>CM052701.1:66888913-66960398 GCA_028551405.1 Uromys caudimaculatus | reverse complement strand
CATCTCATCAACCCTGAGATTATATTCTTATGTGAACCATGTGTTTACATATTTTACCCATTATTGTTTCTCATTTTGTGCATTTGTGCTTTATTACTTCCATTTTATCTTAAAAATTAAGTGTCTTAATAGTTTATACCATGTTGACTAAAATACTAATAAAGCAACTTGTTTACTTGTTCACTAAAAAAAAAAAAAACAAAAAAAAAACCAAATACTTGAGAGAGAACTGGTCTTAAAATGCCAAGAACAAACATAGTTGAAAACATATTTGCATTACTTAGAGGAGAAAATCCTATAATATAATTGAGAAAGAAAGAGAGTTGCTAAGAAGGTAGGTCTGAAGATGAGGCTTTGTTTTTTCTCCATGTAGCTCATATAAGCCTGTGGAAGAGGATGGAGGAAGGGAAACTTGGTGGAGATAACAGATGAGTGACAGCTGGAAAAATATACACTGCTATGAAAGAGGTACCAACAAAAAATGAAGCTAAGTGACTGGGAAGTGCTTAGGGACCAAGGAAGATGCTGAGGACAGCAGTCATGCTGGCATGTTTAGTTGTGTGATTTTCTTCAGTGGGCCCAGGCTTCTTAGTGAGCACACAAAAAGGACAGCAAGATCCATTAGGAGCTGGGCTTTTGTGACAAAAGGGAACAAAAAGAGCAACTCTAGTGAGGAAAGGTGTTGGGTTTGAGTGAGATTCTAGAAAGACAGTAAAAGCTAAGAAAAGTAGCATCTCCCCACTGTAGAATAAATGGTGAGTGCAGATGGCGTGATAATGTCAGCATCCCTTGCAGCTAAGCAGTCACCATCTTCCACATGTTCTCTATCCTTTGTCTCTTCCTTTTCCCATACTTTCTTTCCTATCCTGCCTCCTCATTCCTCTCCTTCCATTTCCTTCTTTCTTTCTCCGTATTTCCCTCCTGCCTTCATTTCTTTTTAAAATGCTTGTTTGTATTTTAACATATAAGTATTTAACAATTTAAATTACTTTTCTATTTTATATGTTAGAAATATTTTAGAAATCAACAAATTTTATTTTTAATGAAATTAAAATATCTGTATGAAAATCATTAAATGTATTTTGGTTTAACCAGAGCTTAATATTATTTTATCCTATGTGGGTTTTAGATGCATGCACAATGAAAATGAATCTAGATTCACCAGCCAGATATATTTATGATATGGATGGTAGAAAAATTGAAGATATCGCCAAAGGTAAGTAGCAAATATTTAAAAAGGTAACTCTTGTGATATGATTTTGAAGGAAATTTATATAATTTTCATTTCAATCATTCTATAGAAAAGAAGAAAGATTTTAATTATAGCATGGATAAACAATGTATTCTTACACACAGGGCCACTGCATGTTCCTGTGAATACCTTTCAAGGTCATCAGGGTTGTAAGAATCTTCTTTTGCCACAAGTTTGAGTTATTTTTAAAGCTGAGTATTTTAAATCTAATGAACCATAACCAAATAAACATCACTGACATATACATGTAATTTAATTGGTTTCTATGGGATCCAACTTCCTAAGAGAAATTATTGGGCCTTAGAGTGTGGTCTAGTGTGTGCAAGGCTATGGGTTCAATCCCCAGAGAAAGGGGGAGAGAGGGAGGAGGGATGGAGGGATGGAGGGAAAGAGAATAACCTCTCTAGAGGTTTCTCAGAAATTGTATAATGTGCTTTCAAAGACTTTCACTGTATATATTAGTCAGAGGCAAAATATTAACATGCTATCTCTAAAGATACTGTTTTGGATAGACACTGGAAACAGAACTAACACTGATTCAACAATCATGTGCACAGATGTTACTGCAATAGGAGCCTGATGTCATTTCATCTAGCTTTGCTTCATTCTTGAGGAGGACTTATAGTAACACAGTCTGGGCTGTAAAGGTACATACAAACAACTGCAGTCTGAGAAGGTGGACACAGGGATACTGCCAACATTTTATACTTTCTTCACTTACACTTCCTAAGACCAGGCATTTCTTTGATTCATATCCATAGTTAATGCTTATCTAGTAATAACTGGACCATTTCATTGTTCATAAACAACTTTCTTAAGGACTTATACAATTATATGTACTTAGAAAGCAAATCTATTTTCCTTGGTTATTTTTCCCCTTTATTAAGGATTTTCATCTGAATTGTTATATTCCTAACAATACTTAGGATTGGTATTACCTAGGATCAGATAAAGTTTTCAATTGCCTGTCATCTGTAGCTCCAGGAACCCTACTTTATGCTCTTCCTGAGGATGGTAGGAGCTTTGTTGAAATTGATTCCAATGTAAGGATTCCCATCCCCCACCACACATCAGTAGTATTTATAGTTGTTCCTCTGCTCATTTTCTTAAGCCCTTTTCTACCATTTAGTTACCTGTAGCTCTCCTTGAGTTTTAAACATTAGCTTTGAGTAGGCTGTTGGAACTTAATAACTGAGAACTTGGTTAACAGGAAGGATTTGTGTTTACTAAGTTGAGTTTTATTTTCTTTTACCAGGGAAGACTAAGGCGGGAGGGGCACAAGTATGACCACTAGTCTGGGCATGATCTCAAAAACAAAAAGAGGTTTACTGACCCAAATAGTGAAGCTGTGATGGAGACTGTTGCGACATGGGCACCAGGGGTGTTCAAATGCACACTGCATGCTTCATGGGCCCCGGAAGTGTGCTATTATCACAATTTAACTTGGGCATCAACCTATGTTTTAGCCCACTTATAAAAGCTTAAGTCAGCAGAAATCAGTTTCTGCAACTACTAACACATAGAAGCAGCACAGATTCTTAACGTAGTTAAAGAGGCTGATTCCACCGGAGGCACTTCCAGCCTGTAGCACCCCTCATCACGTAATATGAGGTTCTGACATTTGTTTTTCTTTGTTACTGTGACGTTGTGCATTGACTGATTGGAGTCCCTAACTTTTCTTCTGATTGTCTTCCAGACCTAGATTTAGAATCAAATATTATGTTAAAGATAACTTCAAGTTTAAATAAATAAATAATTAAGTACCAATACTCTTGATTTGCTATGGCTTTTTTGTTGTTGACCTTATATCAGAACAGCTAATAAGGTCTAAATGTTAAGATCATACCAGATTCTTCTGGAAAGCATAAATTAGCAGTGCAGTTGTACCAATGAGTAAAAGCAACAGATAAGATAATGATTTTCCTGCTTCTTCCTTCTATTTTAGAGTAATATATATTTTCAAACTTTCCTTTTGTGTTATGAGAAATGAGCACATTCGTCATGAGATTTAACTACTTTGATATTGTTGCATCCAGTGAAACTTTTATAAATTCTATGAGATTTACAAATTGCTTTTGTAGTTATGTTTCTAAACCATGGGATATTTTAATGATAAGAATATATATTATATAGTATACATATTATATATATAATATAATATATGTGTATATATATAAAGTTAAGGATAACTTCAAGTATAAATAAATACCAATACTCTGGATTCATTTAGATATTTTATTGTTGTTGACTTTACATCAGATCAGCATATACATGTATGTACTTATGTATATATTATTTTTCAAAAAAAATATATATATATCTCACAGGTTTCAACATTGAAAGGGGGATATGAAAATGAGGTCTCACCACTAACCAACAAGTAATAATGTCTGCAAGCAAAGGCCATAGCAGTTTTCTCCAATGGAATGCCATTGGGTAGGTAATACCAACCATATTCAAGGCTAGTCCTAAGCCCAGGAGTAATTGGCCAACACAAAATGAGCTTTGTGGGTTTTTTGGGGGAGGGGTGTTGTTTTGGTTTTGTGGGCTTGTTTCATTTTGGAAATTTTGTTTGTTTGTTTTGGTATTTATTTTGAGAGAGAGAGAGAGAGAGAGAGAGAGAGGGAGAATGAATATGAAGTAGGTTAGGGAGGTGGGGAGGATCTGGGAGAAGTTGAGGGAGGGGAAAACATGATCAAAATACATTGTAAAAAAGAAATTTGAAATAAAAAATTAAAAAGGAAATCTTATACCAACAGCAATTCTGTAGTTGTGGTTTCTGTGTAGATATATCCTATCAGCAGTAGTTGAGAATTATTTACTTCATATAGATCCCATGTTTCTGCCAGTCGTCAATATACTATTCTATAACATGATGGTGCCTGTCAGAGTAACAGGACTAACAGGAAGAAAAATCAAGAGGAGTAAATTTTCCAAACTGATGAACCTTTAAAGACAGAACATTTACTGAATAATAGTTGTTAACGTAGAAGATAAGAGGACAGTGCTGGCCAGGCCTCTCAGAGCACGGCTGTAGACAGAGGATGCTGAAGACGCACAGAAGCAATAGAATATGAGATAGTGCAAATAGAAGTGAAGGCACAGGGGGAAGCCAAAGTCCACAAATTAATTAACTTGTGTGTGTATGTGTGTGTGTGTGTGTGTGTGTGTGTGTGTGTGTCCACATGCTTGCAAGCATGTGAGGACCAGATGATAATTTGTAGTAGTTATTTCTTTTTAATACACAAACCTGAGGTATTGAACTTGGGTTATGAGACTTGGTTGTAAGCCCTTTTACCCATCATGCCGGCCTTAGTTTCTCTCTGTGTGCCAAATGCATGCCCAGTGTTTAAGGAATACAGAAGAGGGCACTGGAGCCCTGAGACTGGAGAGACAGATGGTTTTAAGCTGCCCTGTGGGTGATGGGGATCACAGCCAGGTCCAGTGTTTTTAACTGCTGAGACTTCTCTCTACCCACTAGTGTCTCTCTGACAATGCTGCTTAGTAAAATGGCATTCACATTCTGGTCAGCAGTCTCCAACTTTTGATTTTTTATTTTGACTGCTCTGGAAAATTATTGCATTGTGATGAACCGGAAAGGTCACTTTCCCCACAAAGAGTAAGGCCATTAGTCTCTTAGAACGTTTCTCTTTCAAACAACTCTGCTTTCTTGTCGATCGTCCTAAATCATGGAGGGTAGTACAAAACTTACTGCAATGCTTCTGAAACAAGTCAAAATAGTGTATCAAGTGATCAAGTCCAAGGACGCTCTGTGCCAAATGGAACGCTGCTCACTGTTTATTCCATTCTTCGTCCCACATCCAATGACAGTGTCCAAAAGCACAATGCTATGGCTATTGTATATATTTGCGTGTCTGTTTATGCACATGGTCATGTATATGTATAAGTGCATCTCTGTGTGAAGACCAGAGGTCAGCCTTGGGTGTCATAGTCAGTTGCTCTCTACCTTAGGTTTTGGAGCAGTGTCTCTTCAGCTGGAACCCTCCAATCTGGACTGTTCTGACTCCTTCACTGGAATCACAGGCACACAGCACAGTACCCAGGTTTTTATACATTAAGCACAAAAACCAACATTTTTTTGTGTATGTGGAGAGATTAGAATTTAAAGATAAAAGTCTTCTGAACTATTCACATCAAGACAGAAGTGGATTCTAGGATCAGTTACCTTGGTGAATGAAATTCAGTAGACCCTCAAACTCCTGAAGATAAGGCACAGAGAATGTGAAATTCTCCATTTTCACTTGCTGTGGTTTCATGGAAATGTTCTCTGGATGCTTGATTTCAGCTGGGATTCCTCTCAGAGCCAGCTTCTGGGTCCCTGAAATGGATGCCATTGCTTAGGCTCTGAGAAGTTAGTTGATTTAGGTCTACTCCAACAGTTCTCTTGCCTTTACTATCCCACCAAAAAAATAATTATAACATCAATATCACACACATTACATTCAGAACAGAACCTAGTCCAAGAAACTGTGGCTATATCATTCTAAAATTAGGTTTCCAGGACCCAACAATCGACAGAATTCAGACCGCCAAAACATAGAAAATGCAAAATAAAAGAGAGCAGAGGTGAGAAAATATCCTTTCTGTTAGTCTTGCCAAGGTGACAGTCAACCTGTATAGTTGCTCAGAGTCTGTGGCCTAAGATGCGCTTGATATATGTACCGTGTCTCCAGGAAAAAAGTGACCGATGCACAATGGCTCCCTTTTCAAAAGGCTGGGTATAGTATTGTGAAGTGCCCTCAGTTTAAGTTCAAAATCCAGTTTATATCAGTAATGACAATAGATGGTTAATTAGCTTCTTAGAGATCAGTTTCTTTATTTGTAAAACAGGGGCTAGAGTAAATTCTTTCATAGTTTGTTTTGGAGACTAAGTAAGTTATACACAAAGCCCTTAAAACAGCATCGTATAAGACTAGATTTTATCATCATTGCTACCAAAACCATTATTCTTGAAGAAGGGACTGACAGTGCTATGTGCTTGTGACATTTGTAAGTTTGCCTGTATGGTCACACCAGTGGGGCTGAGGCTCCATTCTCATTTGTGAAGTGTTCCTAGCGTTGTAGTGCTCATCGTCATCTTGGTCACTAGCCCAAGATGCTTCCTGAGTGCTTCCTGTCTGGTGGCTAAGTGCACAGTTTGTTTCAGAAACACCATTTTTTACAACTGTGCTCTAGAAGGGCCTCTACCCAGGGAATTGTTGAAACTCAAGGAGCCCACTTCATCAGCATGGGCTCCTCCCTACCGTCACTGTCAGCTTTGGTCTGACAATAGCCTTGAGGAGAGCTTTGAGCCCAAACAGCTCTTTGTGTTTCCAGGCTCATTTTCTCCAAGGCCTCAGTGGGGATCAGCCTCACTGCCCCGAGACATGCTCTTTCCTCAGTCGTTGAGTGTCTGGTTTTCAGTTAATATTTTACTTCAATATGTTTTGACACAATAGTTCGTGTACCTGTTCCTTTCATAAAGGTTCGCTCTGTAACAGGCTTGGAGTCAGCATCTCTGCTGTAGCCATGTCCCTTCTTGACCTCGTTTCCTGCTCCGTGCCTGCACTATTCTAACACATGCCTCGAGTTGCCGTTCTTGCAGTGTCTTTCCTAGTGAGAAATATGATGAGAGCATATTTCAAGCTGGTTGAGTTAGCATCCTTCGTTCAAGTCAGTCTGACTCCTTTTACTTCCTTGAGATCAGTAATCCTGCCAGGGTGGTGTCTGCCACAGTCCATGTCTAATTTAGGCGTGGCGCTGTTGGTCTGCTGTTACCTGCCTGGTTCTCTGTAGTACGATTCATCTGGCTTTTGTCCTCCTTTCATTAGGACCAGGCTTTGTGCAATGCGTTGCTTTGTGTAATTCACACCATTCTCCATCTCTAGTTGCCTTATGTGCTGTCCTTGTAGGAGAGTCCCGGCCACTCTTGCTCATCTGTCTGTGTATGAACACAGCACTCCTCACAGTGCTCAGCTTCCTCTGGAGAAAGACACAGGCTATTTTCTAAGACCTTCCTTTGCATCCTCTGCTAGCTATTATTGGCTAGTGCTTCTGACTTGGTAACATATTTTTACCCTCTTCTATTTAAGAGAAGTTCAGCTTGAATGGCTCTCTTTTCAGGATCTGTTTGTCTCTCCTTTTTAAATTTTTAAAATTTGTTTGAAAATTTAAAATATAATTACATAGTTTCCCCTTCAGCCATTCTCCCATACTCTGTCTCAAGCGCATGCCCTCTATTTCTTTAATTATTGTCACATGTGCAGATATTAGCCCAAAAGTTGAGAATGTCCAAGTTTCACTTAACAGTAACCGCTGGACTGAGAGTGAGGTCCCAGATGGAGGGGTTGGAGAAAGGTCTGAAGGAGCTAAGGGTATTTGTAGCCCCATGGAGGGAGCAAGAGTGTCAATGGGCCTGAACCCCCCACACCCAGTCGTCCTGGAGTTCGGACCACCAACCAAAGAATACACATCTATTGACCCATGGTTCGGACTACATATGTGGCAGAGGATGACCTCCATGGCCATCAGGGAGAAAGGAGAGGCCCTTGGGCCTGAGGGTGCTAGAGGCCCCAGTAAAGGGGAATGTCAAGGTGGGAATATAGGGATGGGTGGGCGGGTAGGTGGGAGGAGGTATTCCCTCACAGAGGCGGGAAGGGGGAGGGTATAGGGGGTTTCCAAAGAGGAGACCTAGAAAAAGGGAAACATTGGAAATGTAAATAAAGTATCAAAAATAAATAAATAAATAAATTAAAAAAAAATTATTGTCACATGTGTGTACACGCGCATATGTTTTGTGAGTTTTATTTGTCACATACTTCTGCTTGAATATGATGCTCGCTTTCATCTAAGGAGCTCTTCTCTTTCAGCTGCACAGCCTCCTCTCTGTTCTCTTGCATACACCAATCCAATCACAGCAATGGAGATCATCCTTAACCCATTTTATTTCCATCATGGCTCTTGAACCAAATCCAATTTCTAGATATGCTATGATTTCCTCTTGTATCTTCCTTTTCTTAACTGACAAAGATAAACTTTTTTTTTTCTTGACTAAATCTGCCACATATCATTGAGCCACAGTTCAAGTTTATGTGATTTAAAACCACGATAAGCTCATGATAAATAAATTCAGAATCAACTTAGACCACTGTAGCTTATTTGAAATGCTTGTGGACCAGCTGCAGGAATGTAATACCAGTTCTTTTTTGGCCCATGATTCAACTTAATGTAGCACCTTTAATCCCAGCACCTGAGAGGCAGGGGCAGCCAGATCTCTGTGAGTTTGAGACTAGTCTGGTCTACATAGACAGTTCCAGGACAACCAGGGCCACATAGTGAGACTCTGTTTCAAAACAAAGAACATCAGAAGCAGCAAAAATAACATAATGAATAATTTAGAATACCAGTCAGCAGATCTAGGCTGACTATCTAGTCTTAGAACTGGTGCTCACAACTTAAAGACAGGTCATCTCTATAGTGTGTGCCGAAGCCACTTGGCATTATACTTTAAAGTGCTAGCAGAGATGATTTTCTAGTTGCTGAAATGGTTATGTCATCTACAGACTTATTTCAAGTTGTAGATGAAGTTCAAAGCATGATTAAATTGCAGCCATCAGTAGCTGCACAGTAAAGCAACCAAGAGCAGCTAGGAGGTTCAACTGTCCACTGCACACCTGGGAATACCAAGGCTAGATCCAGCCCTACCCTGGCGGTTTTCTGAAAGCCAAGACTGCTGGAAATAATTCCTGCTACACCTAGCTGCTGTGACCCATCAAACTTAAATTCTACATAGTTTTTGCTTACTATAAAATTTAAAATCACCCTCTCTACCTTTTAGGAAAAAACATAACTACAAACTTTATATTCAATGACCCATGCCACAAGCTGCTAGCATACATGGCTCAGTGGTTTAAAGCATTGACTGTTCTTCCAAAGGTCCTGAGTTCAATTCCAAGCAACTACATGGTGGCTCACAACCATCTGTAATGGGATCCTATGCCCTCTTCTGGCACTTCTGAAGACATCTACAGTGTACTCATATACATAAAATAAACAAATAAAATGCAAGCAAAGAACAAGTAAACAAACAGACACACAAAACACACAGCTCCTACATATTAGAGTACCACCTGTGTACACTACCAGTCCCCTTCCCCTGCTCCCATAAGTTTGTCTTTTGTTTTGTTATTTGCTACTCAGAAGTATGTGTATTATTTCCAGGGCTCCTGACCAACTTGGTCCCATATGTTTAACACTTTCTTGAATTTTGTGAGTAGCTAGCGGCTGGTCAAAGGTGAGAACAGCATAGGTAGGTTCTCTTGAAAATTGTTGTCTTTGGATGGGTAGTACTGTGTAGAGCTGTCCCCTTAACCTTACAAACCTTATATATTGGGTTCAGTTTCAAATGTTTAAATGTATTAACTGTAATGCAGTAACTAAAGCTATGGTACTGGTGTGAGAAGAGGTGCAGAGAAAAACGTTATTGAATTTAGAGTGTAGAGATAGTTTATTGCTTCTGTAGTCTGTGGTCACTTGACTTATGACAGAGATGTTAAGACGCTCATCCGGGAAGAGTATTGTATTTAGCTGTGGTGCCAAGTCAATAAATCTCCATATGTTAGGACTGAGACAACTCTCATTTCTTATCTATAAAAATTACCTCAACATAAGCAAGAGCTGAAAGCATACAACTCTTAGAAACCGGTATAGGAGAAAATCTTCATTATCTTGAACTTGGCAATAGATTCCTAGATATTAAATCCAAAGCATGAGCAATAACAGAAAAACTCACAAATTTGACTACATTGAATTGAACATTTTCATGAATTAAAGGACATTATCCATAAAATGAAAAGACAATCTACATAATGGAATTGAATATTTTCAAATCACATCTAATAAGTGTTTAATATTGAGAATATATGAAAAAGTCTTATGCTCAATAATAAAAAGACAATCTAATTAGAAAATTAGCAAAGGACCTGAGCAGACATTTCCACAGAGAAGATAACACACTTGGCAATAAGCACAGAGATAAGTTCAGCTTCCTTAGTCATTAGGTGTTTGATATAAAGCAAAACCACAGAAGCCTCAGAGTTTTCAGTACAGAGTGAAAACAGGCTCGCACACCCCTGTGCCTACACAGAAAAGGACAAGTGTTTAGGAGTAAAAGTTCTCATGATCAAGCATTTGCCTGCCTTGGATCCTTAAGTAGTTTTCTCATTTATCTTTACTTTTAAAATGTTATGAAGTAACAACAGTCGGATTGCCTCCTGAGGAGAGATGCCAGCATTGGCAGTAATCACCAGTCTGTATAGATGTCTAGGGAAAACACTGGCATGTATTAAGGCAGCCAGTCAAGAGCCAATTTGAAAACTGGGAAATGGGACTCAGGAATGTCTGTGACCCCCAAGGCCTCATTGTGACTTCGCTTTGACTTCAGGGTTCCTTAGAAATATCTTCAGTGTCTCCAGGTGACTTCTAGGCATCAGACTGGTGCTACTCACACTGATTAGATGAAAAATTAGAGTGTGCTAGTGATTACTGATGCATTCACTATTGATTTACAGTGTTGAGAATGTAAAAAAGCCTATTGGCAGCAGTTGGGCTCTCGCTGGATCAGCACCATGGTCTTTTAAATACAAGACAACTGTGTGCTGTGAGTTTCCATAAAGCAGTCAAATCTACATGGAGACTCTGGTTTCTATTAGAAAGAGTTCCTTTGACATCTTTAAAACTTAGACTTTCTTCTGTCTTCCTAAAGATGTGATCGTCACTACCAGCTTTTGTTGGGACGAGCAGTATCTCATGTCAAACCAAGTCCGTGCTCCTCCCTCGTATCCCTGAATGGCTCTGCATTGAAGCTATCACACCTTTTACTTCTTAGCCTTCAAACCATAACACTAAAACTATTCATCTGGTTCGAATTACTTCTCCTTGGTCCTTAGAGTTCATTAAGAGTGCATTGTAATAAATGTGACGTTCAATGGGGGAAATAGCCTAACTGTTACTATCTATTGGAAGACATTCACCCTGCAGAGCTCTTGCTTTAAAAGCCTAGGACTCAGAAAAGATATTGTCCTCCAAGGAGTTTTCAGGAGAAAAAATGAAGTATGTAAAACGTTTGTCATAGAAGATTTCCATGTTTGTGAACCAAACATAGAAAAAGAATTTTCAAAGGGGAGTTCTCCATAGTAACCATTGAAACTATTAAGACTTCTCCAGTTTGTTGAACTTAAAATATGTTGTAACATACATAAGTTACATACTAGTGAAATATTTAAATATGTGTAGTCTGGTGACTTAACATTTTATTTCATGGGGACAGAACTGCTTTGTTGACGTGGTGACTCCTATATCTCTCTGAATTCTTCTAGCTGTTATTATTATCACTTTTTATACTTAAAAGAAAAAAGAAAAAGATTAATTACAGTTTTGAGATTTGTGCTAACATTGCTGATGTAACAGTAGAACTCTGAGACATCCTATGATTAGCTTGTGTTTGAATATTAACTATATATTTAATTTCTTTGTGAACTTAATTTTCTGTCTAGGTCTGGCTATGTTTTTTATTATGTCTTTTATTATTGGGTCAAAGTTTAACTTCAGCTCTTTTTTAAAACAAGATTTGAGTTAAACTTTTAGGGAAAAAATAAAACTAACAAATTACATAAAATTGTAAAAGTGTCAATTATTAGAGCAAGCAACTATAAGGACACTTTGAAAGGCTATTACTCCTGGGTTTTGTTAAGTTATTGAGATTCATATAGTATACTTTTAAAAATTTTACAAAATCCTTTAAAATTTTATACAAAGCTTTAATGTTTATAAAAAGCATGCCATATATTCAATGTTGTACATTGGTATAGATTACTGCCAATAAAAGTAGACATATATAGTTAGTTCTCAACATTTCTATAAGTAATTTTCAGTTTTGTACATACCAATTTGATTATTTTACATCAACACCAAAACTCAAATCTTTTAGATGCCCCAAAAATTGAGTTTGCAGAAAGACTTGCGTTTTCAATGACACACCCAGTTATTTTTGTTGAGGGATAAGGCAAGCTTCAGACAACAGAATCCCAACTTATTTCTATTTGTATAAATCAAGTCATTTAAATGAATGAATTGTGTATGCTGACCTGGGCTACCAATGTGCTACTAGGGGTGTATGAAAGAAAGATGTGCACGGTGGTGGAAGCAGAAAGAGGCATAAAGCGCATTGGAAAACTACCAAATGTCCCCTGCAAATGGGCCCTATTCAGAGTCAGTAAGCGTGTGATGAGTGAAGTGCTTTTGAATATCGCCTTTAGATTCCATGCTGTTACAAGGCCAGCCCTGAACATGGCAACTCTTATTTCCACACACAGTACCTCTTCACTCTCAATTTAACCCCAAAATCTGATGAACCCATTACTCCATACTTGATTTCATGGAACAAGGAGTAGATATAGTTACAAATGATCAGTCACAAGCCGTGAACCAATGCAGCAAGGCATTAACAATTCACACCATTTCGGTCCACTTGCTCAAGCAGAAGATGTGCCAGCATATTTAATGCACAGCTACTTCGTTCAGTTTAAGAAAAGGCATGACTCAGGCTGCGTTTTCAAGCCAGAGAAGACTTTCTAAGATGTTGTACTTCGAAGTCCCAAAGCTGTAACTCTCATCCACGTATCAACAATTAAGATAACCGAGTATCCCATGAAGGGCATAACACCTAAACCACATGTCACTCAGGTAAAGCCAAACTGACCCAAGAAATCCTCTCCTCCAGCACGGCCTGTTTTGTTTGGTCCTATCGTATAAATCAATGTCTCTTACATAAGTATTCTGTACTGCAGACCCACAGGCAAAATGCCGTCACTTTAATGGGATCACTGGAAACTAAAACAGCTGTGAAAGATGGGTTTAAGTACAGCAACTGCTTGCTTGTCACTTTGTTCAGTGGGAAAAACTCCCAGATTTGGGTAGGCATTGGGTACTTAAGAAAATGACTACTAAATCCCTTCTCATAAGTACCACAGGGACAATGAGATGTGACATATAGCACATAAACAAAAGTACACAGCAGCTGTTGTTTGAATGCATTGATATAAGTCAAACACAGGAGACAGCACCCTGCCCATCATTCACTCTTCCCAGAGTCTCAGACTCTGGTGTGTGATGCTTCATCTGAGACCAGACAGTAGAACAGATTCTCTGCACGTGTACCTCCTGGTCTAGGAGATGGTCAAAGCTGGGTATCTCTCAAGAACGAAATTTGTTTTGTTCAGAGTCTTTTCTAGATAGTTGAACCTCATTTAAAAATTCCGTCTGAATGGGAGGGAACTTTTCAAATGTTTGAAATCTTCTAAACGTCTTGCTTGCAGTGAGCAGGTTTGAGACTTGCAGTTTGTACCACAAAGCACAAAGAAGTTCTTTACAGGTACTTGCGCTTTGGACAGTACTTCGTTCCTGTAGTTGCATGTACTCTGACAATTGTGAAAATTAAAATAGTTTGGAAACTATAATTCTGTATATTTAATTAGATTGGATTTTAATTTTAAATTGGAAGGAGGTTATTAAAGCCTTTGGTTATTTCCTAAGTTTACTGAAAATAAAATAATTTTTAAAACCCCATTCATCATATGATTTAAAGAGCTTCTACTAATGTAAAATGTTGTTTTGGGAGAGGGATGTATATCTCCAGGCATAAGTCTTGACAGACCATTTCAGTCTGTCTCACTGACAAATTCCATGATCTCTCTGGTTGCTTCTGAGAGTACATTTTTGTCATGTACTGCTCTCTTTGATATATTCAAGACCATCCAACCTTTTTAACAGTGACAAATATAGTTTTAATGTAAGGTCTTACTGAAGGTTGAGATGCTTGCTCTTATATTAGCATTTGAACTCAGTGTGTTTGGAGGGAGGCCATAGAGGGAGCAGCCTTTCCTCATTCAAATAGCTACTGTGCTTAGTCCAGTATGGCTGCCCTGTTATTTAAACGTTAGAGTGTGCTTTTTCCTGCAGAAGCATGCTTTATGATGGAGCGGGTTATACACCTTGAGAGTTCTTGAAGGACTTTAGAACATACCAACCCCTCACCTTCTGGCTAGTTAATGCTCTGTTGCCAAATGTCATGCTTTTAAAAATAACATTGATTTTCTCCATTATCCTCAAAGTAATATTACAATAATTTATAAAGTAAATAAAATTAATTTACTGTTATCTTACTTGATCTTAATTACAAAGCAAATTAAAATAATTGTGTATGACCTAAGTATGTTTTGAAAAATCTGCTTATGGTCATGCTTATTTGTTAAGTTTTTAGCAAGTTGTAGGAATTTACAGATTCTGAGTAATTCACTGGGCCTGTGCTCATAATCTAAGACTCATCTATAAGCCATCCTCCACAGTACATCTGAAGCAGTGCTTTTACTAAACTAGGAGATATCATGACCTAGAGTACTCAGCATGACCTGTCTTTCCACAATTTACACCATATTTTGACCCATATGTTTATGTGAATATTACTTGTTGAGTAAAGATCAAAACTTTTTGACCTCAAACTCCAAAGGGGCTGAAATTTGGTGGAAGAAGGAAATGGGGAGGGAGAAGATAAGGACCAATACAAGTCAAAGCATAAAAACACTATAAAAAACATCAAAGGAGAGACAAGTATTGCTAAATAAATAACATGAGAGATGATCTTTGATGAATAAGAATATATTAATTGGCAGAAAAGTTGGGGAACAAAAGCCACAGATCCCATGAAGGCCAAGCAAGAGTTATGGGAATTTAACCTTTTCACTGTTGATGAGCAAGGTTCTTCCCAATGACGTCACTCACTTTGATCACGCATTCTATTGCCTCTCACGGTACACAGTCTTACCAATTGAGATTATTAGATTAATTTCCAATCTACTTGAAAAGATACCCCAAGACAAGAAGGCTAACATCTTAACATCTTACAGCTCACTGCTGCCATGGATATAGAGGTTTCTCCACAGTTTCTGGACCATACTTTTTTTTTCCTAGTTACATGTACTCTGAAATGTAAACTCACCAAAACTGTTGATTAATTTTTCAATTTACCTGAAATACAGAATTTGCGATTTAAGAAAATGTGTCCAAAGTACCCGTCTTTGTAAGTTTTTTCAAGTAGTAGAGATGATCCCAACTGGTCACTAATGTATGTCTATTGATAATTTAAGGAATCCTGCATTTTTAATGCTCTTTAATGTACATGATTGAGGGCTTGTTTAATGAAAACCATGAAAGGAAAAGTTCTTGTCTCCATCAAGTAAATATGTAGAACTGAGGTAAAGGCCGTCTGTATATGAAGGAATGCAGATAAGTAGCTTTGTATACTAACATTAACCATACATAAATAGCTTTCTTGAGTGGGGCAATATTTGTGGGCCTCACACTAAGAAGGCACATGGTTTTGAAGGACACAGGAAACAAGATCATGGAGCCCATTCCATCAGCCTGCAGGTTAGACTCCTTCATAGAGCTAAAGCATATTGCTTGACCTTTCTAAATAATTGGTCTAATTTCTTGCACATATTTATGGAACTGGATGTAGTTTGTTTACAGGGAAAGAGAAAAGACTAGTTCCACACAGATGAAGAAAGCCATTGGTTAAGAACTCTTATGAAATCAAACATAGTGGCTTACACCTCTAGTCCCAGCACTCAGGAGGCAGAGTAGGAGACTCACCAAAAGTTTGAGGCCAACCTGATCTACTATGTGAGTGGCAGGCAAACCAGAGCTACATAGTAAGATCTTGTCTTGCAGCAGCAGCAGCAGCAGCAACAGCAACAACAAAACCATCCATTGCAGAAGCAGCAATGACAACAAATTGAAACCAACCAATCAACTGAACAAATAAGATCTTTTATGAGCATTAAAATACAGTAAAAAGTTAGCCATCCTGTGTTAAAATTTATGATCTGTGTTGAAAACTCAAGTGACTTTCAACAAATCAGTTATTCTTTTACATTTCAAAACCACATCTTAGGCTGCCTCATCCCTCCCCCAAGTAGCACAGCGTCCTCACTTGTGTTGAATACATTTTATTTTCAACACAGCAGACAGGCTTTACACTTCCTTTCCGAGTATTTAGACTATCATTTTCTTCTGTTTTCTGTACCTTCCTGCTTAGTGGAAACACTGTTTGCTCTTGGATTGTGCTTTGTCTCCCTTTTCAAGATCATCAAAGTTACTAGTTTGAAGCGTCCCCAAAGAAAGAGCCTTCTAATCCCTAGTTCAGAGGCTAACCTTTATTAGTGCTCTCCTGGTAATAATGAGGACCTGCTTCCAGCAGGGAGAGGCTGGAATACTGAACAGATTATTCAACAAGTTCAGAGCAGATTCTGAAGTTCCTTATACAACCTGCTTGTGAATACCGCTTTCTTTGCTTTACTGTTTCTGGTTTCCATAGTTTTCCTAATTATGTAAATCGTGTGGCGCATGGGAGAAGTTTTCTACTCAATACCAGGTCTGGCACTTCAGTATACATTGAGGTCTATGTTTTTTCCCAAATTGTACAGTTTTTTTTTTTTTTTAAAAGATTACATAGTCTGAAAAGTCATTTTTCAGAAAAATATAGTAAGTGTGCCTCTGAAATCTGTTGGGCTGAGCCTGAAAGTTATTTTGTGTTTGGTAGAGAGGAATAAGACTGATAAGTCTCATAAAATGTTCTCAGGTTTAAAGTTGAGTTTAACTCTAGGGTGTAAATCTTCTAAGTTTAGCACCTGCTTCCTAATTTAAAATTCCTAAAATTTTAACAACTGTACTAACTACTATAAGTAGTGATTTTCAACATTCAAGAAGTGTACTGGATTTAGTAGGTATACAATTAAATCTGTATAAATCAAACCAAATACATAGTAATCTATGGATGTTGTGTCAGCAGACTGAAAATGCTGATGATTCTAACTGGGTTTAGTCGTGCAAAGCTGTCATCAAAACGGACTTGTCTTATCTATTTTATTTTTGAAATATTATTTATTATTACTTCTTTTATAGTCAGTTTTATACAATGTCATATATATTATATATAATATGGTATAAATATTATATAAATATAAATAATATAGAATTATGTAAATATAAAAATATCTTTTCTATATATTAAAGTGTAAGATACCTACTTACTTAAAACCTATAGAGAAAGGAGGTATATAAAAATGGGCTTGTTAGAATTTCAGGAACTAGCTTCTCAAACTGGATGAGATAACTCCATGCATACATCTGCACAGCTGTCCAGCCACCACATCATACTTCCTTTTTTATTTTACTGATAGCAGTAGGAAATCTTCACATCTTTATCTCCAGCATTCTTCTAAGCAACGAACACACTAGACTTTTAAGTTTTGCTCTGATAGGGAACTGGAGAACCCAGTGTCCTAAACTGCAAGTTTTCTTAGCTAAAAGTAAGATTTAGCAGAACACCAGCAGCAAAGGCCATCTGCATAACTCAGCCTCTCAGTAGCTCAGCTGAGCTTAACTGAAATTCCATTTCCACATTGCAGTGCTGGGCTTCTCTGCATAAAATATGCAGATATCACATAACCACGGGCACAGACCTACTCTCTTCGCTTGTGATCTATTTAATTCATTTTTCTTGTAGAAACATGTGTAAGAATAATATAGTTAGGATCTCTATATATTTTGCATGTTTATCTTTGGGCTATACATACATTTAAGTAAAGACCACATTAAATAAAAGTGATATATATTCGTTTTTTTTTCTGGGCCCAAAGATTTTGTTATTTATTTCTGACTTTTCAGAAGAAAATTAAATTTCAAAAAATATTAGCTAGCTGCCATGCCATTTGAGTATTTTACACTAGAAAGACTTTATGAGCTAATCATGTGAAAAGTGTATAAACATGTCTGTCAAGTCCACATGGATGTTACGTTTCAGGCCCGCAAGTAAATATCCTTACAAAACTCCTGCTGGGATAGCATTCCTAATCCCACCACTAGCTTATATATTCTGGGTTCTTGGGAACACAAAGGTACAAGAAAATCCTTGCTTAACATTCTCCTCTCTTATATTTAAACAGTCTTGTCACTCTGTGTCCTGGGCTGCTTTAACGAATACCAATGACTGGCCTGGGATAGGGAGGCTTATTATAAAGGTGTGGATCATACTTTATGAATAATTTCTAGATGTGATATTTTGGGCACACAGACTCCTCTACAGGGAGCAGTATACTGAAACAACATGGATCTTACAGTTTTATCAGGACAATGCAAGTAGGTTTCGGCAAGGCTGGTTCCAACTCATCTGTGATAAATGAGAAGATAAGGCAATCAGTGCACACCATGACACTCCATGCAGCTAGTTAGGCGCACTTCAGAACTATTCAGGTGTGCTCACACAGCTTATGAGACTTGTGTGTGGGGGGTGTCACAATATAAATACATCCTTCCTGGTGGCCACTGGTAACGCAGGAATTGCCTCGCTAGGGCTTAACCCAGGTCAGACATAAATAATAGATGTTAAGAGTTAGCTCTACTCTCGAGGCTGCATTCCAGGCAGCGTATCTCAGTTGGGTCAAAGGAATCCTTCCCCCCTTTCTCTCCAATAGTTCCTCTGCTTGAAAAATGCCTGCAAAATTCCACCACTCCTTTGCAGGGACCACTTTGGGTCTCTAAGGGAGATGGTTTCAGACCCTTGGGGGCTAAGATGTACGTCCAAGGAGTTCTTGGGGCCTTGTATCAACGGTTAAAGTCTGCAAAAAATTATTACAAGCAGGTAAGTTATCCCTTTTTAAAAACTACCTTATTATATGGTTTGCTTTTTTTTTTTCAGATGTATTTGGTTCTATAGATGCAATGATTGGCACTGTGTCATAAAAGAACCGTGACATGTGTTTTGAGCTCAGCGCCTCTAAGGGAGCCAAAATGCTTCTGGAATCTCAAAGCCAGAAAGAATGGGGCTAATTGTCTGTCTTTTGGTATGGGAATATCATATGCCTCATCTTTTCTCACTGCTTTCTCTGCAGAGCAGATCCTTATGTGGTTGTTCCAGAGCCAGTAACACTAAAGAAGGAAATGAATTCATCTGCACTCCTCTGAAGGCTTAGACTCCTAATTTTTCCTCTGGTGTAAACTCACCTCACTATTGTAGAAATGGGTCTGAAAGCAAATCAGATTCTAAAGAAATGAATCATGAACTAACTTCTCAAGAGTAACTTACTTCCTCATACTTATTTAACTTGTATATTTCAGGATCCAGAGTATAGTTGAATTAATAATATATTTGACTAAATTAAACTAGACTTTGCCTTTTAATCTCTGTGCATTCATTTTATAGTTGTGTGTTTATTTATACACACACATATATGACTGAGGGTAAAGATATATATTTTTGTAACTAGTTTTGGGACATTTGATTTACTTAAAGAAGGATTTATATTGTAAGTAGAATGTTTCAGTTTGGATAATTAAAAAAAAAAAGTTGTAACATTTAAAAAAAATCTTCCAACATACACTTAAGAGAAGCCAGCCTTTGTGTTAAGTAAGGATGGGGTTTACATTGTGAACTTGGAGGTTCCATTTTAGAACTTGGCTCATTATCTCAGGCCACCGGCCGCTGATAAATGAATATTTTGAAAGCATCTCACTATTCACTGCACACAGAAAACGGGAGGGAGATGGGCTCGAGATGACAGGCTCGGTGTTCACACAGCACCTCCTGCTGTCTCCTCGGAGAACAGCAAGGCGCGACGGGCAGAAGAACGTTCATCAAAGCTCTCAGAACTTCCAAGGATGTTTCAGACTTTTTAAGGGAAAGTGTACTTAGTTTGCTTTTTAATTAATTACAGTGAAGCAGAGAGGATTAATAACTACTATAGACAATTTGACTAAAAATCCAGACTTTTTCAACGTCCTATTAGGCCATCATATACAAAAACCAGTATAAGAAATATTTTATTCTTTTAATTGTTTAATATTTAAATATTAATGTTCAACATATAATGATTTCATAAAATAAATGATGATTTGCTAAATTAAATTTTTTGATTTGTAGTCATGTTCCACTTACTGGAGGCTTTAAAATTATTTAATGTTAAAAGAAGCATATGGCCTTTTTTAGTGCAAGAAAAGCACCGTTTAAATAAAATCTGGAGATAAGCACTTTCTAAGTTTTATTGAAAGTGAGGGTTGGCGAGACAGAAGACATCTGGACAGTACGGGCCAACGCCTCTGGTTTCTGCCAGTCTAAACAAATGTTAAATTCAAGAGTTTGGTATATTGTGGCAAAAATGCCTTGAAAATTGCTGCTTTAATTTAAAGAGGTAATTACTCAAAATGATGACAAATACAATTTATTAAATCTTAAATGTAAATATGAACACAATTCTACAGTTTTAATTTGTTTCAAGTTGTCCATTTAACTACTCTATAAGAATTTCAGTATTATCCTAGGTTTAAGAATCCTTAAGAATCTAGTTTCATCGATGTTTGTCCTGCAGCTCTATGCCTGCACTGTGCCAATGTCAAGCTTCCCACTGTATGTAAGTTAAAGTACAGGGCTGAGGGCAAGGAGGAATACCATACATTTGCTGAAATTTCTATTTCTTTAGTCACGCATGTTTAATTATATGCATTTTGTGTCCCCTTTCCATGGCTTTGATGCTTTAAAAACTCACTGTAGTGGTCCTGTTACAATGTCACCTCCGGCATTGGTAAGCCTGGCAATATCTTTATCTTATGAGTAGGGGCTCCTATAAGTGTCCCCTCAGCATTAAAGAGCTTATTTGAGTTGCATTACTGCACTCGACCTTCCAGAAAGCCGTTTCTGTTTAGCTTTCTGTCTCACCCTGTTCAGGAATCACTGGACAGGTGAAATGGGCATGAGGTGTGGCTCTTGTTTTGTTAACGATTCTTAAGGTTATAAAATTGTAGGGCCGTATCACCGTGCCATCAGTTCCGTTTATTCTACTTCTGACATCCCACACGAAAACCATATTGTTTTGTTGTCTGTCAAACTATAATGGGTTTAAAAATTCTGCAAGCCCAAAGGAACTTCTCCTAAACAAAGTGTTACTCTATAACTTTAAATGAAAAGCCAGGGCTACTAGTTTTGTATTTATGAACCTACTAACTTTTTTTTTTCATTTTAAACTTTAGCTTGGCTATTACAGCATGTGGCTGAATGAGGCACATTACTTTACAGTGATCTTAAATATATACTGCTTCATGAGTATTCAAATGAGATATTATATTTAGGACAGCTTAAAGTCACTTAGTCTTACATTTATCACGTGTATTCTCTTAAGAGTGGAAACATCTTGGAAATTGCTGAGAGCTAAGCAGAATCTGTTTAATTGGTAATCTTTGAAACGGCATAACGGCTTTTCTATGAAATGTAGTTAACACTTTCATGAGGGCCAGCTCCAGCTCATTAGCATTCTTGTTATGTACGGGTGCTGTTGGTGGGGGTGTTGGAGTAGGAATGCCATTGTGTCGAGATCCAGTGTTTGGGGACAAACACTGCTGTGGAAGGAACGTGTGAAAAGGCCACAGTCCTGTCAGTGAATGAGCAAGGCTGTGCTTTCTGTGTGCTTCAAGCAGGGAAGCTGTCATTCATGGCTAACACAGCCAAACAGAGGCCAAAACACAAGGCTGCAGTACCTTTTAAAATGATATTAGTGATTTTTAAACACGATCTTCTTTATTTATGATCCTACACAGAGCTTTAGTTGCTGTCAGTAAACAAAATATGTCAGGCTGTTCAGAAATACTGTAAAAATGAAGGGAAAAAAAGTCCATGGAAGTGTGCCAGGCAGTTACAGTAATTAGGGCTTGGAAGAGCTGCTCGGCAGTGAGAGGTACAAACATGATTTGAAGGGAACTTCATCTCTGGAAGCTGCCTGTCTTCCCGATTTAGATACTTCTTTGATTTTCTGCTCCTAAAACTAACAAAATTCCTAGAGGTTTTTACATAATTAATGTATAGCAATTTATCTTTCATTAAAAACATCAGTTTTGAAAAAGGTTCATAAACTCCCGTTTTCTAATCATTTAAAACTGCTAACGACCCATGTCAGTTGTTAGAGCTTCTAACATGAATGTCAGACAGGAAGTGAAGAAATGGCTGCACCACCCCCGCTGGCTGCCTCACCCTGGGCTTGTGGCCTCTGCTTTACTCTGTAACTTCGGGGTACAGTGGGACTCGCAGCCCTCCTGCATTAGAGCCCTTTGGAAGAGAATGATCAACTTGGAGTTAAACTTTAGCTTACGCAAAACAAAATGAATAATAATAATAATAATAAAACCCTCAAACATATCTTAGACTCTAGAGGCTGTTCCTAAACTTCACCTGAACAGTTGAAAACATCACCAGTTTGTATGTCTGAAAGTGCAGAAAAGCACTTTATTTCTTTAGTTTGATTTTGAAAATGAGTGCTCGGGTTATTTATATTAAGTCATTACCTAGTCAAGTTGAAAACTACATGATTTTGGTCTGGGTAATTTAAATATTTTTGTATGTAGTTTTTATTTGTTTGGTAGGTTGTTTTTTTAAGAAACCAATTTAAGCAAAATTACCTTTGTCAGTGTATTTACATGTATTTTTTTAAAGTTTAATAATCGATACATTGGGTTGAGAAATCCAAACACTGAATTTCTATTTAAAAACTCAGATTTCACTGTTTAAATTGTAACTATATTATGGGTTTGCTTTATGACCATACTATTAGAGAAAGAAATAATCAGATAATATCGGTATGTGCAGGCTCCACAGTTCAAAATTGAAATATATTTTGTTAATATCTAAATTAAGATTTCCACAATCTTTTTTATTTAAAAAATTTATAAGCTAAAAACAAATGACTTTACCCATGCCTTTAATATGTTTCATAATTAGATATTAAGTGTAACAATATTATTCTTATCAGAAATGATTCAACTCAAAATATCTTTGAATTGCTTTACTTCTGGCAGAAATCTGCTCATTATAAAAAGAGAAGAAAATTTAATATTTTATTTTCATAAGAGTGTTTGAAAGCATTTTAGGTCCTATGTTTTAAGTCAGTTGAAAGCATTTGTTAGTTTTACTATTGCTAAGAGACTAAGCACTTCCCTTTGACTCTTCATGCTGTATGTACCGAACACAGCAAATGAAGTGGAATCTTTTCTTGAGTTAGCCTTTTTGGGAATGAAACTTAAAATGTTTGGCTTATGAGCAACCTTCTTAACATCCTTTGACATCTCTGGAGTAGTCTCTTACCCATAAACATTTCGCCTTTGTGATTATGAGAACAGAGTGGAAGAATGGATTCGTTTTGAAGGTGTAAAACTACTTTAAAGTTCGGATAGGAATCTCTTTTAGCATATTAGATTGTTCACAGAGTATACTGGTTGTGGATTCCCCCTGAAACCAAGCTGCATCCTAGTTACTTGAAGTATTTTAAGAACCTTAAACTTGTGTCTTTTTCTAAGTGTCATGCTTTGAGCAGGCCTAACATCAGTTAAATGAAGTGAAAATTGCATTCTTGTCTTGATAGAGATGAAAATGGATTTCTGGTCATGAAATAGATGTAGTTGTCACTTTTTTAAAAAGGTGTCAGCAGTTTGCTTCAGCGAGTAAGGTGCCAATTCAGTATGGCAGTAAACTTGTGATCTGAGCAATCAATAAAGGCTTCAATAACTTCTGCTTCATTACACTTATAATAAGAGGCTATAGATCCACGGCACATAAAATGTTGATAACGAGGGAATGTGGGGACCGACTGGGACATTTTTGTGGAAGTACAGTAAGTGCAATGTTGCCATCTAGAGTTTGTGCATAGGTAATTAGAATAGTGCGGGGCGGGCGGGGGGGCGATCAGAAACAGAACAGAACGTGATCCTGAAATGCTGTTTATTTTCTCTCATTTATCTGTGACACATTTATTGTCACAGAACATCTCATTTGACATGTCATAAAGCACTTAGGTCAGAAGACAAATCTTCCATCTGTATTTTTCTCTAATCCTCTTAGAATTATGTGATCAAATGTCAAATATCTAACCCTGGCTCCAAATTGGACTTTTTTTTTTACCATGAAAATTCTTTATTAAAAAAACTCACTTTGGGGCAAAATGAGGATTTTTTTTTACATGACTATTCAGTAATACAAAAACAGAGAGGTCTAATGGAATCTCGGTGTGTGTTTCTCAATGGAAAACATTGCCTTTGTTAATATGAAACACTCATTCAAGATTACGAAGCCAGCTTACCTTAAAGTAGCACTCCAAATATATTTAATCTAAAAACTATGAGACTCATGCAAAGAACATAGGCTTCCCTGCCTCAGTAGTTAATTATGAACACTTTGATGAAGTATGGGCTGCTTCTGGGATTGCCCAAGACTATCTTTATTTTTCATGTTATACAACACTTACCACTTCATTTTTCCTGACTGATTAATCCTGGCATGATTGTTTTCTTATGAATAATACCTGTGTGTATGGGAACTGTTCAGGGAACCTGCCAAGCATATTCTTTCATTTCTGAAGAGTCGAGGGCAATAATAGCTACATGTAGCTGAGACGTTCGAAGAAAGCTTCTCAGGGGTAGATTATTTCGTTGCTAACATATGTTGAAAGAATGGGTATGGGTGTTGGTTATACGTGAAGCATTACTGAACCGTTTCTCCAGCTCGAGTTGTGACTGCTTTACTGAGAAGTTTATAAAAATATGTTTTTAAAGAGTTTCTATACTTAATCCAAATACAGTAATTCTGTACATATGTGGATTAATTTAATAAGAAATCCAACTGGGGAGAACATCACTTCTTCCATTTATTATATTTGTATATGATATATATATAACATATATATACACACACACACACACACAAAATGTTATATATGATACATATATAAAACTTTGTTGAACAAAGTCTTTAGAGTTCTCTGGTAGAATAATTTGGCATTAGCATATGAGCAATGCATGTAAAACATGCTGCTACAGGTTTTCTTATACCGATGTGTAAGTTCTACAATGGAGAAACCAGAAATGAGTATAGTACTGTTTAAATTTACTGATCAAAATTTTATCCTCAAATATCATGTTGCATTTTCCCTGTATTTAACATATGACAATTCTGTTAGACATATATATCTTATTTTGAAATTTAGAGTCACACTGAGTAGAAAATATTTCGTTTTGCAGCCTCCAGAATGAGTCCAGTTTGTTGTAGTAGAGTAAACCCGAACCCCTGAGGAGTTTTCTTTGAATGTCTCAGCCACATGCAGGCATTATTGCCCTCAACTCTTCAGAAATGAGGATAAATTTTACAGAGTTACAGCAGGAAAGTGAAAGAATGTTCTTGATAGATTCCATGAACGGTTTCAACACACACAGGTATTATTTGTAAGAAAACAATCATGCCAAGTCTTCAGCTGGTTAGAGAGGGCACAGCATTCTCTCTTCACCTGACATCCTATCTGTTCCGCCAATATCCTGGGGCCCCTGTCTTCTGTCCTCACAAAAGTAATAAAGCTCTCTAAGAACCTTGTGTGAATGGACAAGAATATGAATGCTGGCTTTTTTTTATTTGTTCTCTTGAAGGACTAAAATAGTATTGAAGTCACATTCTTAGCAGGAGAAAAACCATCTCTTTTGACAATTGTCCTGCAGTTTCGGTTGCTACTTAATCATATGGATCAATGCTGTAGGTGATGGTTAGTTAACATCATTGATTATTGAGAAGTCTGACAAATGATTAAAGAGAGACTCTTCTTCCTAGTAATCATTCTATGAGACAGGGTCTTACACAGTCTGCTCTGGCCTCAAAGTCTCCATATAGCTGTGCGTGACCTTGAACTCCTGATTTTCCTCTAGCTCTGAGTGCTGGAATTATAGGCAAGAACCCCTATGCCTGGCGTTATCAGGCGAACCTTAAATGGGAACATTTTTGGAATCATTGATTTTCTTCAGAAAAGGATGTTTTCCTCTCACCATTGTTAATCAACACCCATTGTTACAGCTTCAGCCTTCAACTTAATTCAATACAGAGTCAATTGGGAAGAGAAAACCTTGAGGAATTGCATCCAGTGGAATGGCTTGTGACCACATTTGCAAGGTTCTTTATTAATTGTAAATTAATGTAGGAAGGCTCAGGCCCCTGTAGTCAGTGCCACCCCTAGACCTGTAGGCCTGGGTGGTATGAAAAAAACCAGCTGAGGGAGCCAAAAGGAGCAAGCCAATAAACAGTGCACCTCCATGGTCTCTGCTTCAGTTCCTGCCTACAGGGTCCTACCTTTTGTTTCTACCTTGGCTTCCCTTGATAATGGACTGTGTTGGGATGTGTGAGCCGAATAGATCCCTTTCTCTGCAAAGTTGCTTTTGGTCAGGATATTGTATCACAGCAAGAGAAATCAAGTTAGAACACTCATCTTACAACAAATACCTGATTTTCAAATAATATAACTCATCCTTTGATTATATATATATATATATATGTATATATATATATATGATATAATATTATTTTATCTAATTTTCTAAAATAATCATTTATGGAGAGAGGAAATAGCAAAAATTAATTTATCAACATTTAATATATGTCACTGGGAAATAAATGTTGAAAGTTCAGAGAATCATGTCACAATTAAAACACCCAGTTATGATCAGAAAGCTTATGATTGGCACACATACATTCAGAGAACTACAGGATGAGATTCTCTTTTCTGAGATATATGGGACTAAAACTGATTGGCTTTCAGACACTTTTGGATATTTTAATATATGTATATAGACAACAGGATGGGAGTGGGATTCAAGTTTAAACACTAAATGAATCCACGTTTCATAGGAAATTTTATACAGCACTTGTAGTGCAGATACCTACTGTGAGCCACCAGGAATGGAGTTTTCTGCCTGTGAGTCCATCGGCTCTCAGAATCCTTTACAGTTTAGAATATTTCATGTTCATAGTTTTGAATTAGTATGCTTAATCTTCACTCTCAAGTATACATCCTCATATAGTCTTAAATTAGACATAAGTTAAAATGTTAAATACTTTGGTTGTGGGTTTCTGGCTCTGCTCCCATCAGTGGTAGATGAAGCCCAGTCATCATCAGCAAGGCTGAGCCCTGGCACAATCTCTGCTTCCTCGTCTACCACCATGGGAACAGCCTCCAGCACAGGCTCATGGTGCCTTCCTTATCATGCCTTACCTGCCATGATGGCTGAACTCCTGAGACAAATTAAGTCTGCTATTAAGTAGTTAGATATTATAGGCATAGTCATACAAAAATAACTAAGACAGTAGATAAGTCATTCTAGTGTTCGTACACAAAACAAAACAGAAATCAGGTAAACAAACATCACAATGGCCACAATCAGTTCTCTATCTAGTTGCACCTTTATGTTCTTCAGTATCTCTGAGGATATTATAAATGAACTTACAGTGTGACATCTTTAGCGACTATGATTCTGGTAATCATTAACTTTATTTTACCTTGTTGGTTAGTAAGGATCTCCCTTCTCCCCAAAAAGAAATGTTTAGAGAAACAAATTTATTGAAGTGTCCTTTTGTGCATGTGGTCATAGTAGAAGCCAGGGATTTGAGTACAGGAAAACTGTCCAACATCTTGCCTTAAGGAGTTTGCATTCTTGTTTAGTTGACAAAAATACTCATGAGGCATTTGCAAGAATTTGCTTATTAGTATATAATTAAGTGCTAAAATATATAATTTAGATGACATGGATTATGGAAACTTACATAAAAGAAAATCAGTAGAAAGGGATTTTGAGATTTAAATTAACTTTAGCTGCCAAGTGATTCTAGTTATCTCATTTTATAGATAATAACATAGTAACAAAGTTCACTGCATTAGATTACTGAGAGGATTAAGTAATCTGTATAAACTCATAGCATGGTACCTGGAATGCAGTCAGTACAGATTACAATCAGTAGGGATCAGACATACTCATCTGCTTTAGCATTGATACTATGACTAAAGTAATTGAGACCTAGGTAGTAAGATACTTGGATGAGGTCAGACAGCAAGTGAGACTGGCAATGGTCACATAACTTGATGTCACTTTTAGAGCAGGCAAGGCAGGTAAGGAGAGCTGGAAATGAAGTCAGGTAGCCATGACATGAAGACTATGGTACATAGCATATATCCAGACACATTATACTTTGGTACGAGAAGATACCTGTGACCTTTGCAGGATAATGAAAAATTTACAGCAAATAAAGTTAGAGGAAGAAGTTACGTTGCAGCGAAGAGGGCGATGAAGAAATAAAGACTCTTCAAGGATGAGGTTGTTCTACCTTCCAAAACTTTCATAGTATATTAAGTAAGAAATGTCAAAATAGAATTTTAGAATGATCAATTTTGCAGAATTGTACTTAAAATTACTTCTGGCAGGAGAGTTTCATACTATATAATTGCCTTATTTACATAGTAACTAAATAGTTATACACATATTAATTTATAACCTTTGCAGGTGGCATAGTTGTGATGGGTAAAACCTTTAGAGTAATGTCTTCTTGAGTTACCTTGTCACTGTGCCTTTGGGGTACTTAGCAGTCATGGCTCTCTAGAGGAACAGAACTGATAGAATGGTTCTATATATATGAAAAAGGTTTCCTTTTTTCTTTTTTTAGAGAGGCTCATGGGCTGTCGCCTGGGTAGCCCAACAATGATTGCTTCTATGGAAAGGCCACAAATCTGGTAGTTGTTCAGTTGGATGTCTCAGCTGGTCCTCAGTCTACCTGGGAATCTCAAAGAAGCAGATCTAATGCCAGTGACGGAATGCACTTGTAACAGCCGGTGAGAGTGAAGGCAAGCAGACAAACAGCAAAACTTCCTTCTTTCATTTCCTTTTATGTGGGCTGCCACCAGAAGGTATGGCCCAGATTTATGGTGGGCTCCTCCCACTTCATATATATATATCCAAACCAAACCAACCAAACAAACAAACAAATAAAACAAACAGACAAAAAACCCAACCAACTAACTAACCAACTAAACAAACAAACAAAGCCTCACGTGTATGCCAGCAGCTTGGGTTTTAGTCGCTTCCATGTGTAGTCAAGTTAACAACAGTGATGAGCCATCTGACAGGGTGGATGTATAATTTTAGTCACAGATAATAATATGAAGAAGACATTTGCTACCCATGCAAGACTGATGTTGAAAATCCTATCTTTCTGGGAGTTGGTGGCTCATGGGAGCCACTTGGGAGGCAGAGGCAGACAGATCTCCAGGTTTGAGACCAGCCTGGTCTACACAGTTCCACAACAGCCAGGGCTACACAGAGAAACCCTGTCTTGAAAAACAAAACCAAAACAGAATAAAACAAAATGACAAACAAACAAGAAAAAAAGAAAAAGAAAGGGAGAGAGAGAGAGAGAGAGAGAGAGAGAGAGAGAGAGAGAGAGAGAGGAAAATGCTACATTTAGCCCAGGAATCTTAGCCCCATGAGTGGTTGGGAATCTGGGAAAGATGACTGCATTTTAATAGCATGTACGGAAACATACTTTAGATGAAAATAAATTACTTATTTATTTGCATGCTCGTGTGTATGTGTGCTTGTGAGGGGGGGAAGAGGGGGGCTGTGCACGGACATCAGAAGACAGCTTGCAGGAGTCAGATCTCCTATTCTACTAAGCGAGTTCTCAGGACCACATTCAGGTTGTCTGCTTTGGCAGCAAGTGCCTTTTCCACACTGAGTAATCTTGCTGGCTCCCTAAGTGTACTCTAGAAAGGCAATACATAGTGTTAGAAACCAAATCCACTTGTGTGGCAGTGGTCGACAAATGAGTATTTCTTATATTTTGTCTAAATCTGATTTCACTTTTCACATTATCAGCTACTTGCAGTAGCAGGAGAAGAATAAAAATTAAACTTGATTGAGAAAAAGATAATCCTTTCTTTCAGGTAATGTTCAGCATTAAAAGATGTTCAGATGCTTGTATCTCTGTCCTGGAACTCGCTGTGTAGACCAGGCTGCCTCAAACTTTCAGTGTCTCTGTCTTCTAAGAGCTAGAATTAAAGGCATGAGCTACCTCTCTGACATCGCTTGTTGATGATATTACCCTCATTGTTTGTTCTTGGCGTTGTTATTGTTATTGTTTGTGGAAGATCATTTGATCAGGTACATAAGGATTTATTTCTGGGCTCTGGTTCTGTTTCAATAGTCCATATATCTTTATGTCTATGCAACCTTTATTATTTTTATTTAGTATGGTTTTGTTGGTTTGTTTGCCTTTGAGATACTCTGCCAAGTGATACAGCCTGGGCTAGTGTTGAACCTGTGACTAAGCCTCTAAGGGTTGGGGTTGCAGGAATGCACTACCATGCCCAGTGTGCAGTATGCTTTGAAACCAGTCAATACGATGCCTGTGCCTTCATTTCTCTTTTCTAAGATTGTTCAGAAAGTGTGGGATTTGGGGTGAATTTTAAGATTTTTTCTGCTTTTACAAAAATGCCATTGGTGTTTTACAGGGAATACACTGACTCTCTAGGCTACTTTCAATCATATAAACATATTAACTATATTAAGACTGCAGCCCACAGCACGGGATGTTCCTCTCCTTTATTTAGATCGGCTTTCATTTCCTAGTGGAATGTTTTATAGTTTGCACCATATAAACTTTTCACTTCTTTGATTATATTTATTCCTAGGTGCTTTTGCTCTTTTTGATGTTATAGTAATGAAGTTTTTTTTTTAATTTAAATTTCTTTTTTTGGATTGGTCATTGTTCGTGTATATAAATGCAACTGATCTTTATGTGTTCATTTCTTATCCAACAACTTTGCAGAAATTATTAGTTGCAATATTTTTTGTGGGGAATCTTGAAGGCTTTATACAGATTAGATAAACTCATCTGTAAACAGATCATTTTACTTCTCATCTTCGGACGCCTGTTATTTCTTGTCCTACTAATTTCTCTGGCAAAGACTTTCAGTGTTGCTTTGAATAGTGTGGAATGGGCGTCCGTTTTGTTCTTGGTCTTAGCATGGGAAGCTTTCATTCTCTTAGTTGTGTTTGTTAAGGACCATGCTTTGTGAACAGTGCTTGCAATGCTGTGATATCTTCTCTTTCAGCTCTGCTGCTCTATTAACAATATCATGTTGAATTTTGCCAAATGCTTTTGGTTTTTTTCTGCAGTGACTGAAGTGAGGCTTTTGGCCTTCATGGTGTTAGTATACAATATTACTTTTATGACAGTTTATTTGTTGAGCTGGTTAACACTTTATTGGAAACTTGAAGCGTATATTTGCTGTTGTTACGTGACAGATTAGTCTGACTTTATCTCTCCTATCTCCTCTGTTCCCTCCCTTCTCTCATTTAGACTGATATTTAGTATTTTAATTTTCTTTGAAGGAATTTTTCCATCTAATCTGAAATGACAGATCTAGTGACACAATGATATGACTCTTATTCTATTGCTATCCACTTTATGTACACATTGCCTTCAAATTATTAAAATTGACAATTTCTAACATCTCCATTTTTCTAAATTGATGTTTCTCAAAATTGATCGGGGCTATTGATACTTTTTAAGAAATTTGGTTTATTGTATTTTATTTATTATTTATTACCATCTTGTTGATTTCATGCTTTATTAATTTCTTACTTCTGCTTATGCAGGGTCTAAATGTTCATTGCTTCTCTGCCTTCTCATAGTGCAGCTTGAGATCCTTGTCTTTAGGCTTTTCTGCCTTTGTAACTAGAGAATTTAATGTTACATACTTTTCCCAGACAGCTGATTTACTTGTGCCTACCAAAGTTCAATGTTCTGAGTTTTCATATTTCTTCAGCAGTTTTACAATTACTTGGGGTTTTCTATATTTTTATGTTATTGGTTTCTATTTATTTATGTTATTGGTTTCTACTGTGGTCAGAGACCACACAATATAGAGTTTTAATTGTTTCAGAAGTTGTGGAATGTGTTTTATGGTTGGGGCATGGCTATTTACTGCTCCATGCTTGCTCCTCTGTGCTGTGGTGCCCACAGCACCACTTTACCCAAGGTGACTAGTAATGTCCTCCAAGTCCTTGCTGGTGTCCTTGCTGTAGGTGAGAATTGTCTGTTTCTCTTTTCAGTTCAGTCAATGTTTTATACATATATTTTGAAGATCTTTTGTTAGGTACATGCACCTTCGAACCATTTTGAAATGTTCTTATTTATTCCCGGAAATATTTTCCTCCCTGAAATCGACTTTGTTTTATGTTAATGTAAACACTTTCAGCATCGTTCCCACAAATGTTACCATGAAGCATCACCTTGCTGCCTTCGGTTCTAACTACTCTGCCTTTAGCCACTATCTTGAGTAAAGAATATATCTGGACACGTGTTTCCCCATAAGCTTACATTTTTGTACTTTTCCTGGTGCTCTTAGACCAGGTTGTCCACTGTGACCATAGGTATGCCTGTGTTTAGTTAATCCAGCTAGCATTTGTGTCCTCTGTCGTGTTGGTCCTGTTCTCCCTTCATCTGTTGACTGCTGTATCCTCTGAGTGAGTTCATCTCTTTTGGTGACTCTGATTTGAGAGTGTGTGTGTGTGTGTGTGTGTGTGTGTGTGTGTGTGTGTGTGTGTGTTATGTGTACATATGCTTGTGGGTGCATATTCACATGTGTGTGGAGGTCAGAGGTTGATGTGAGATAAAAGTTAATGTTATAGCAGAGCAGAGCTTAACAATGCCAACTATGTCTATGTCACACTGTCCTTAGCAATACTATGTCAGTCCAAGCACTCTGGAGGCAGAGGCAGGTGGAACTCTGAGTTCCAAGGTAGCCAAGGCTACACGGAGAAACGCTGTCTTGAAAAACCAAATAGGAAAAAAGAAAAAACGAAAAAAAAGGTCTTTTGAAAATATGTATCAATATAACTGCTTTAGGATCGTTTAATATACAAATGTTCTATTGTTTCCATTAGCAGTAATTTTATTATTTATAAGGTAAAGTATTACATGCTTTTTAAGCAACCAAATATCTTTGTTACAGACTAAATGCTTGTGTCCTCTCAAAATTTGCATACTGAACTCTGATCCTCAATCTGACTGTGCTTGGAATTATTAAGACATTATAGAGTTTTATGTGAGATGAAGTTCCCAGGATAAAGTCCTGGTTCAACAGGACTAGTGTCCCTGTAAAAGCAGAAGACTTACCCTCCACCTGTCTCTTTCCTCTTCCCTTCTTTTTCTGTCTCCAACCATCTCCTGCAAGGACACAGTGAAGGTGGCAGTTTTCTCTCAGACACAGAGTTCTCTCATCTGGTAACTCAAGCAGAGCCTCCCAGCCTCCAGTCTGTGAAAAATTAAGTAGTTCACCCACCTATCCATTCTCAGGAATGTTACAGCATTTCAGACTTCTAATAAATTGAGTCTTCCTGTTCAAATTGATTTTAACATCTATGTAGAAAGCATATCGACTTTGAATTTCCAAAAAGTTAATGTGTTATATAAAATTTTAATCCAAAATGTAAGTGTAATAAGCAACATGATCATCTGATTAAAATAAACATTGGAAATGACACAGCCCCTGTTTAGCACACAACCTCTGATGTTCAATCAAATTAACAACAATGCCTTACTCAAAGCCATTCTGCATTTATCTTAATATTACTCTTTTGAGCATCCACAATAATGATATTTTCATTCCTGTAGGGTAGATTTTATATTTTGACCTACAAAAGATAGGTTTTTTGACAAATCTGCTGAAAAATTTAGTGTATATATCTATATCTATCTATCTATCTATCTATCTATCTATCTATCTATCTATCTATCAGGTTCATTAACTACATATGAAGAAGCAAATGATTTTCTTTCTTTCTTTTTTATTGAAAAAAATCCTCACACATGTGTTTTATTAGATAGGTCAAGCTCATTGCAGTTACATCTTACATAAGACAATATACATTTGTACTGATTGGTAAAAAGCTAATTCTCCAGGGATGATTCGTGGGCCATTTTTTTTTCATGCTTTCACTATGGCCTTCCCCAGATTTTCTCCTTTTAACATTCCCACACACGCTGCAGTCATTTTCTCAAATCCTTCAGTGATGTATGCATGATACTGGATTTTGCCCTCTGAGATCCAATTCGAGTCTGTCAGAGCCTTCTGGCAGACTTCTCCTTGCCACCAAGTAACGATGAACCCTTCCGATGATGCAGAATTGCTGATAAATAACGACCCCTGGGGGTGGGCCTTGGGGACATGGGCCAGTGCGATTATATTGAGAAATGGCGCCACAGATGGCAATTCTTCCAAATGACTTTATCTGGAGCATAACAGTGTTTGAAAACTCTCCACCTACACTATCAAAGTAGCAATCATAACCATCGGAGAGGCTGCCCTCAAAGCTTCTTCCAGTGACTTTACGCTCTTGTAGTTAAAGGCCACATCAAGTCCAGCTTCTTAAGACAGGCAACCTTTTCATCGGATGCTGCCGTACCAACAGTTCTGCAGCCCTTGAGCTTATCTATCTGCCCCACAACAGAGCCCACTGCTCTGCTGCTGCACTGGCCAGCACTGTTTCTCCACCCTCCATGACACAGATGTCCAGCAGGACAAAGTAGGCAGTGAAGCCTGGCATTCCAACTGTCCTCAAAGCCAAAGACAGTGGTGACTTGTCCGGCCACTCTGCAGGCAGCTTTCTCAGTCTGTTCCTATCAGAAATGGAATGTGATGTCCAACCTAATAGAGCCACGACAATTGTGCCTGTTGGGAAGGCTGAGTTTTTACTTTGCACAACACTGGCCACTTGCTCACCCATCATCCTATTGCCCCACTTCAGTTTTTTTTTTTTTTTTTTTTTTTTTCTGCAACGCTCATGTAAGGATCCACAGAGAAGAACAGAGCTTCCAGCAGGACCTCTCCATTATTTAAGGGTGGAAGCTCAGTTGTCCTCAACTCGAAGTTACTGTCCATAGGGAAGTCTTCAAAGTGCTTCTTCAGGGTCCAGCTCTTGGCCTGCACCATCTTGATGTGCATAGGCTCACAGAAACTCCTTCCCTGGAGGCTGCTCTGAATCGAAGCAAAAGATTTTCATTGCAGGTTAACTCCAAGACAAAACAAACAAACAAACAAACAAACAAAAAACATCTGTTTTAGGGAAACTTTCAAATACTTAAGCAATTTAACTTACCAGTATATTTTATTAAGAATTTTATCTAGTGGGGTCTATTTTGCATTGATGAATGTTTTTTATGAAAAAGAAATAACTTCCACCAGTGAAATTTGACTTGGACTTTCTGGAGTACAAGGATACTCACAGTGAGTTTGACTTTTCTCTAGTCACTAATTATCTGACATATCTTCAGAGAAACGGTTTTACTCTCTAGACAAGCTGTTTACTCCGTAACACTGTGTAGTCAGAGGACGGGGGCCACTCACAGACTGAGGGGCCAGGAGGCATTAGGTTTGATCCTAAGCACCACAGTGAACAAGCAAACTAATAAAGTTGCTAATTAAATAATTTCAGGAAAGAGGAGAAAAGCTCTGAAATATTGAATAAAAAAAATTGTAGGATCCGAGTACATGGTTTTGAATCCAAGTTATATTATTTGACCCATGCTGAGGTGCCCACAAGTTAAGGTTTTCAGTTTCTTGTCTAAAAACTGGAGTTAATAAAAGAGCTGTTTAATAAATGTGTACTCACAATTACTTTAAAATGACATGAAACCATTGAGCTTGATGGTGCAGATCTATAACCCCAGCTACTTGGGAGGCTGAAGAAGGAGGATAGTAAGTTCAAGGCCTGTCTGAGTCTGTCCGCGTTGCAGATCAGTCCAAGGTCAGTGTGGGCAATCTGACCACTAGTGAGATCTTGTCTCAAAATAGAGAAAAAGGGGGAGATAAAGAAAAAGAGAAAAAAAGAAAGAAATGAAGAGAGCCTAGGGATGGAGTGCTTTCCTAGCATGAACACGGTACAAGTCCCTGGGTTCAAATCCCAGTTTTGCCAAATATAATAGCAGCTGGAGATATCCTGGTGTCAGAGTCCTTGATTTTAGGACTTACTCCACTCAGAATTGTGGTTAACCTAGGCAGGGAGTTTGGAAACCTTTTCTCTAGATGCTGTGCTAAATACAAGTGATATTTAGACTCTTAGTCATCTTTCAATCATTTATTTGACATTATAAATTCATCACACCTTCCACATGTTTTAGTTTAGGGGGGCGCTTTCCGAGTCTGACAGCACTGGGATCGTAGAAGCCCCCATGTGTCTTCTTACTTAGACCTGGGGCAGAAGTGGGGGTCTAGTTTAACAATACTTTAGAAGTGGATTTTGATGCTTAGTAGGTTTTTACATTTCATCTTTTCTTTTTATTAGAACATATTAATTATACAGAATAAGATTTATTATTTTTATACATGCGTGTGATGTATTCTGGGCCTGAAGAGATGGTTCAGTAGTTAAGAGCCCTTTCTGCTGTTCCAGAGGAACTGTTTGGTCACCAGCACACACATCACATGATTTTAGCCACCTCTAACTCCAGCTCCAGGGAATCTAGGGCTTCTGCAGTTCTGCAGGCGCCACACTTACCTGGTGCACAGACACTATTTAAAATATAAATCTTTGTGAAGTATAATGTATTCTGCTCATATTCATCCCTTGTTACTCCGTTTGGTTCCCTTCTCTCCTTTCGTGCCTGTCAGTCTTCCTGACGTTTCTTGGTGATCATTAGCCTTATTAGCATTGTTCATAGAAGCATGGAGGAGTGGTTATTTATAGTGGCTACACCACCGAAGAAAACTTTTCTTTTTCCACCAGCAACCATGAACTGCTCTCACTCTCTGGGGAGGAGTGGGCACTCATGAGCCCCTCTCTCAGACATGACCAATGTTTATGTGCCAAGTCTTGTGAAGGTAATAACAGCTGATGTTAGTTCAAGGACACAATGGCTGTGGCATACTGAAGATGGTGTTTCATAAAATGCCACTTCTTCTTTTTAAATAACTTTTACATTATTTCTGATCACAACATCATCTTCGTTGGCCAGGTACGGTGAGCCAGGTCTCCTTCTATGAATGACTGGGCAACACTAAGATTACAGGTGCCACCAGAAGTCCCCCCTGGGCAGGCACAGGACACTCTGCAGTGGAGCTATCCCCTTGTCCTAGCCATTGTGTAAATATCCCAGGTCTGTAGTCCTGAGACAGTATCCTTGAGGCACAGTGAGTTAAAAACTACAAACAGATGCTCGGCGTGGTGACTCACTCCTGTGATCCCAGAACTCAGGAGTCAAAGCCAGGAACATGATGAATTCAAGGCTCTCCTACTTTTTTCTTTAATTTTAAATTTCTTTTATTTACTTATTCTTTTACATGTGTTTTCTTGCATGTGTGTATGTGGACCATGTTTGTATCTGGTGCTCAGAGAGGCCCAGAAGAGGACATGAAATTCCCTGGACCTGGAGTTACAGACAGTTGTGAGCTGCCCTGTAGATAGATTCAGGAAGTCAAACCGGGTCCTAGAAGGGCTGCCAGTACACCTCATGCCGAGCCATCTCTGTAGTCCAGATTTCTTGATGAACATTTTGAGAATGACTTAATTGCTTTTTTATGCGCTATTTGTTACAGATTCTTTATAGGTTATACATTCTGCAGATTTAGTTCCATGTATAAATACTTATGCTTTAGATGTAAACTTACTCTAAGATTTTACACATTTTCCCAATAAATTTGTTTTACATGATCTGCTTTTAATGAAGGATCCAGGGAGGAGTTGAAGTGTAGTATCAAGTTTACTATCGAGAAGGACAAAATTGGGGCTATGGTTTTGACATGAGGATAAAAGAGCTGCTTTTATGGAGCTTATGCATCAGGCTAAGAAAAAGTGACTGTAGCCAGGCAGTGGTGGTGCACGCCTTTAATCCCAGAACTTGGGAGGCAGAGGCAGGTGGATTTCTGAGTTCGAGGACAGCCTGGTCTACACAGTGAGTTCCAGGACAGCCAGGGTTACACAGATATGCAGAGAAACCCTGTCTCAAAAAACCAAAGAAAAACCAAAAAAGAAAAAGAAAAAGAAAAAGTGATTGAGGAACTATATGCCTTCCCTTAGAAACAGCAGAGAATCTCTGTAGATGAAAAGTGTGCCATTCATAGAGCATTAGGAAGAGAAGGAAAGGAGAGGAGAGGAGAGGAGAGGAGAGGAGAGGAGAGGAGAGGAGAGGAGAGGAGAGGAGAGGAGAGGGAGGGAGGGAGGGAGGGAGGGAGAGAGAGAGAGAGAGAGAGAGAGAGAGAGAGAGAGAGAGAGAGAGAGAGACTTTATAAAGTCATTGATGGTACACATCTCACCAGTGAGCATATCAGTGTCCAGAGCTTCTGAGAGGGACAATGGAGGAGGGAAGAGAGGAAGAGAGGTTGAGTCTTCTTCCTGGGAGCCTGTGGCATCAGAAAGGTCTCTGTTCATCGAGTACAGGTTGGCCACATCTTCCACCATGGCTCTGTATAATCCCTAGTGGACATTCAGGATGCCACTCATCTCCATTTCAGTGGGAAACACTGTTGCAGTCAGTAGTCTAACACATAGTGTTTTCACACTTCTGCTGGTAATGGTGAGTATGAGCTTCTCAAATTAAAATGCTCAGAGCAAGTAATTTTTACCTTTCACTTCTCCCTAGCCATTCAGTAGCCCAGTAAGTCTGTGCCTGTGCACACTCCATCCAAAGATGAGTTAGTGTGCCACTGTCCTGCACCCTTCCCTTCATTTGTTTATTTGTGTTGGTATAACGACTTAGACTTTGAAGTATATTTTTCTGTGTTTATTGGCTGCGTGTGTTTTCTCCATGGCTCGCCCATTTACATTTCTGTTCACCTAGCTATGCTCCTCTTACTCATATAAGGTCGTAAACATTCTCCATGGTTTATGTGTGCTTAAATTACCTTTGGTATAGCATGGTAATATATTTTTCCCTGTTTGTCATTTATCTTAAATTTTCCAGCATCTCTTACACACAGTTAAATTTCTGTTTAATAACCTTTGGTCACTTTCAAAAGTAGTTTCTTAGTTTTAAAATTATACTTAACTTATGCTTATTAAAAACTTGCAGATGTAAGAATATGTCCATCCCCCATATTGATGGTTTAAAATTAAAGTAAAACATTGACGGGTGTTGGAAAGAAGTCTCAGTGGTTAATGTAGCATATGTCTCTTGCAGAAGACCAGAATTCAGGTCCCAGCACCCTAGACTGAACTACTTTCAACTGCCTATAACTCAAGCTCCAGGGTGATCTGATGGTGCTTCTCCATGGGAACCTTTGAAAACGTCTGAGTGCCTGTGGTGGGATGGGGTGGGATAGGCAGCATGTGTACATATGTGTATTGGTGTGTGCATGTGTGTATGTAGGTTAGTGGTGTTTTCAATGTGTGCATGTGTAGGTTAGTGGTGTTTTCTATGATTCCCTACCCACTTCATTTTTTAACTCAAAGTTTTCACTAAACCCAAAACTGTCCACTTTGGTTAGACAGACTGGTCAGCGAGCCTCAGGGATCCCGCTGTTTCTGGATCATCAGAGCTAGATTATAGACACATGAAGTTGAGCACATCTTTTGTTATGGATGCTAAGGATCTGAACTCGGATCTTTGTGCTTGAACGACGGGCACTGCTCATATCCTGTGTCCAAAATGAAATCTTTAATTCATATAGAGTTTATTGTAAAATAATTATTAATATCATATACATTAATTAATGCTGGAAATTAATACTGTGACAGTTATTCCTTAATCAGCTAGTTCCCCAAATGATCACACAGAGACCTTTTAACATATCCAACCTTAGGCTTTAGCTGGGCAAACTTGCAACTAGTTCCTCAAAGTTAACTTGACTATCTAGCCTCATCAAGCTGCATGGCTAGCTATACCTTCCAGGTCTGTAGTGAAGTTATGTCTCTTGGCAAAAGGACCTTCTTTTTTCTTCTTCCCAGAGTTCCTTTCTTGCTAACAGAAAGACCCACCTTCCACTTCCTCCCTAGCTATTTGGCCATCAGATTTTTACTAAAGCCAATCAGAGAATGCCTAAGGTAGGTGAGGAAGGACAGAGACACAACTTCATACAGTATACTGCAACAGTTAATTTTCATAGCTATATCCCTAGGATAAAAGTTGTTTATTACTATAAAAGCTAATTTATCTAGTTATATTGTAGAACTTTAAAAATATTGCTAAACAATATTACCAACTGGTGAGCTCTTCTCTGGGGAGGGCCACACAAAAATAAATGCAAAAATTAATTGTGCTTAAAATTTAAAGCTTGTATATAAATTCCAGTAGCAGAAAATAAGGCAGGATAAAACAGTCCCATTGACAGCTGATTTGCAGGAGACCTTATGATCTTGAAAGGTTTTTTTTTTCTCTGATTAAAGAACAAAGTACCAAGGCCATTTCCATAAGTAATTATCTCTTCTAATTTCATTGTAGAAGGAATATTTCACTCATTTCATATTGAAATTAATTCTCAAATCCTGAGTCCTCATAGTTTAAAAGAATCAAGGTGAAGTAGGGAGATGAAGGAAGTAATTAAGACAAGTCCAAGTAGTAGAGATATGATCACTAGATATTAGTTTTAGAGATGTAATCACATAGAAGAATCAAAGTCTAGTGTAGTCAGCTGAGATATGATGTATCCTTTATGTAGTAGTAAGAGTAGTTTGAACTTGATGAGACATAACAAAGCCAGGTCATTCAAGGACTTTCTAGTTCAGATCCCAAAGTTTCATCTGATTGACAAAGATGGATTTGAATATGCTTGCAGAGTCATGGAGGAGCGTCATGTAAACATAAGAATAACTCCTTTGACTCAAGTTGGAAAATCACGAATATTTTCTGAAATAGCTCATATGCCCACCAAGAAAATTTTACCTTTTTAAAAGTGGGTTTCTTGATGGGCATGGTATTGCATGCCCTTAATTCCATCTCTTGAGAAGAAGGGTTAGGCAGATCTCTTGTGTATTGGAGGCCAGCCTGGTATACACAGAACATTCCAGGCACCTCAGGGCTACACAGTTGGCCTTACTGTGTGACAGTGAATAAGACACTCACTCTGTGCTTTAGAGTTTTATTGACTAAGTGAAGCTATTCATAGCTATATTATTAGATTAGTATATAAAGAGATCTTGAAACAGTGCCTGGCCCTAACTTTCATATTCAGAACTCAAGAAATTCTATTCACCATGCAGCCAATCCTTTCAGTACTTATTTTGGGACACAAATCAGAAGGCTAGTTTAAGTGTCACTGGGAAATATTGGTAGCGAGTGGCTGAGAATATGTTCATCCCTGACAGAGGATCTGCTACCTTCTTATTTGCTTGGGGAGTGGGGCACTTCTCTGAGTCACTCAAGGAAAGCAGGTGAAGGAAGAGAACATTGACAGCTTCAGGAGAGTCTTACATGTACTCTACTTGGACAATAGACTTCTAGAGATGTCATGAGTATTGGAAGAGAAAGTAAGTGAGAATGTGCCTCATACACAAACACTGGTAGACATTTTGTTTGCTTATTCATTCTAGATCAAAATGAACAGAGGAGGCATTCTTCCACTTGTTGCTAATTCATTTGTTCTCTCTGGTGAACAAATCTCACTGACTTCTCATTGTCTCTGATGGAGATTCCTTCCCTCTTCTTTGGACTTCCCTGTATCCTTGTTACACATTGGTCCTGCCATGATTACAACTCTATCTTAGAAGAGGTGTTCCTATGAGTTTATATTTTACAGTTGGAAGATATTGGGAATAATGTGATTGAATATATTCTTTAGAAAAAGAATACTGACTGCTGTCTGAAGGGAGACTGTAGTAGAGTAAGAGTTGTGTAGTTCCGGGTTTTGCCTCTCCTGGTGGGTGCCCAGGTGCCAGTACTCTGGCTCAGGAGAGGGCACAGCAAAGTCTGGTATGGGTGGGGTCTGAAATCCACCCCTTTCCTCTGGGGTGTCATAGGTTGATGTATGTTAGCCTGAGAAGAGTGAAGCAGAGTCTTGGGCGAAGAGAGTCTACAGGGCTCCAGTCTGGCCGGGAGTGCTGGGAGTGCTACAGCTCTTAGAAAGGGAATAAAGAGGTTTGGGCAACCAACGCTGGGCAGGTAGCAAGGGTCCTGGATCCTGTGGCATTTGTGGTGGTGGTGATGCCAGAAGCCAGCACTCTGATGTGAGCCTCTGTGAGCAATGGGAGCCTGACTGGGCAGGCAGGTCCAAGGTCCAACAATGAGTACTTGGTGGTGATGGGGGTTCGAGATTCCCTCAAATGTTACAGCTCAGTAAAAACAGTCTCAGTTGAAATAACTTGATGTGCTTTATTCCATGTGGACAAGGACTATATGAACCTTGGGGAGTGGGATTGGACTTTGTATTGGCTGAGGCTAAGATGCTGGTTGTCTTAGGATTTCCATTGCCGTGAAGAGATAGCATGACCAAGGCAACTCTTATAAAGGCCAGCATTTAACTGGGGCTAGCTTACAGATTCAGAAATTCAGAACATTATCATCAAGGCAGAAAACATGGCAGCACCCAGGCAGGCATGGTATGGGAGGAGCTGAGAGCTCTTCATCTTGATCAGAAGGCAGCCAGGAGAAAACTGTCTTGTAAGCAGCTCGGAGGAGTCTCAAAGCCCACTCTCACATTGGCACACTTCTTCCAACAAGACCACACCTTCTAAACAGTGTTACTCCCTATGGGCCAAGCATATTAAAACTATCACACTGGTGATGCTCTATTTGCATGGGGAAGAATTCCAGGTGCTGCACAATGAGACTGACTGCCGTAATCATCTAGTTGGAGATTGTGGTTAGTACCCCAAAGCAGACATGGAGACAGGGGAGGAGTTAGCTCTACTTCTGCCATCTCAAACTCTGAGATTTCTGGGGTTTAAGCATGATCCACCTAACCAGTCCCATGTCCATTCCTCTGGAGGCAAGGTCCATGTGCCCCACAGAGTAGAGAAACAAATTCCTTAGGAGGCTGCTGAAATATCTAGATAGATACTGGCTTTCAAGGACTATGCATGAAAGTATGAGAAATGATAGTTTATGGCACACATACACATACACACACACACACACACACACACACACATTTGCCTTTTTGGTAATTTTTTTAAAAAATTTATTTTATTTTATTTTTCTTCTTAATCCTATTTCACAATCCAGTCTTCATTCTCCTCCCGGTCTGTCCCAGACTGCCCCCATCCCATACCTCCTCCCTCTATCTCCAAGAGGATCTCCCCACTCCCACCCCACCTCACCAGAAGTCAAGTCTCTCCAGAGTTAGGTACATCTTCTCTCACTGAGGCTGGACCAGGCAGTCCTTTGCTGTATATGTGTTGGAGGCCTCATATCAGCTAGTGTATGCTGCCTGGTTGTTGGCTCAGTGCCCGAGAGATCTTGGGGGTTCAAGTCAGTTGAGACTGCTGGTCTTCCCACGGGGCTGCCCTCCTCCTCAGCTTCTTCCAGCTTTTCCCCAATTCAACCACAGGGGCCTCCAGCTTCTGTCCATTGGTTGGGTGTTAATATCTGCATCTGACTCTTTCAGCTGCTTGTTGGGCCTCTCGGAGGGCAGCCATGTTAGACTCCTGTCTACAAGCACACCATACCATCAGTAACAGTGTCAGGCCCCGGGGCCTCCCTTGAGCTAGATCCCAATTTGAGCTTGTCACTGGACCTCCTTTCTCTCAGGCTCTTCTCCATTTTTGTCCCTGCAGTTTTTTTGGACAGAAACAATTCTGGGTCAGAGCTTTTGACTGTGGGATGGCAATCCTGTCCCTCCACTTGATGTCCTGACCCTCCACTGAAGGTGGACTCTACAAGTTCCCCCTCCCGACTGTAGAGCACTTCATCCAAGGTCCCTCCCTTTGAGTCCTGAGAGTCTCTCACCTCTCGTGCATTCTGGAGGGTCCCCCCACCTCCTACCTCCCGAGTTTGCCTGTTTCCATTCTTTCTGCTGGCCCTCAGGGTTTTAGTCCTGTTCCCCCAATACCTGATCATGTTCCCCTCTCCCTGGCCCTGTACCCTTTCCTACCCAAGTCCCTCTCTCTTTTTGTCACCCCCCTGTGATTGCTTTCTTCTCCCTCCCAAGTCAGGATTGAGGCATCCTCACTTGGGCCCTTCGACTTGTTAACCTCGAGTTCTGTGGATTGTGACCTGAGTATTCTGTACTATTTGGCTAGTATCCACTTATTAGTGAGTGCATACCATGCATGTCTTTTTGTGACTAAGTTACCTCACTCAGGATGATATTTTTTAGTTCCATCCATTTGCCTGCAAAACTCAGGATGTCCTCGTTCTTAATGCTGAGTAGTATTCCATTGTGTAAATGAACCATATTTTCAGTATGCATTCTTCCTTTGTGGGACATCTGTGTTATTTCCAGCTTCTGGCTATCACGAATAAGGCCACTATGAACATAGTGGAGCACGTGCCTCTATGGCATGGTGGGGCATCTTTTGGATATATTCCTAAGAGTGGTATAGCTGGGTCTTCAAGTAGATCTATTTCCAATTTTCTGAGAAACCTCCAGATTGATTTCCAGAGTGGTTGTACCAGTTTGCAATCCCACCGGCAATGGAAGAGTGTTCTTTCTCCACATCCTCGCCACATGTGCTATCACCTGGGGCTTTGACCTTAGCCATTCTGATTGGTGTAAGGTGGAATCTCAGGGTCATTTTGATTTGCATTCCTCTGATCACTAAGGACTTTGAACAATTCTTTCAGTGCTTCTCAGCCACTGGAGATTCCTCTGTTGTGAATTCTCTGTTTAGTTCTATACCCCAGTTTTTGATTGTTTTTTTGTTTGTTTTGGTGGTTAGCTTCTTGAGTTCTTTATATATTTTGGATATTAGCCCTCTATCAGATGTGGAGTTAGTGACGATTTTTTTCCCAATCTGTAGGTTGTTGGTTTGTCCTATGACTATGTCCTTTGCCTTACAGAAGCTTTCCATTTATCAGTTCTTGATCTTAGAGCCTGAACCACTGGAGTTCTGTTTAGGAAATTTCCCCCTGTGTCAATGAGTTCAAGGCTCTTTCCCACTTTCTCTTCTAATAGATCCAGTGTATCTGGTTTTATGTTGAGGTCCTTGATCCACTTGGACTTGAGACTTGTGTAAAGTGACAAATATGGACCTATTTTCATTTTTCTACACACAGACTTCCAGTTAGACCAGCACCATTTATTGAATATGCTTCCTTTTTATCGTTGTATATTTTTGGCTTCTTTGTCAAAGATCAAGTGTCTGTAAGTGTGTGGTTTTATTTCCAGGTCTTCAATTCTATTCCATTGATCAACCTGTCTGTGTACCAACAGCATGCAGTTTTTATCACTATTGCTCTGTAGTATAGCTTGAGGTGAAGGAAGGTGATTCCCCTAGAAGTTCTTTTATTGTTAAGAATTGTTTTGACTATTTTGGGTTTTATTCCAGATGAATTTGATAATTGTTCTTTCCATATCTTTGAAGAATTGTGTTGGGATTTTGATGGGGGTTGCATTGAATATGTAGATTGCTTTTGGTAGGATGGCCATTTTTACTGTTAATGCTACCAGTCCATGAGCATGGGAGATCTCTCCATTTTCTGAGGTCTTCTTCGATTTCTTTCTTGAGAGATTTGAAGTTCTTGTCATACAGATCTTTCACTTGTTTGGTTAGAGTTACCTCCAGATATTTTATATTATTGGTGACCATTGTGAAGGGTATTGTTTCTCTAATTCCTTAGACTGTTTATCATCTGTATGTTTTGTAAAGAATATAATGTTTGGTTGGATTTAACATATGAATGTTTAATTGCTGAAGTTATAATATTGGCTCTAGTTATTCAGATGAAAAGGGCAGGAGAAATAAGAGGACTGGGCCACTGGATAGTTAAACAAGGAGGTTCAACAGGCATTTGAGAAGATATATGAGTGGGAAATGCTAGCTTGATAATTATTGATATAGAAATAGCATTTAAAGTATGAAAATGGTTGTGATCACTAGGGCAAGTGGGTAGCCAGGACTTGAGATTTTCAAATTTCTAGTGGTCTTGTAAAGGAATTAAAGAAGGAATCTGGGAAGAGATAACTTTTAAGGCTCAGTGTGTAGAAAAGAAAACAGTAAAGAAAAGGTGCACGGAACCTGGGCATATATTACAAACATCTCATACGTTTTTATAGCTCATGGTTCAAACTACTTTTGAGGGATTTTCTCCAGTTTAATTGTGTTTGAGGTTCTGGGCACTGCTGCACTGTGGAGGAAGATTTATCATTCACAGACCCTGTATTCCCTTCATCTATCAAACTGAATCAAACTAGCTATCTGAAAGCATTTTTATTTCAACTTATAATTAATATGTAAAATTTAGGATTTCTTCAAACGAGTTGATCACATTAAGGCATGTTTATCTTCTAAATGGCAATAATCAGACAAAAGAGGACAAACTGATGTCACAAAATATCAGTTGTCTGACTTCAGGGAAAAGATGGAGTGTGGGAGCACAGACATCACAGGGTTAGTAAGGCTGGGTGACAGGAGGACAGGTAGTCCTCACGCAGTTGCCTGTCCTGTAGAACAAGCTAGCTCAGGCTCTTCTTATCTGTTGCATAGTTTCTACTTGGGAGATGTAATTCTACCAAGAACATACACATGGACAAATTTCTGCCTGATTTGTTATAATCAGAATTTACAATCTTAATATTTCGTGTAATAGTTTTGATGACACCCTTATAGTTGTTTGTGCTAGTAATGTTAAACACTTCATGATCTTATGATGTGCACCCACAGTTCTAGGAGATCTTACAGATGTTATGTTATTTAAGCTGCAATGACCTCATACACAGCTTCTATTTTTATTCCCTTGTGTGATTAAGAAAAGAGTATCCCAAAGTATGAAATGATATGTTGCTTTCCAAAGATCAATTTATGGTGTGTGTGTGTGTGTGTGTGTGTGTGTGTGTGTGTGTGTGTGTGTGTGTGTTTGTGTGTGTGTGTTACCCACCCAGTGTGGTTGCTGACTTGGATTTCTTCTTAATTTAAATAGATATAAAATTATGTGTTACTCCATATTTATAATGTAAAATTTTATTTGCAATATTCTTAATAATAATAGGCAAAAATCTATGCCCCGTATCTATTTAAAGCTGTGGGCTGACGTGTTCAGTGGTACATATATATTAAGCATATGTGAAGTTCTAGGATTGATCTGTACCTTTATAAACAAACAAGTAAATAAGGCTGGGTGTAAACAATAGTTAAAGGTACAAACTACTAAAATGTTTTATAAAACTTTGCTGACATAACTTTAATCTGATCCTTTCATTTGTAATAAAAAATAATTACAATTTAATAAATTGTAGAATAAAGAGAAACTATATTTTCTGCACAGATATAACAAAGTTGATGGACTCCATAGCTTTCTTAGAACCAGACCTTTTGATTCAAGGACTTCAACATAGGTTTATTTGTGCTCTTGGAGGATTAAGTCACAATTAAAGCCTTGTGGTTCATTTTCTCTAGTAAATCTGAAGGTACTTAATGCTATGCCACATCACGACAGTCTTGTGGCTGCAGTGGAGAAGTGTGGCACAGGAGGCCAGAGTAGGTAGTGCAAGTGTCTGGTGATTTTGCACAGCTCATGGTTTAAACTGCTTTTGAGGCCTTTTCTTTTTTCTGGGAGTTGAACCATGTTTGAGACTTTGGGTATTAATTAGAGTAGAGGAAGAGTTCCCATTCAAAGACACTGTGTTTCTTACCTTCACCAAACTGAAGCAAAATGGACATATAAAAGTATTTCAAATGTCATTTTATACTTTATAAGACACAAGAAACGGTAAAAGAGAAATCAGGAGGAAAAGGAGGCAGAGACCCTGAGGGGAATTAAAAACAAAGCTTTTACTCTGATTTATCTTATTTAATGACAAGGAGCTACAGTCAGCTAAATAAATCACATGGCTTGTCAAATTTGTTCTTTGTTTATGTCTTTCCCCAACTGTCTTATTTTTAGCATGCTGCTATATACTATACTTTTCAAACCCTTTATTCTGCAAATTCCATAATCTTTGTCTTGGGTTGGCCAGTCTTGTATTTCACTCTCTGTACACCCCATTTATTAGTTTAGGCAACACTTTAAATATATTATTACTTAATGTTGATTATTTTGGAAGCAAAAGGTAGGGAAATGTAGTTGTTGCCAAACCATATGTCAAGAGACTTTATACAGCCACTCTGGGTACAAGGGTAGATATTATGGCACTTCATTTAGATTCAAATATCACGCTAACAGGGATTGATAGCTCTTTAAGCAAATCGATACATTTTTTGTATGTGGAGTGCGAGGATTGAACTCAAATGCTAGTCAAATAGATTATATCCCTAGCTCTCAGTACTTTTTGAAAATACTCAAGGTATATTTAGTAACTAATATGATAGATATTGAACTTTTATAGAATGACTACATAAAGTACATAGCTAATAATGATATTGGAATTTTGTGGTGTCTTTGAGAATGATGTAGTCTTTCTGGGGCAGTAAGGGTTTCAGAAACATGTTGGCTACTCAAACTGCCCCACTCATTGGCTTTTGTGCTCTTGTCTTGAGAATTTAGGGAGTGTAGGGCTCAGGTTTGGAGAGCCTATGATAGACTTACTAGGTGGGAGCTTAGGAAGGGAAAAGAGCTTTGGCATTCAAGTCAAGTGGCATGGATATTTTAGCTACATGGTGGAGAAGTGAGTTTCAGAGAAATAGTAAGGGGGTTCAGAATACCTGAGAAAAGACACATAGGCTCTGGCTGGCATCTGAAAAATATGCAGAAGAGAAAGAGAAGGCAAATGTGTGCCTTTGTGAGTGACAGGTAGACCGAACAGAACCTATGGAAGCTTGGGGGCACTGCATTTACGGATAGGAATACTGAGAGGGAAAAGGAAAAGTACATTATCTCACTAAGGAGCTAAGTGTTCTTTTTATTTATTTTTAAAGGGGGCAATGGCGTGGCTTCACTCAGGCAGATTGTATTCTTTTGGCTAGGAAGCAACAATTTTTCTTAATGCTACTGTATTATTCTTCACTCTGAAGAGATAATCTATTTTTCTATTTTTAAAAATTAATTATTTTATTTATTAACATCCCAAATGTTGCCCCTTCCCGGTCCCCCCTCCCAGAGTTCTTTACCCGATACTCCCTCCCCTTTGGAACTGACAGGGTGCTCCCCCTCCCGCTTGGGAGTATCCCCCTTCCCTGGGGCATGAAGTCTCTACAGGATTAGGCACATCCTCTCCCACTGAGTCCAGACACGGCAGTCCTCTGCTACACATGGGTCTGGGTCAGACCAGCCTCTGTATGCTCTTGATTGGTGGCATAGTCTCTGGGAGCTCCCAGGGGTCCAGGTTTGACACTGTTGGGATTCCTATGGGGTTATCATCTTCTTCAGCTCCTTCAATCCTTCCCCTAACGTCTCCATAGGGGACCTCAATCCAATGGTTGGCTGTAAGTATCTGCATCTGTCACAGTCAGATGCTGACAGAGACTCTCAAAGGATAGCCATGCTAGGCTCCTGTCTGCAAGCACAATGTGGCATCAGTAACAGTGCTAGGGATTGGTGCCTGCCCATGGGGTGAATCCCAAGTTGGGCCGGGTGCTGATTGGTCTCTGCTCCATTTTTGCCCCTGCATTTATTTTAAACAGGAACAATTCTGGGTCAAAAATTTTGAAGGTGGGTTGGTGACCCCATCCCTCTACTGGGGGCCCTGTCTATCTATTGGAGGTGGTCTCTTCAAGTTCAATCTCTCCACTATTTAGTATTTCGGCTAAGGTCACTCCCATTGAATACTGGGAGCCCCTCACATCTCATGTGTCTGGGACTTTCTAGAAGTTCTCACCAGCCCCCAACCCCCACAGCTGTATATTTCCATTCATTTTCCTGGCCCTCTGGACTTTTCTCCTGTCTCCCCCATACCTCACCCTGCCCCCTTTCCCCTTCCCTCTCCTCTTCCATCCAGATCTCTCCCTTTCTCTGCTCCCATGATTATTTTGTTTCCCCTTCTAAGTGGGATTGAAACTTACTCACTTGGGCCTTTCTTCTTGTTTAACTTCTTATGGTCTGTGGGTTGTATCCTGGGTATTCTGTACTCTTTTGCTAATATCCACTTCTCGGTGAGTACATACCATGCTTGTCCTTTTGGGATTTGGGCTACCTCAATCAGGAAGATATTTTCCAGTTCCATCCATTTGTCCGCAAAATTCTTGATGCTCTCATTTTTTTAATAACTGAATAATATTCCATTGTGCGAATGAACCACATTTTCTGTATCCATTCTTCAGTTGAGGGACATCTGGGTTGCTTCCAGTTTCTGGCTATTACAAATAAGGCTGCTATGAACATAACCCAAAAGATACTCCACCATAGCAGAAGGACATGTCCTGCACTATGTTCACGAAAGAGGTAATCCTAAAATCCGTTAGGAGCCAGACCAGAGATCAGAGATCACAAACACTTTTGGTGTTTCTGGCCTCCAGCTAGGACAGGACCAAAAACATTTTTGTCTCATGACTAAAGACACAGATTGAGCTTCTAGTCCTAACCTGCCTGTCCCATTTCTATCTCCAGTCCTAGTCAATCCATATTTATCATTGATATCAATAGTTAATTTTCAGTAACACATTAATGTTTATTTAATAATAAAATACATTTAGTATTTTGTGTCCTGAATGCATTAAGGGGCATAAAGGGCAGCATACAGCAAAGGATACAAGAAACAGCCACTGAAATTCTGAAGATGATGGTCCATGGTCTATGCTCTGAAGAAATAAAGGCTGAAGTGGGGCCGACTTACTATCACCTGCCACTGTAAGTGCTGTGGGCTCTCTATTAGGATTATTCAGGAAGGATCCACTGGAGAAGATTTGGAACCTGAAGGGCTTTCATTATTCAAAGAGGAAGCCCAGGCTGGAGAGATGGCTCAGAGGTTAAGAGCACTATCTGCTCTTCCAGAGGTCCTGAGTTCAATTCCCAGCACCCACATGGTAAGTCATAACCCTCTACAGTGAGATCTGGCGCCCTCTTCAGGCCTGCAAGCATCCATGCAGGCAAAACACTGTATACGTAAATAATAAATAAATCATTAAAAAAACAAAAACAAAGAGGAAACCCGTGTTCTATTTGCTAGTCATCTTGTATTTGGAGAGAACTTGGGAGCTTGACATATCAAAAGGTGACATGGAAAAATTTAAATTAAATTGTGTAAGAAAGTAACCACCAACACACATGGGCTATTACAAGCCACTTTTATTTATTTGAATGAACTTATCACCACGTTTCTTCTACATTTTCTTTCTTTCTTTCTTTCTTTCTTTCTTTCTTTCTTTCTTTCTTTCTTTCTTCCTTCCTTCCTTCCTTCCTTCCTTCCTTCCTTCCTTCCTCCCTCCCTCCCTCCCTCCCTCTCTCCCTCCCTCCCTCCCTCCTTCTCTCTCTCTCTCTTTCTTTCTTTCTTTCTTTCTTTCTTTCTTTCTTTCTTTCTTTCTTTCTTTCTTTCTTTCTTTCTTTTTGAGACAGGGTTTCTCTGTGTAGCCCTGGCTGTCCTGGAACTCACTGTGTAGACCAGGCTGGCCTCGAACTCAGAAATCCACCTATCTCTGCCTCCTAAGTGCTGGGATTAAAGGCACGTGCCATCACTGCCCTGCTATCACCACATTTCCTGATATAACAAATGAAGATAAAACTCACCAAGGCAATCTATTTAAACAAAGTCATCAGATATTCATGACTAAAACAGTGGTGCCCTTTTAATGTGAAAATTAAGTATTCACTTGAATAAATGAATTAAATTTCTAAACTTACTACATTTTGCATTAATTATGACCCAACAATTAAATGGACACATGCTCCCTTTTAACTTGTTGAATATCTAACTCACTAGGACACAAAGAATTTTTCTCTTACTGCACAAGATTGTATTGTTGCCACTATGGTGGCTTTCTCTGGTTTTTCAAAAATCCTTTCACTTTTTCTTTTAAAATTACTGAATATGTTCTGTAATGCTTGTCACACATTAATGTCAATGAATCTAAGCTATGTTTAAGTTATCTGCTGGCATCTAGTAATTATCCAGAACCATGAAATGCACGACAGTATCTTCTGATGTGTAAAATTTCAATCCTGAAGAGAATTCCTCAATTTAAAACACATCTTCTAACAGTTTTAATTTAAAGGTTTTTTTGTATGAAAATTACAGATACTTTTTAAAAATTAGAGTCCTTATTTGATCAAGAGTTCACTGGGTTGCTCTCTCCAAACATAGAATAAATCATCAGAGGAAATAGCATGTATATTGCCAGGGCAAGTTTCAAGTCATTTAAAAAAAAAACCTCTGATTTTCTAAGGAAACATTTTCATTGTATTAGAACACCAACCAGGTTCTATATAAATAGTGATCAATTGTATGCATTAGAAGTGGATAATCAGACCAAATTACCTTACATGGAATTTTTTTTGACATCTTTTAGAAAATTCATTGCCCTCATATAATAATGGGAGAATATTAAAATAACTCTTTACTCTGTCTTGAGAACATTTTAGCTAAATGTTATTTCGATCCTGTTCTGGACCAGCACTAAAACAAATATTCCAACATGAGAATTATGTTGGTATCACATGCTAAGTATGTGAATTCTGATACCTTCTCACTGCGTGTACACTAGGAATTCTATTTTTTAAATGGTATCCTGCCAGCTTTTTCACAATCCATTAATTCCTGGATCAGCATCAGAAGGAATGTCAGAACAGAGTGAAATTCTTGTAAGACACAGATGTCAGGATCAAAAGTCAGACGCATTCTCCAAGCAGCAGGGAAGCAAGCTTGTTAGACTTTAATCGGAACAATTAGTATCTACCATGTGACAGTCTCGGTGCCCTACCTTATATGTCTATGAAGTTCCGGCATGCTGGAAAGGCAGACTTCTAAGTTTGATCGAAAATTTATAAGCTTTTGGTCTCATTATTTTTAGCCACAATTCTTAAGTTTTGTTGATCGTCTCCAAATGTCCTTAAATGGTCAATGATTCATGCATTTAGATAAAGTAGGGTCCATCTTGCCATGGATAAAAAAAATTTCATCTTCTGTGAATGGTGTAATGCAAAATGACCAGCTTTATGGATGCTTGTGGTCGTTAGTACTCAGGAGGCTTTACCAGCCCTTTATACCTCCAGAGTGAAAGCTTTTACGATGTGCTCCCAGATTGCTCCAGCAGAGGCTCAATAAATGTGAAGCACTGATGAAGGAAAAGTACTTAAAGTTGGATGGTGGCATTTTAGTGAAAGAATTTCTTCAAAATCAGCTATTGTATTTCTTCTTATGCTGTCACTAAACTAAAATATCATCATCATCATCGTCATCAATCAACCAGTTGTTTTCTGTACACATTGCCAATAAACTAACTTAGTTATTTCTCCCAGTAACGATACTGAGTTTTTCACTCATTTTTGGTGTAGTTTGTAATAATAATTTTTTTTATCCAGGTGTTAGTATTGGGGTTGCCTCTAGTATAATGAACTGAAAGTTCAAAATCCATCTCTGGCTATCCATCTCTGGCTATGAGGAATGACCTTTAAGGTGTGAGCTGTAACAGTTGAGCAGATTCAGACACCAAATTCGTCTCCACTGTATAGTTCCAGTTAGTTCATGCTCAGTAGAAAGGGGTCATTATACTTAGCTAGTGATAACTGTCTTCTAAAAAGGCAAAAGCCATGAGTAAGTGTGTGAGGATAGAGCAGAGGACGCAGAGAAGGACCAGGAGTGGTGCACCAGAGACAGGAGCACACGGCCGGGAAGAGGGAGGCCTGCTGGAGGCAAAGGCTTAGCCTTTTCTCTGAATGCAACCCAATAGTACGATGTTTTGTTGTAGTCTTGAGATGACATTTTCTTAACATTATTAAAATGTTAAAGAGAACATCTTTGGAGTTTAGTTAAAATGAATGTAGTAGTTGAGATAACGTATAGCAAGGGGTGCCTGATGTTGGACCTTTTATGTTTGTTATCTCAATCCGTTCCATCTATGAAGTTGCAGCTCTGTACTCTGACAAGTGTCCTTCCAGAAACTTCTATGACACTTATGGTTTTATTTGCTTACTCTTTTTTTTTTTTTTTAAACTTTCCTTATATTTATTTGTTGTACATTATGTCATGTTACATAGAGACACTTTTATACAGGTCTATATTGTACAAACACACTTATATATCATGCTTATACAAACATGCTTATATGTTGTATAAACACATTTATATGTTGTACAAATACACTTACATAGTGTACATTTCCCTTCTCTTCACTTCTTCCCCTTCCTTGCCCATGTTAGTCACCGCTGTTGCCCAAGACGGTTTTGCTTCCAATGTCATACCATATACATGAGTTTCATATCTCTATAAAAATCAAGGAACCTTAAATGGGAAGAAACAGGGCATATGTCTTACTAGCTACATTTGCATCCACTATCATGCAAGTAATGAAACTCCGAATGACTGAAAACAAACCCATTTGCATCTCCTTTATCCATTTCCTGTTGGTGGACACCCATGTTGGTCCCATAACTTAGCTGTTGTGATTGTTGTAGTAAACACAGTGTGCTGGCTGAGAGCACTGATGAGCAGATGCTCAGGTACAGCTAGACTGTTTAGTAGATTTAATTTTAGGGCTTTTTTTGGTGGGGGTGGGGCATCCAGACCTATCTCACCAGTGGCTGGATTCGTCTAAGAGTCCCTTCACAGCTTCAACAACATTTTTTGTTATTCAGTTTCTCAGTGACTGCCACTCTTACTGCTGTGAGATGAAATTTGTAGTTTTAATTTACATTTTTCTTTTGAAAACTGTTTGTTCTGTTAGTTTATTTGTTGATTGCATTGTTTGATTTTGTTGTTAATTTTTCTTTTTTTGTTCTCTAGGTATTAACCATCTTTCTGACCAGTTTTATACTAACAAAGAATTTTTTCCCATTCTGTAAGCTGATTCTTCACCCAACTAACAATTTCCTTTGCCATGAAGAAAACATTCGGATCCCATTTGTTGACTGTAGCATTATTTCCTTAGTGACTAGAAAGACTAGAAAGTCCTTGCCTATACCTAAATTCTGACATGCCTCATATTACTGAGTTATATTTCCTTGCCAAAAGTTGCCTTCAAGACAAATTCAAAGATCATACCTTCCAATTAAAGTTGTCAGATTTTGGATCTGCCTTGGATAATATTACGTTTAAGTGACAATGTATCGTGAGCAATGCTTAGCTCCATGGCAACCCTTATCTGTGTGCTTAAGGAATATGAGCATATTATTGAACAGCTTTCTCAAGTATGGAGAAAGACCTTGTAAGTTTTCATTTTGACAATGTTGATGGAATAGATCACAACTGTATACTTTGTGGAATAATTTCACACACACCAGGTCAGTTAGTCCTCCTTGTGTCATTCAATAGATATGATAGACTCGGCTCAATATCATTAGTAAGGTATCTGAGGGTCACTTCAGCAGTAAATGCTGGGACCAGCATTGAACTTTATACTCTTTCCACTTCATTGACTTTGGAAATACTTTTGAAATACTTAAGACAGACCTTAGAGGAAGCAGGTTTGTTTTATGTACCCTGAGATATAATAAGAATATATTTGACTTCTGCTCACAGGTCTTAAAGCATAGTTTCTAAATCTCATAATGTCCCCAATAATAGAAGTGACAGGAATTTCTTATGTATTTTGTCTTAGTGCTAAGTTCTTACCATGAGAGTTTCTAAGACATTTCAAATTTCTGGAGTGAAGGTGTCTTGTACATGTTATAGAGATACCTTGGAGCTGGGCTTCCTGGATGGGGTTGGTCACCAGCAAGGCCAAGGCATGACGGGAGACTTAAGACTTTCAGACTTGTTTCTCCAAACTCTGTGGGAGAGAAGGGACTGGATATTAACCTAATCATCAACAAATAAGGATGTAATCAATCATATCTCTAAATGAAACTTATATCCTAACCCCTGGTTGTTGTGTTCTGTCTCTCCTCTGGCAGTGTCCGGGCACCGGGGATACACTGTCTCAGGGAGGACAAGGCGAAGTCTGGGACTGGGGTCCATAGTCCCCGTTTCTTCAGAGCGTTGCTGTACACAAGACTGGAAGGGAAGAGCGGGGCCTGGGTGAGCAGGATCCCCATTGACTGGGAGCGAGTGCCAGCGACAAGGGAAAAGAGAGGCCTTCTTCAGGAGTCAGTGTTGCAGCTCTTTTAGGTGTAGGCCTTCCCCATAGTGATCTCTAATGAAGCAGCTCTCTGAGACGATCATATTCTCATATTGGGAGTGATTTGGATGCATACACTTTATTAGAGGTGAACCAGGCATTTATACATTTGGGGAAGGGCATGAGAGTATCCCGGAAGAGAAGGTCATTGGCTGAAGGCTAAGGCTATTGAGATGCTTTATTAGCATGGAGAGGCGATCCAGACACTGTGCTATGTGACTGACTACCTGTAGACACCTTAGTTGAGGGTTGTGAGTACCAGTTTCAGAGCAGGCATGGAGGCAGGGAGGGAGCAGAACCCCTCCTGTGGCCCCAAATCTCTGAGATTCCTGGGGTTTGAGCATGCTCCACCTCACGAGTCTCACGCTTATCTGGTGGCATGATCCACGCGCCCTATAGCTGCCACACGGACAACTCCCCTATATTTGGTGTCAGAAGCTTTAGGATGGAGGATGCAATGTTTTCCCTTACATCCTTGTTAGTCTTTGCTCTAAGAACAAGAGGGAAAATAGTGCCATGAAAACAAGTCCTTAGTGAAGATCTTGCTTGTTCCTTTTGCAGAACAGAAAGCCTGTGAGTGTTCTTTTTGTTGTGTGTTTTAGTTTATTTTTAAATTTTATTAACGTTTTGAGATTTTTAAAAAAATTTTTGATACTTTATTTACATTTCCAATGTTTCCCCCTTTCTAGGTCTCCTCTTGAGATTTTCTTACAATGTGTTTTGCTCACATTTATCTCCTTCCCCAAATCCATCTTTGTTTACTATTTTTTATTGCTATAGAGCTTGCTATACCACATTTTACCCATTCACTTATGCATTCTGCTCCTAACAGGACTCTTTCTAGTTAGAACCTTAGGAATCATAGCAGACGTTCTTGTATATGCCTTTGGGAGAATATAGTGACTCACTATGGCATACAAACAACTAGGAGAGTTAGTTGTTGTTGTTGTTGTTGTTGTTGTTGTTGTTGTTGTTGTTAGGGCAAAGGGTGGCCACATTTTATTGATGAGTTTTCTGAAATGGATGAAGTAACTTATAGACTTGTAGCTGGTGAACTGGACCATGTTGAGGACTTAAGATTTTGTTACAAATGTAGTGAACCACCTTTGAGGCACTGTAAGTAAAGGATGTGTATGTGTTAATTCACATTTCAGAACTCTCTGTGGACAGGGATTCAGGATCAGGAAGAAGGGAAACCAGGCAGGAGACATTTGAAACAATCATTCAATTCAGAAAATGCACGACATTTTAGCATTCATTTTAACTTGTATGTAGTTGACTTCTGCCTTTCTGTCTTCCAAACCCTTATCTAAGTGACTGTGGATATTAGATTTGTTCCCTCAAGTCCTAGACTCAGTGCCTGAGAGCAGAGCCTCAGTTTACCAGCTTAAACCCAAGCTCTCCCCCAGGTGGTCTATTTTGGAGGCAGCTGGTCTTTAGGGTGGCAGATGTGGTTTTAGCTCATAAATCCTGCCAAGGTCCTTTCCTTTTGATAGTCAACAGGTCTCAGCTCTGAAGCCAACTTTGTGATTGACATGCATCTTAAAACAAGGCAGAAAGCTACGTTTTGATATATTATTTTATTTACTGTACAATAACTGCCTTGCAATGAGTCCAGACCCTCTGACAGATTGCAGAGCAAGGGTCTGGGGGCTAAAGCTTAGTGATTGATAAGTGATAAATATTAATTTTTTAACATCCAATATTTTCTCATAGATTTCTTTGGGACATTTAGTTGAATATTGAACACTGTTGCTTATTTGCTTCATAGAGACCACAGTAAGCAGATTTTATAGGGCTATGTTATAATTCACAGAATTCAATTGGTTATTTTAATAAAAACAATTATTGAAATGATAGAGAATCAACAGAAAATGGAAAAGCAAAATTGGGAATTGGGCAGAAACCAGGAGGACAACAGAGGCTGATGATACATTTCTGTCACCGAGTCACTGCCTGCATCCAAGCACAGTGCAGACGGCCTCTCAGGCAGCTCCCAAGGAGAGAGACAAAGCACCATCCCTACCAATAATGTATTTATTGGGGGGATTCTACTTAACTTGACCAGGTTTAGTATTAGATAAGTCTAAGTCAAAGAAAAAAAAAGAAAGAAAAGGAAAAGAAAAAGTATTCACAATAAATACTGTTGTATTCCAGTACAATGTGCTTGGTTTTGACAACTGATGATCTCCCTCTGTCTCTCAAGTCCTCCTTCTCTTTTGCTTGTCTGTCTGTCTGTCTGTCTGCCTCACTGTCTATGTTGCCCAGGATGACCTTGAAGTCACTTGTGAGGGGTTAGAGGCATGTCCTGCCATGCCTAGCTTCTAATTGTGTTTCTTGAGATAATTAGTGAATTCTTCAATGAGCTCAGTGCTAGCTGCTTTGTGGTGTTCTGTCTATAAAACGGCTGAAAAAGCACAAGTCTGAGGAAAATCGATTCAAGACATATACTAGCCAAGCCAGGTACATTTAAAATCAAGTTTAAAAGTTTGTAATATTTGCTATTAAATATTTCTCCTGGAAGGTTTTTACATTTTATTTTCATTTTTCTCTCTTAAATCCAGCGAGTGTGTCTGAGTGTTCCCGGAATTTTTGAGTGTTTTGGGAACACTCAAATATAAAAATAATCTCGAGACTTTCTGGAGTGATGGGAGACCTTTCCATCTCCATTTTTCAGATGGCTGCTGGATACAAGAACTCACAATTAGTAACTGGAGGTGTAGATGTATTATAGACTCAGAGCTTTCTAAACTGGCATGGCACAGAAAAAAAATCACATATTGAAGAGTAAAAGTTTTCAAACTCATTAAAATATACATGAAAATTTAAAGTGCTATTCAAATCAAGAGAGCCACGTATTTCAAAGCATGCTTAAATGGACCAATAACTAATGCACTTTAAAATTTTAATTATATCCTATCTGTGACAACTGGGGTAGGTTGTTATGTATTTGTATGTGTGTGTGTATATATCCATGTGTACTCATGTGCATGTGTGTGTGGATGCATGTGCACAGAGAGGACGTAGGGCAACTTTGTTTTTATGCATTTGCATGAGTGCATGTGTGTCCATGTGTGTTCAGATACATGTGTGTGTGTGGGTGCATGTGCACATGGAAGCCATAGAGAAACTTTGGGTCTCATGCATAGAAACGGCTGCATACCTCCTCTGAGACCTCTTCATTGTCTTGGATCTTAGCCATTAGGTTAGACTATCAAGCTGACAAACCCGGGGGTCCTACGATGTCTACCTCCGTAGTGATCAATTACAAGCTTGTGTCACCATGGCAGGCATTTTTATAAAGATTCTGGAAGCTGGAACGTACAGACTTATGCTTGTGACACAAGCACAGAGCTATCCTCTAGCCCTTGGTTGGATTACTCTTCCTTCTTTTCAAGTTACTATCTTTAGCTTTCTAAGAAAATGTGTGGTGTGTGTGTGTGTGTGTGTGTGTGTGTGTGTGTGTGTGTGTGTTTGTATTAAGAGAATGAGATATTCTATGCAATTTACTACAGTAATTTCATAGTTTAGGTAAATTCAGTGATACTTATTAAAAACTAAGGGTATTCCATGAGTCTAAGCAAGCCTGTTCAGCTAAGTTAAATGATTTATTTTCTGTGTCGCTATTTCCATGACACATTGTCCGGCCTAAATGGGTGCCTGAGGGCAAATTGAAAACCATTTGATGTATGCAAGTCAAAGATAGAATAATATTAAATTTAATGAAATGAAGGTATAACAATAATAATTGTCAGACAGCTTGAAATTCATTTATGGGTATGAAAAGAATATTGTTTTACACAATCATATGAAAATGAGAAACTTCTATTTGATAAAATGTAGCATAAATAATGGTCCTAATTGTACTATACCTCCATTAGTGACTCCAGGGTGAAATAATGCCATAGACTGCTTTTTAACTTTTTACTCCCTCTAAATTCTTCCTTACTTTATTACTTTTGCATCTCTCCTTGTAATGCAAATTCACATTCTGTAGTTTATTATAAAAATGAAAGACCTTTACAAATATAAAATCATATTGTAATATTAGTGTGGCTTTTCCAAGTAAACAGAGTTTATCTTTATCCACGTGGTCAGTGGTCACGCGCTCTTCTCTTTGAGGGCTGAGTGGGGTGATAACTATAACCAAGCTCTCCTTTCCCCCCACAGATCCATGCTTTTACAAGTTCATCATTTATTGGAATGTTATTGTTATTAAAATGTATGACTGAGAAAGGCCTTTATTATAACTCCATTTTATGCTTTTTATACAAAGTCAGGAGGTAGACAGTCTAATGATGGAATCTATTGTCCACACAGTCTCATAATTTAATAGTACATGACACTTATAAGAAACCTGTAGTTCTTTCAAAACTGAATGTAACTTTATAAAATTTAAGGAATCTTAGAATTTTAAGACAGAAGCTAATAATTTTTTTTCAAAAGACAATAGGTAAGACAAGCCTGGTTGATAGAAGGTATCATCTTTGAAGTTTAGATAATAGAAAATATATAATTTAAAATTTTACTAAGAAACATAATACAAATCAATAATTAAAGTACGTTTGTGTGTCAAAGCTATTTTGTACCCATTTTATGATGGAAATCTGTCAGTCTGGCCGTCAGCTTTCTTTCATTCACTTATTTTCTCTTCTATCAATTTCTCTTTATTAATGTTATATAAACTGAAATATGACAAATGAATTTCTCACAGAAGAGTAAGTCTTTTGAGAGATTATGGGCCTTTCAACAATATCTATCTAGAGTGATTAATTAGATCAATTGAAATGTCTATAAGCTTAATTTGCTAGAATACAATTTGACAATGCTGCACACAGGAAATATATTTGAGTGGAACAAAAGTTTCCCTAAGACAATCTTTAATTTAAAATAAATCTGGTAGTCACTGATGATTTTGGCCAGATTCTAGGTATGGTATGGTTTACAAGGAAGTGTCATGATCAAATAGGCTGCACGAGTAGTCCTGGCCAATAAGTTGTAAGTTGAATGTTTGCTGGGTGTTTTCATTGTGACTGGTGGGGATAGCACTGTGCTGCATCCATTTGTGCTCTAGAGTGAACACATACGATGTGTCCAGTCAGTCTGTGATGGAGTGACAGGCTGTTTTCTTGTCAGGATTGGAAAGCTATGGAATGTGCTAAATCTGTTTATAGTAGGAAAGCTTCAAAGAACCACAGCCATGCCTACTTGTTTCTCCGTGTGTTGTCAGTAGCTCCTTCCATCTTCTACAGAATTGAGTTGAACAAAACTCTATGCCAGAAAAGTTGATTGAAACCGGAACTTCTTTTTACCTGAATCGTTAAAGGAAAGTCTATCAACTTCTATACCAATGACATATCTGATGTTTTGTTTATCTGTTGTTTGGTGCCATGAAGACTAAACTGCAGAATTGTCTTATCAGGTAGCTGTTGTTTTCCATTCTACCTTTATCTAAGCTTAGATATTGAGGCTTTTTATCCTAATAGCATCATCTGTCCAAATAAAACTAAATGTTTAATAGACTACAAAATTATTTGATTCTAAAGAGTGTCAGTATTGGACTTCATGGGGTGTGAGTGTGGTTGGTGAAAGAAATGTCATAGGACATAGTATAAATTTTAAATTCATTATTCTTTTTGTCTACAAGTGCACAGAATTTAGGGTGTTTTGAGGAATATTATCTTTCAAAAATCAAAGTGTAGGTTTTTCACAGCGAGTGAGAGGACAGACTGTTCAAAATGTCCTCATTAAATCTTGTAGCCATGCTGACTTTGTTCACTGTCATCTATTCCTCGATTCCCTCTTTCCCTGGAAATTTCAGCCTCAACATAAGCTCCTTAAGAAATATATCAGCAGTTTTAACTCCCATGGTTTCAGAATCAAGAGATGAGATGAAGAATTTACAAATGACCCCCAGAGAAACATGTTCTTTGCCTGACTAGTTAGACCAAAGTGAAGAAAGTGTGAGTTCCAAGATGACCCCAGCATACACTGCTGGCAATGACGGCCATGCCCTGCTCAGTCTAGCCTTGGTTACCTTCCATCTGAGCTGCTGAGGTAGCTTTCAAAATGGACTTCACACTCCCTCTTCTTTGGACAAACTCAGTGCTTCCTACTTTCTGAAACATATCTTTCAAAGTTTGAATGGTCTGATTTTTCTTACAAATTGACATCAAAAGACCTCCTAACATAGCTTCCCATTGACTTCCAACACATTGCTCACTACCTGCCTTAGTCTTATTGTACCAGAATCTCAGGTGTCCTGCATTTTCCTTTCTCAAGGCTTAACCTCTGCTATTTCTACTACAGGAAAGACAAGTGTGTTCTAACCCAAGACTGTGTCTTTCTGAGGCACAGGTTGTAAGCTCTTTGCTGGAGTCTTTCATGGTTTTTGCATCCTTCAAGTTTGGCAGTGATCGACATTCACAACTTTACTATTTGCACTCATGTGTTATCCTCCTATGCCATGAACTCCAGAGGATAGAATTGCTAAATCTACTGACATCTAATATAATACTTTGTGAGCAATAATATACGTTGAATGAGTAAGTATATGAGTAACCCAGCTGCCTTTTCTTCAGTATGAATTATAACATAGAAGTGAGCCATTCGACTCTGATTTGGGTGTTTGTCATCTTTCCAGACATATGCTGCAAGGTATGGGCCTTGCAGCATGTAGGTGGTCCTTTTGTTTGAACAACTGTATCCAGTCTTCTTTCACAAAACTTGTAGTATCTAAATCTCCTTTCTTCCCATAGGCATAAAAATCTTCATTTGTTTCTTCTACTCCTCATTAATTATTTCATTGGCTTTGTCCAGTCAATGACAGAGAGCAAATAAATTTTCATAATTATTTAATTCTTATAATACAGCATTAAATTGTATACACACATATTTAATCCTTACAACAATATATGAATGGTTACTATTACTAATTACTAAAGAGAAGACTGAACCTAAGGGATGATAACTAAATCTCTTAAGTTATATTAATACATGGCTAGAAAGTAAAGGAGCTGGAAAAGTAACCTAGTCTGTCTCTCATTTGTAAACAATTGCTTCCTCAGTTTTCCTTCGTTTGTTCTTATATTAAAAGCTGTCTGTCATTTGTGTTATATAGATTTAAGCACTGGACCTTACAACATTCTAGGGAATAAGAAGACCATTGGTGAAAATACACAAAAGAGCTATAAAATTATGTTCCATTTAAAGGACTTATGATTTAGCTGGGCACAGAGAATACACAAATATCAAATAGGCAATGGAAGACATCAAAGTTAAATTCTAAATTGGTCAGTACAAACGAGTCAACATTAATAGACTGTCAGAGTTAAAGCAAGGGAACCTTAGGCCGCTGTCCTTGTTTACAGTTGAGTCGTTTGACTGTACAGTGAGGAGCTAATCGTGGACTACAGCAACAGTGCAACCAGAGGAGGCTAAGGAGAGCAGAAAACAGGGGCAGCTCAGTACTGACAGTTACCCTCGAAGCATGAGTCACAGAGTGGGAAGAGCTTGTTTCAAACACAAGGATGGGCGAATTATATTGGGAGATTGTTCATGGGGAGATCGCTCACAGATATATGTGCGTGTGCAGTTGAGTGAAAACATAAATGTTCCCTTGTTCACAATGCTGTATTTCTACCACTGGTTAGTGATGATGGCTGTCTTCTTTTGAAACAATGCCTAAACCCCACCCAGATCAGTTGGATAATAACCATTAGAATTGGTGTTGGCTTTCACAGTTATCTTTCAAATACTCAGTAGTACAAAAAGTCTCACATGATTTTTAATATGAAAATGGGATTGGGCATATGGAAGCAAATGGGCATGATGTCTTCCTATGCTACCATTTGGTGGATACATTTATAAAGAAGAGTTAAATGTGATCAGGGGTCTCCAGTCAGCACTCAGTAGACAGCAAAATGCTGCAGTTAAACAGAAGGGTCTGAGAAGAGATGAGATGGATGGATAAGAAGGGGAATTAGAAGGACTGTTTAGAAGGCAATTACAGTAATTATGGATTAGGAGGTTGACGTCTTGCTTAGGGTGGTTTTCTGGATATAGAAGGAAAGTTGTAATCTGAGAGCTTTCACAAAGGCTTGCTGATTGGTAGTCTCAAGGATGGGGAAAAAGAAAACTCCAAGAAATTAAATGGCAGGACCTTGACGAATACAAGATTGTCTTGCTAAAGCTTTTCAGGGTAATTCTTGGTGTATGACACTGTAACATTTTTGAAAACTCATATTCAAATTTAAATAAGTCAGCATGTAATATGGATGAACTTTTCCCAATATCAAAATTCTATATGGGTGTGAAAGAGTACTGTTTTCTGTTATATAGTTATATGTCCAATTGTTTCTTGTATTTATACTTCAACAAACTTGTTTCTCCTTTTCCAGCCCCCATGTGTAATCATTAATGGGGTGAAATATAGTTGCATATTAACTCTAATTACTTAATTTATGGTGTGTTCCACAGGCTATCTTAGTATGACATTCAGCTATAATATCAGATTGTATCTCACTTTGGTTTCATTTACTAGGTTAGAATCAGGAAAGAATCAATAGCTGGCATTTTAAGAACTCATGGATTTGAGGAATGAAGTTTCTGAGCTTCTCTGGCTCTCCACTCACCATTCAGAGACAGTTTCTAAAGCTCCAGCCACTGAGTACAGGATAAACCACAGCAGGCATAAAGGCATTCCCTGACATTCTGTGCTTTGCATTTACATTTCATTGGCTAGTTATGTAGGCTGGGAAATGAATTGTTTCAGCTAGGCACATTGTCCAGAGTTCTAGTGGTGAGAAGGTCACATGGCTAATGATAGTCTGTACAGACTTTCTTTAGAAAAAATTCATAGTAAGTACCTACTGTGTATCAGACAACCTTCACATGAATAAGACAGCTATGATCCTGGTTGTCATGAAGCCTTGATGTGTCAGGAGAGAAAGACATGGCATAAGCCATGGCACACATATACATAATGGGAGGCATGTTAGCTAACACAGAAGAAAGTGATTTACAAGTGACTTTGTGTATTCTTTTTGTAACTTTTAAAAATTTGTTTTCATCTTATATTAATTTTTCATTATATTGCCTTAAATTACTTTGGAAAAGAGTGTGATTTAATAAACACATCCAATTTACAAATAAAACCAATAGCTCATCTGTTACATGATTTGCCTTTAATGTAATTTCTAGTCACTTAATAAATGATCTTAACTTGGAGGGTTTTGAGCATTAGTCAAAATCGGAGACTAAAAAATTTTTTCTCTTGTCCCTTTATTTATTTATATTCTAATTTTACATTCACCTTAAACAATTTTTAGAATGCCCTACATTAGTTTTGCGGCATTTTGCTTTGTGGTTACGGTGACAGACCTGTGAGATTTAAGAGCTGTTCTTGCCATTTACCTAAAAACACAATATTAGCATCCTTAAGGTAACAAAAGAATAAGGTAATAAAAGAACATGCTATAATAAAAATACTTAAATTCAAAGTTAAGGTACCCAGATGAGAAGGAGTACCATGGCTTTAACAGACCTTAGAAAGACTCTGTGCCCAGCCCTCCCAGTGCTGGCTTCTGATGAACTCCACACTCCCCCTCTGCTTTGGCCAGATTTCTTTAACAAACTGCCCTAGCTCTCTCCCTGTCCCACCGGAAGGTGTCTATCTGCCTGGAACGCTTCACCTTCTCCTGTGACTCTGGCACATTACTCCTCTCTGTGTGTGCATGTGCCTTTCTTAGACACCCTTCATGGAGGATTCCTTAGTATGCCTCAGGATCCTTTGTGGAACCTACCTGGAGTATACTTGAGGAAAATTTGACATCCTTGGCAGGGTCTTGCAAAGTAGCCCAGACTGAATTTCTTTTATTTCCATAGTCCGTCAGACTCCCCAGGATCTGGGATTCCAGGCATGACCCACAGCTCTTGGCTTAGATCATTCTTCTTCTTTTTAAAATCCATGTCCTTAATGGGCTGGCATTTTCTTTACTGCATGCCAAGTACTTAGAAAAATGTCAGGTCTTATTATTCATTGAACAAAGGAAAGAATAAAAGGTCTACTCGATGTAAGGCATAGGTACAGACGAGGAAAGAGTAAGTATAAAAAGTGTGGGTTTAATCATCATTAAAGAAGAATTGATGCGTGGGTAGAGAGGAAATGAGATGGGCTCTTGGGGGGGGGGGAAGAACACCTTATATCAGTATTTAAGTTATAAAATCATTTGCTTTCATCAGATACATTTGCATACCGACTGAGATGGTTTGACTGAGTACTTGGTCCCTAATTAGTAGGACTGTTTTAGGAGGTACGGCACTGTTGGAGGAGGTGTGCCACAGGGAGTAGGCTTTGGATTTTAAAAGCCTGTGCTAAGCCCCTTCTCCTCCCTGTACATCAGATATAATCTCTCAACTACCGCTCCAGTGGCCTGCTTGCCTACTGTCACCGCGCTTCCTGCCATGATGGTTATGGACTGTAACTCTCTGAAGCTGTGAGCCCCCATTACATAGTTTCTCCTATAAGTTTTCTTGGTTACAGTGCCTCTTTACAGCGATAGAGAAGTAACCAAGACATATGTATAAATACACATCTTCAAATTTTTATGTGACAAAGTTTAATGTTCAGAGAAAACAAGTACTTTAACTATACTTTCACGAGTGCTTCATGTTATATAACCTCAGAGGAGACATTTAATTTTGTTGGTTTATATTTTTATTTGTATGGAAAATTTGCTTATTGTTGAAACCTTAATTAACCAAAAAAGATGGTGTCTGTCTTAGTCAGGGTTTCTATTCCTGCACAAAACATCATGACTGAGAAGCAGGTTGGGGAGGAAAGGGTTTATTCAGCTTACACTTCCACATTGCTGTTCATCATGAAAGGAAGTCAGGACTGGAACTCAAGCAGGTCAGGAAGCAGAAGCTGATGCAGAGGCCATGGAGGGATGTTACTTACTGGCTTGCATCCTCTGGCTTGCTCAGCTTGCTCTCTTATAGAACCCAAGACTACCAACCCAGGGATGGCACCACTCACAATGGGCCCTCTCCCCTTGATCACTAATTGAGAGAATGCCTTACAGCAGGATCTCATGGAGGCATTGTCTCAACTGAAGCTCCTTTCTCTGTGCTAACTCCAGCTTGTGTCAAGTTGACACAAAACCAGCCAGTACAGTGTCCATCTGTATCAGAGTTCTATAGGGTAGCAGAATGTATAAAACTAATCTGTGTCTATATAGAGAGAAAGGGGATTTCTTAGAATGACAGGGTGTAGTCTAGCTATCCTAGCAATGGCTGGCTATGAACAGAAACTCCAAGAATCCAGAAGTTGCTCAGTCCATGGGACTGATGTCTCAGCTGCTCTTCAGTAGATTCTGGCATCCTGAAGACATAGGCTCTAAAGCCAGTGAAGGAGTGGACTTGCTAGCAAGGAGAGAGTAAGTAGTCAAAGAACAAGTTTCCGTCTTCCATATCCTTTCATGAGACTTCCGGCAGAAGGTGTAGTTTAGATTAAAGGCACGTGTCTTCCCACCTAGTCTAGATCAGAAGTGGATCTTCCTATTTGAACATTCTCACCAGTGCACCTTCTACTTTCAGATTTTAGTTAATTCCAGATGTAGTCAAGTTGACAAACCAAGAAAGGCCATCACACCATCTCACCTTTGAGCCCTAGCTAAGGCCTAACAGAACAACTGAGGTAAATTCTGCTTCTGATGGTATTTAATTTTAAGTTTTAAGTTTTTATTTTAAAATTATGTATATATACATGTGTCTGTGTGGCAATGTATACCTCTCACTGCAGATGCCCAGGGAAACCAGAAGAGAACACTGGATATCCAGGAACTGGAGATATAGGCAATTACGAGCTGCCTGATATGGGCACTGGAAATAGAATTCAGGTCCTCTGTGAGATCAGAATGCACTAACAATATAACTCTCTAGCCTCTGGGGCAGAGGTTTTGTTTATTTGTTTTCATAGAAAACCTCTTCTTTGGCTACTCTCATAGGATGTAGTAATTAATTCAAATCAAATCAAATACCTATATTTTTATGAATAGCAGTTCTTAATTTTTTCAGGTATTCTCTTAGGTAAAAAGCAATAGTACTGTACTTAATAACAAAAACTATCAAATACTTCAAAAACAAGTCTCTGCTTTTCACAACTCCCAGAAGCAGCCACAGTTATTAGTCCTTAGGCACCTTTCTTGGAATGTGCTATCCATAGACGAGTTTCTAACACTATTGCTCTCCTTTTTCTCTCTCTCCTGTACCCCACACACCCCACTCCTCATTGTCTTCTTCCTTCCCCATTAGCTGGAGCAGGTCATGTACTATATGGTGCCCTGTTAACATATTTTGAAGAAGTATCATACACTTTACATATCTACTTATAACATATGAATACATTATGATTTTATTTAACCATTTCTATGTTGATAAACATTTGGTCTTTTTGAATCTTTGGTTATTACAGACAATGCTGTGATGGATATTCCTGCATTTTAGAACTTTGTATGAATTTGTCTGTATGTGTTCCTATTAGTGTTAGCTGTTAAAAACCAAACTGCTACAGATTGGACATGAGAGAGTCAGTTTATCCAACCATTGGTGATTAGATAGAGCCTAGATGCGTTTAAATGTTTTCAGCTTATCAGAGAAACATTTTAATAGTTTAGCAACCTCATTAGTTTACAGTCTGTACTTCTCATCACTGAAAATTATGTCAAATATATTTAAGATATTTTCATTTTATTTTTGCATCCTTTGTGAATTCTCTATTATGCTGGTAGTGTTGTGTGTATTTCACTATTATATGACACTATATATATTAAGGGAAATTGCTCTTTGTTCTCATATATACTGTGCATCAATTTTAATTTTTCAAGTATGCTATTGACTTTAATGCTAGAATAACACTTAAAAATAAGTTTATGGAAATGGGTCAATGAGTAAAAAGCTTGCAAACCAAGTCTGAGGACATGAGTTCAAATTCCTTGAACCCACCAAGAATAGGCAGGTAACCTATGTTTATAATCCCAGCCTTCTTTGATAAGATGTGAACCTTTTTGATAGAGTGCTAATTTGTTCTAATTATCAATAAGACATTATAGCAGAAAGGATTCACCTTAATGTATACAAATTTGAAACAAGCTGGAAATTGTGTAGTATCCCATGGTGTGTGATACAGGTAGTGATGAGAGAGTCAACTCTACTAAAAATGCATGAAGCATTCTCATTAAGAGACATGGGAAGAAAGGAAGTAACCTAAGTAACTAGAAATAAGCGACATCTATAAGAGTCATTCCCAAGGAAACTGCACCTAAGCATGTGTTCTGTTGATGAAGAATACTTATCAAGGGATCCCGTAGTAATTCAGTAACACTATATGTGAATGGCAGAGGTTAGAAGTTAGGATTCTTATTGTTGAAGTGGGAACTTTCCGACAAGCAAGAGAAGTCTAGAATGACCCATTAATTAGAGTTGAACACATTAGTTTGAACTCATGATAAGCCTAGTATACACACAGAGAGTTACGTTAAAACATATGTATGTACCTGTGTTTCTAAACGTGCAGGCATTTGCTTTCTCTGACAGATAAAATGACTTAGCAATAACATCCCTCATGTCCAAATCTTGATTTTTAATTACAGTTTCTAATAAAATGAATGAAAGCTCTGTGGAAAAATGGGAGGTTTTAGAATCAGGGCAACAAATCTTCAGGGAAACACACCAAGCCACATTACATCAAAGCACATACTTGGAAATAGTGGCTGATGATTCAAAGTGAAATAACCTGAGCCATCAAAAATTAATAGTTTGGGATTTTACAATATAAAAATATTTGAGTTTATAGTGATATAAAATGATTGCATAAGCAACTAAGGAGGAGTGGGCAAGTTGAGGAAATCTATACGGTCAGGTCTTCCTCGCTGAAGTGAGCTGCACTGCTAGGGTTTTTTTGGAGTACATATGAGGCTGGACAGATGGCTCATCAGGTAAGAACACTGGCTGCTCTTCCAGAGGTCCTGAGTTTTGTGCTCACAACTGTTGGTAACTCTAGTTACAGGGGTCCAACACCCTCTTTGACCTCCTCAGCATCAGGCACACATGTGGTACATATACGTATGTGTAGGCAAACACCTGAATACATAAAATAAATAGGTAAAATTAAAAGGCACATATAGTATAGAACGGGGAAAACGTAGCCATGTGTTGGAAAAGCTGGACAAACACTCCCTTTGACAGCTAACCAGCCATGCTGGTGCGTTGTTCACTTAGAGGATGTGACAGGGCTAGCTCTTTAGCTTCTTGCCTTCCTCCTCAGATCCATATTCCAGCTGAATCAGAAGGAACAAACAATTAAATCTTCTAAACTGTGGGTTGGTTTATAAAATACCTGATCAGTAATCTCAAAACTGTCAAGATTGTAAAGAAAAATAAATAGGTCTGAGAAACTATAACAGCCAAAACATATCCCAAAGAGATCCCCCAAAGATAATGTATCTGATGGGGTTAGGAACCTATAGACATATAGACTCTGGGTAGAACCAAGGAAATCTGAATAAAGTCAGGAATAAAGTATCAATAGTGGTTTATGAATTATAATAATACTTTAATACTGTATTACACAATAATGGAGAGGCCAAAGTGTCTGTCGTGAGAGGCCCCACCCATGTCTGAGTGTCTGGACTCACCTTTTCCTAAGTATTTCTGTGTCTCTTGATGCTGCTGCTCATATTAAAACTACTCTTTAGTAAATTACAACTTTACTTATTAAAAAAAATAATAAGTGAAACTAGCATTGAGAATATGGGAATGCTGTATTATATCTTTAAAATACTTTGTAACCCAAAATCTATTTTAATTTGTAAGTGACTTAAAAGCTAAAAACATGACAAACAAAAAAGTACTTGTGTGGCACATGCCCATAATTTGGGCATTGAGAGACAGAGGCAGGGGGATTGCTGTGTGATTGAGGCCAGCCTGGTTTACATAGCAAGTCCCAGGTAGGGCAGGGTCACAGTGTCCAGTGCCGTTCACTCACGG
>CM052701.1:66873913-66883913 GCA_028551405.1 Uromys caudimaculatus | reverse complement strand
ATGAAAAGAAAAGAAAGGAAAGAAAACAAAATACCTAAGTTTTGTGTTAATTACATGTTTAAATGTTTTTCATAAATAAAATAAGTTTGAAATGTTTAAATAACAACAACAAATTTACAGTGCTAAGAATCAAACCCAGAGTCTCTCACTGTTGACTATTTGAATAAGCCCAGTTGGTATGTTGTGAGATTATGCCTCACTTCTACTGGATGCATTCTGCACAGAGCTTGTGAAGGCCATTGGCCCAATGTAGCTGTGTTTTACTTGTTCAAAGTGCAAATGTTTGACCCAATATGAATGAGAGAATATCTACATTTTCCCAGCTGTGTCCCCACGTGCCAATAACACGTGGATACATTGGAAAGGACACAGACCACCTGGCTCTCAGTTAAAGCTCAGGGAAGGATCCTTTTGATGGATAAAAGTGTATATTTATAATTAGCTTGTTGGACTCAGTTCAGATGAATCCAACTTCATTGGCAGAATCCAAAGCACCCTAACTGAGGGAGGATTAGGAGGACATGCTGGAGGAAGTATGTCACTGGTTGCAGGCTTTGAGGTTTCAAAAGAGTCACAGTTAGCTTTCCCTGTTTCTAGTTTGTTGACTGAGATGTGAACTCTCAGCTACTGCCATGATCTATGTTGTGATTGGTAATGGGAGTCTGTCCCTCTGGAACCATAAGTTCAGAGTAAGCTCTTCTTTCTATAGCTTGCCTTGGTCGCAATGTTCTGCAGCAGCAGCAGCAGCAGCAGCAGCAGCAGCAGCAGCAGCAGCATACTATAATCCTTCTCCTTAGGGGCCCAGGGCATCAGTAAAATGACATTAGTGTCTCTACAGGATGTTTGATCTGGTGCTTGTTGCCTTGATGTGCACACTGAATGCAAATGTTTTGTCTTCTGCCTTCACAGTTAATCCAGTGTTCAGAACCTTGATGATGGCACAGTGCAGGGGTCAAGCTTTTCTTTCTTGGGCAAAGTCTTAAGTGTTTGGGCTGCTTCCAAAGTCATCGTGTGGTGGCCCACCAGACTTGTGGGTCTTCTCTGTGTGTGTGTGGCTTTCAGTGTTATCTCCTTGACCTGGGAAGCCTTTACTTTTGTTTCAACTTCAGGAGGGACAGGAGCTTCCTTCTTAATTTTTGTTATCTTATGTGGGTTTGTGCTCACAAATGCAGGTGCCTAGTGAGGTCAGAAGAGGATATTGCATCTCCTGGAGCTGGAGTTACAGGCTGTTGCATGCTGCCTTCCATGGGAATTTAAGTCTGATCTTAGGTCCAATGCAAGAACAAGTACTCCTAACTAAACTACTGAGCCATCTGTCTAGTCCCCAAGAATAATTCTGAAGCATCTTAAGTTTGGTCACTCCTGAGTAAAGGGGTGTGTCCACAGCTGAGCAGTTACATGACTTGTCATGACTGAGTCAAATTTACAGCCATGATGGCTGGGTGTTCCATAATTGTTTTCTATCAATCAGGACCAAACAGAGTAGGAAACAGATTAGTAACTTCAACCATTATAAAGAACTTCAGAGGTAGCTTACTAGATAAAGCACTTCTCATGAAATGGTGAGGATCCACATTCAAAGCCCTTGCACCTGCATAAAATGTGGGCTGACATGCTGAGCAACCTGCAACCACAGCACTTGAGAGGCAGAGGCAAGAGGATTCCCAAGTAAGTCAGCTAGGCTCAAGACATAAAAGAGGAGGACACCCAGAGTCGACCCTTGGCCTCTATATACACATGTACCACGCACAAACAATGCGCATGCTCATCATGCACTTATGCACGCACATGCATGTGAACACGCACACACACACACACACACACACACACACACACACACACACAGGATGTGGGAACAGAATGGACTATATAGGCACAGTTCAAAGAGAAATAGAATAAATAGCTCCAATAAGCATCTGCGCCAATAGGCTAAAGAATTGAATAGCTGGTTCTGTCAATACAAAGGAGACAGACAGGAAAGTGTCTCACAAAAGGCAACTGGAAGAAGGGTGAAAGAGGACTTTATTAGAGAAATGAAGATTTTTCCCCCCAAAAGTACTGTTCGAGGTCACTTGCTATCCCAGCTTAGTTATGTCCTGTTCAAACATTCCTGGTAACCTGGTAAACTGGTAGTCGACAACATGGTAACCTTACAAAGAGCAGCAGTATGTGGGGAGCTCAAGCATTCTCTCAGACCTATTCTTGTTTGGAAGCATGGCTGTGCTCCCCCCTTCCTGCAGGATCTGTGAGTGCAGAAGAGTCGAAGCATGGAGTAACAGCATGTGTGTGTGTGTGTTCCTTCCCACTGCTCTCCTGTTATGAGGTCTGGTGTGCACTGTAGAGACAGAGGAACTTTAGAGAGCACTAGGCATGAAAACTAAAAGATATGAACTGCAGAAGCGAACTTTTAACATTCATGGTTACGTTGTTAGTTTACATATGTCTCCACATGAGCGCATAGATGTGAGCACATGTGTTCAGGTGCACTCACCTGTGTGCACACACTGTGAGTGTCTGTCTCCACTGTGTGTGCCTTCTTTTATGGAGAAATGATCTCTCACTGAATCTGGAGCTCACAATTTATGTTAGACAGCCTGGCCAGGGAAACCCAGTGGTCTGCCTGATTCTGTCACATCCCACCATGCTCTGGTGTTCACAAAGGTGGGTCTGGGAACCAAATTTCAGGTCCTCATCTGCATAGCCAGAACTTTACCCATGCTAATGATGGGAAAGTGATAACTATGAATATTTGTAGAATCGAATGTGATATGATGTATATATGTGTTCCAGATCACATGAAATGCTTACCTGAAGCAGATGGACATATGTATTATTACATAATTATCACTGGTTAGTGGTGAGATTATTTGCAGAACACTACAGCAATGCTATTAACAATAGTTACTGTGCTCTGTGGTGGATTATTAAAACTAAACTTCTCTCTTATCTTATGTACTTGTATCCTTTGGCTCATAAGAATGGGCTACTAGGTAGTTCTAATTATTCAAGACATTTTAAAGGGATATTTGAAAATACCACTATTCAAAGTCAGCAGCCTGTCAAATAGTAAGGCAATACATTCTTTCTGTTAACATAAAATCCATATATTTTATATACAGTTACATTCCTATGTATATTCAAAGAAAAGATCTTAGTTATTCAATATAGAATTATCAGTACTTATTAATATCTGTATTTATTATATTAAAACACATTAATAAATATTTTCTGAATTAAAAAACAGCAACACCAGTTGTTCTTATTCTTATTCTTAGAAAGAAAATTGAGATTTGGAAAAAAAGATTTTAATAAGTTTCAGTGACAATTTCTGACAGCCAGGAGATTTCTATCTAGTTTCTCCTAGACAAGTAACTCTAAATACCTTTATTTAATTAATTTCATAAAAATCAGTTTATGGTAATAGAATTATAATGTTAAAATCTTGGCTTTCACACGTTGTAACTATGTCTGCAACTATCTAGCTACTTCCTCCCCCACTGCATGTATTGTACTTTCTAGTGGAGCCAGGACATAATTAAGAGCCATGGGTGCTGGAGTCAGACATGCCTGGGTCTGAATCCCAACTCTTCAATTTGCTTTGCCTTTGTTCCCGAGCAACTTCCTTGAGCTCTGAAAGCAGCATCACGATGTATCCTGACTGTCAGAGCAGCGTGGCAGCAGAGCCCCACCCTCATGTCCAGCTGCTCTTTAGTCTCCTCTCAGTCCCCTTTTAAGAAGCAGTGGATACAGGTAAATGTGATTTTTAAATAAGAAACTAAAAACCTTCCAGTGTTGTAAATTGGTTGACACTACTTTCTTTTATTTTCAATAAAAATTTAGTAAGCCATGAACCACTTGAAAACCAAATGTGATGATACTTCTTTTCCTTCTGGTAAATATTAGGTTTTCCTTTGAACTATAGTTTATCATCTTAAAAGTTTTATTTGTTTTTTTTTTTTTTTTTTTTTTTTGGGACGCTGTGAATCAAACCCATGGCCTCCCACATCCTAGGCAAACAGTCACTGAACAACATTCTAAGACCATTAGAACTCACTTTTGAAAGATGAAGTTAGTAAGGAGGAAATGATATGAGAGCAGTTGTGAAGAACTGGGAGATAATAAAGCAGGTAGTTGGCTAGACACATGGAAGGACAGGAAACCAAGCAGTAATTCAAGAGCATTCCATGTACGCATAGAAGGTGAGCAGATACAGTAGAAGATCCAATGCAGACCTAAGCTGAGGTGAACCAGACAAAAGAGGGCCATAGTATCCCTAAACTTGCCCTTTTGATTAGTACTTATTAATATTTTGCCATATAACTTCATTATTATTGATATATATTTAAGGTCTTATTTATCTTTTGATATCATTGTTCACTTGCTATATTATCTATTTGCTACTAAATGGAATTAAATGTATTACTGAACAGTGCACAGCATTATCTGAAACAGACGACGAGCTGATTTCTTCACACTGACATATTACCAGGCCTTTTACCTTTGAAACAACATTTTTCATCCACGCAGTTATCTGTAGTTAGTCATGCAGAAAAACCCCCAGGGGTGGGGTTTGTGGGTGTGGGGCTCTCTAGGGCTTGATACACACTGATCCTTTCTGCTCTGCCAAGCGCTCATATTTAAGTTCCCCTGAGATTCTTAGTCTCTCGATCCTCATCAGTATTTTAGAACGTTGGATGAGAGAACATATTATATCATTTCTATAGCTCTAATTGTTTCACTAGTGAGATATTGAACTTGTTTTGTATTTTTCCACATTTACATTGTGTGTGTGTGTGTGTGTGTGTGTGTGTGTGTGTGTATGTGTGTGTGTTTGGGGGTGCACATGCACATACATGTGTGTGTACGTGTTTCTAAGTATACATGTATACAGAGTAGGGTGAGTGTACTTGTTTTTTTTGTTTGTTTGTTTGGGTGTTTTTTTTTGTTTTGTTGTTTTTGTTTTTGTTTTTTTGAGACAGCGTTTCTCTGTGTAGCCCTGGCTGTCCTGGAACTCACTCTGTAGACCAGGCTGGCCTCGAACTCAGAAATCCACCTGCCTCTGCCTCCCAAGTGCTGGGATTAAAGGCGTGCGCCACCACTGCCCGGCGGGTGAGTGTACTTGTGCAGGAGACCAGAGGACAAGGTTGGGAGTTTTGCTTATTCACTCTCCTCTATGCTCCTCCGAGAGAGAGTCTCTGTCTCGCTGAACTGCTTCCTAGAAGATTCAGCCTATACATAACCTTGTCTAAAGACATGAGTTTACAGGGTCTAGCCTAGTCATTCATCTGGTGTCATCTTAACTGATGGATAGCACCAGTAACTTGGCCTCAGACATCATATCTTACCTATCTCTGACTCCCCCAACCCTACACACTGAAGAGCCATTATTGTTAACAGAAAGGGCACATGGCATTCCTAATCATGATAGAATGTGCAGGTGAAAAGGTACCTGGCTACAGTTAGGGTCAAGTCTGTGCTACATCATTCAGAATTTGGGAGGGCTAGAACTCGTGGTTGCTTACGAAATTAGAGGAGGGGTTTTAGAAAGCAGTTGAAAATTTTCAGTTCCCAAATCAGCTTAGTATGAAGTATCATAGAGAATTTTCTTTTGTATGCTTTTATATAAACTGTAACTTAAAATGGTGCTGATTTAAAATGATTGTGCGTCAGCTGGTTATCCAATGTCGTGATGGTTTAATGTATGAATTTTCTTTTGAGACAAGCTGTTCTCTAGAAGCCACATTGTAGAAAAGGTTTTATCAAAAAGCCAGATGGCTAGAGAGGGCGGCCTGGCTGTGGAAGCCTGGGCGGGGAGCATTGTCACTGTCACCCAGGGTCTCTGAATGAATTTGTGACACAGCCAGTTTTGAATTGGATTTCTCTCCTTTCCTAAGATGAGAAGTGGTACTTAAATTTTTCTCCACAAGGAGACTTTCTTGATACTATGCTATAAAAGATGGAGTTAGGTCAAGACTTAAGAGTCCTCAGACTGGAATTGAATTAAGCTTAGATGGTTTAAGAGCATGATATTGAGACACTACAGAGCTAAGAATGGAGTCCTCCAGTGGTTTGTTTGTTTGTTTCGTTATAGTACCAGGCACTTGACATGTAACCCTCCCTCTTACATCTGAATTGAGAAGTAGGTTAAGTATGAGTTCACACAGGTGTCTGTCCCTTCCTAGTCTCTGTGAAGCATCTTGTAATCATGTCCACCCAGACTGGATCTCCGATGGCCCCACCCTGGCTTACACTCAGGCTTGCCTAGACTTTTCCCTCCCAAAGCTATGTCCAGACACTTTATCAACTTTACTTAGGGCTACTTTCATCATGCAAATATTAAATAAGTTTATTATTAATTAAGAAAAGTGCCCTCCTCTTTCATTTTCTCTTTTCTTAGGAAGCTACTATGCTGCACTGATAGCTCCCCATGTCCAAACACTCTGATAATAAATGTTATTAGTATTTTTTTTTTTTTTGGTTTTTCAAGACAGGGTTTCTCTGTGTACCCCTGGCTATCCTGGAACTCACTCTGTAGACCAGGCTGGCCTCGAACTCAGAAATCCGCCTGTCTCTGCCTCCCAAGTGCTGGGATTAAAGGTGTGCACCACCATTGCCTGGCGGAATGTTATTAGTCTTATACACACACACACACACACACACACACACACACACACACACACACACGCATGATAACCTATCTTATGCCAAATATTTTGATGTTTTATTGCTTTTCTTCATTGTCCTATTAACCACCCTGTACTTGGATCCTAACCTGTCTGTATCTGGGAAAGGTCTGTCACATTCTGTGGTGTAGTAGAGACAGATGTTATCTGATGTGATTTTCTAAGTCATATATGTGTGTGTGAGACTGATGAGATTAGTTATTAGTTATTTCCCTCCTTGCTTATGGCTACAATTTTACCAAGTTAAAAGAAAGGAGTGGGATGCAGATATGGCTCAGTGGATTATGGCACCTCCTGCCAAGTCTGACATCTTGAGTTCAACTCCTGCATATTGTCTTCTGACCTCCATGTGCAAGTCATGTCATGCTCCCACTAATGCCACACACAAAATAAATGAATAAAAATCTTTTGAAAAGAAATTTGGCCTAAAACAGATTTTGCCTAAAGATATCAGACATTTATTATATAAGGATCATTTATTAAGTAGATATGCTTATATTTGTTATTTACCCAAGTTAATTATAAACCTGGATGCCTGTCCTTGTGTCTTCACAGACTCTTACCTGCTTTGAATAAATGGTATCCATTTAACAAACATCAGGATGAAATGCATACAATTCTAACAATATTTACATATTTTGAATTTAGTGCATTTTGAACTATAAAGGACCTTTAATCTTAAGTCATAGATCATTGGGATTTCTTTATCGTAAGTATCAATGTCACTTCTTAAAGGAGTTTTATTACTCTCTCCAAAATGTGATAGCTACTAAATACACCTTCTCTTTCCCAGATATACACTCATGTGTGCACACACGCGCATGTGCACACACACAGAAACAGACATACATACACACACACACATGAGAGAGAGAGAGAGAGAGAGAGAGAGAGAGAGAGAGAGAGAGAGAGAGAGAGAGAGAGAGAGGAGAGAGAGAGAGCCTTTAAAACTCTATTTGATTGCCTCAACAGCCAACCTTTCTATTTACTGCAAGAACAGAGAATTTCTTTGACATGCTGACCTGTTCATCAGTTTGATTTTGTACATTTGAACTCTTCAAGCCGTTGCCTGAATTTCATATTTATTTCTGTTGACAAGTCAGAATTCTAAAGTGTCATCCCGACCCCACTTAAGATGCAGTGGATCCATTTGTATCTCCTCTCTTTTGCCAAATATTCTTATGTGGTCACTCTTTTTCAGTCTCATTGTCCATTTTCAGAAACAAATGATTTAGGCTAACAAAACTGGGAGTTTGACTTGAACATCAAGTTAGGGAATAGTGTCTTCCCCTGCTCTTCCTGCAGCCACCTCCTGTTCCCATACATAAATGGCAACCAGCAATGGCTAGAAACAAAGGCTCCCCCAGCCCCTGAATACAGTGACATTCATTCCGGGAGAAGCAGGGCCAGCTTTTTGAAAGCCGACTTCTTCTTCAGCTCGACAATAACACACAATGAGTTATTGACTTGTTTATATACGGAGTCTTTTCAGTGACTAACTCTGACTCCCACAGTCTGGACAAATGATTGATTTCGTGGTTAGAAAAGGAGAGGGCTCCTGCGCTAAACTCTGTAGTGCAAACCAGTTCTTCCCCATTTGTTCTATAACTGAATGGGACCTTATTAAAATGCACTTTTCAAAAAAAAAAATACCTGCAGCTGTCCTTTATAGACATGTTTTGTATATATAAATAAGTAATTTGCCCCAGTCTTTTGTAAATTAACAGGCCATTTGGGAAGCTTGTCAATATATATGAAAAGTGATTATCTTATTGTTTATGCTAAACTGTATTGCCTATATTGATCCACATGTAAACTATGGATCAAATAATATAGCAGTAGGTCAATATTTACTGGTGAAAACCTTAGATAAATCCAGTATTCTTACAGGGGCATGCTGATTCATTATGAATGGTCTACACAACACATATTGTATACCCCATCCTTGTTCATCGGTTACTCTTTAGAAATACAAAAGCCATGTGGAAAGCCACAGTTCAGAGCCATGAGAGTTTGGTTGGACTAACAGGCTTTTTCCCTTTGGCTAGAACTTATCTGGAATTGTCAGCATGAATTAGGTAGATAGAACATACCGGGGTGTTCGAATTACTGTGCTTTTTCTAATGACATTAGTAATTTAACTCTAGAATGACAACTTTAGAGTGACTCTCTTCTGTAAAATACATTTGTCTATCATGTCAAAATTTTTACAGGATCTTTATGATTTTAATAAACATACTTCAGAATACTTAAGAAGCACACAACAGAAAGGCAGTCTGCTATTAATGATATGTACGAGACAAGATCAACTCTGTGAGGCTGTGCTTGTCTAGGAGGTCATGAGCCTGCTTTCCCTTTGAGGGTGTCCATTGAGGCTTCATGAGCTTGCAGGAAATTAAAGCATCTCTCAAAAATTAACAGTGCTTTCCATTATAGATCCCATGTTTGATATTAAATTCTGTATCTCTAAACTATAACTTTTAGGTCTTTAGAGGCAGAACAATATCTGAAACCTTAGTGTTAACATTTTAAATAAGATATACTCTGAAAAGCCAACCAGAGTGGAAGGCATTACTGGGTTCTGTGGCCTCAGGTGTATCTCTGTGGAACTCTTTTCTTCTTTTTCTTCTATTCTCTTGCATTGTTGGGGATTATACCCAGGGTCAAATGCATGCTAAGCAAGCGCTCTCCCACCAAGGTAAGTCCCCAGCCCCTTTACAGAGAAAGCCTTAACCCTTTGATGGCTTCCATTAAGTTCTCCTGTCTTCATCTTCCATGTATCTAACCAGACTTTTTCTTTTAAGCATTTCCATGACCTTTCTTCCCCTATTGCTTCTGTTCTTGGCCAGTCTCATGATGCTCCTTTTCTAGTTTCCACTAGTTCAGAGTGAGCCCAGCTCTGCCTGTTTACGAATGTATGGTTTTGTTATGTGTTATCTCAGATCTTTGCAACAAACCTTGGAAAAATGCTGCCTTGTGCATTTGTATTAATTTGTTACCTTCTGACTTGTGCCATGACTGTGTGAGAAATTGTTCTCATATTTAAAGGGAGCAATATAAGTTTAGAACAAAATGACAGCTTCCCCTTAATTCTATTTGGCAGGGCTTTTTTCAGTTACACATAAATTTTAGAATTGTTTCTGATTTACAACTTTTGAAATTCCTGCCTTCTACCAAACGGCAACCAACAGATTGGGAAAAGATCTTAACCAATCCTATGTCTGATAGAGGGCTAATATCCAATATTTACAAAGAACTCAAGAAGTTAGACTCCAGAAAACCAAATAACCCTATCAAAAAATGGGGAACAGAGCTAA
>CM052701.1:66847213-66873413 GCA_028551405.1 Uromys caudimaculatus | reverse complement strand
ATCAGTTTGGCGGACCCTCAGAAAAATGGACATAATACTACCTGAGGACCCAGCTATACCACTCCTGGGCATATACCCAGAAGATGTTCCAACATGTAATAAAGACACATGCTCCACTATGTTCATAACAGCCATATTTATAATAGCCAGAAGCTGGAAACAACCCAGATGTCCCTCATCAGAGGAATGGATACAGAAAATGTGGTACGTTTACACAATGGAGTACTACTCAGCTATTAAAAACAATGACTTAATGAAATTTGTAGGCAAATGGATGGAACTTGAAAATATCATTCTGAGTGAGGTAACTCAGTCACAAAAGAACAAACATGGTATGTACTCACTGATAAGTGGATATTAGCCCAAAAGTTCAGAATACCCAAGTGTCACTTTACAGTAACTGCTGTACTGAGAGTGAGATCCCAGATGGAGGAGTGGGAGAAAGGACTAAAGGACCTGAGGGAGTTTGCAGCCCCATGGAGGGAGCAACAGTGTCAACTGGCCTGACCTACCCCCAACCCCCTGGTCCTCCTGGAGGCTGGACCACCAACCAAAGAATACACATCGAGGGACCCATGGTTCCGACCACATATGTGGCAGCGGAGGTCCTTGTTGGCCATCAAGGGGAGGAGAGACCCTTGGGCCTGAGGGTGTTAGAGGCCCCAGCAAAGGGGAATGTCAAGGTGGGAATATGGGAGTGGGTAGGCAGGTGGGTGGGAGATGGAATTCCCTCATAGAGGCGGGGAGGTGGAGGGGATAGGGGGTTTCCAAAGAGGAGACCCAGAAAAGGGGAAACATTGGAAATGTAAATAAAGTATCTAAAGATAAAAATAAAAAATATTGTAAATTCATTTTAAAATATTGTAAACAGTCTTAATTTATGTCCAATATCCGCAACTTAGCAAATTCTGTCAGCATTAGATTTTCCAAGCTGTATATTTTAAAGAAAGTTAAAAGTTCGGTATAGTAAGAGTTTTAACTTCTAAAAAAACCCAAAATCTTTCTGCTTCCTCTAAATGAGTCTTGTTTTCATAGAAGTACTTCAAAATTAACAAAAAAATTATTTTTTGTTAATTTTGTTTGAATAAATGTTGCTGTTGTCAGGGTTCATGTTTACTATTTATATTTTTTAGTTGAACTTGATCATGAATGAAAAAGAAGCAAAGGTCAGAGAAAAGGCCATTCTTTTCATGATACAAGAGGAATGCCACATGTCACAAGGAAATATAAGGGACTTATTTTGCTAACACTATCAAAGCCATAATGTACTATAACTTCAAAATTAACAGAAAATTTACCTTGATTATTACAGTAGATCAACTCTGTTCATTCCGAAAAGCTGAGAACAGAAAAAAAAACATCTGTCCAAAACTGGCAATTATTTTATTGATGTGCGCACCCTGAAAAATTATGCCTGAAAGAACAAATCAGGTTCTGATTTTCTGAAAAATCATGGATGCTTTTCCATTAAATTTTACAAGTTATTACTTGAAAATCAGTTTTAAAACATTACAGTACCAGAAAGTGTAAGAGGTTTGTTGGATCTTTGATAACTCTGAATCTTGTTTGTATTAACTAACATCTATGGAGAGAATCCTTGTTCTGGGTTTTAGCAATGCTAACTAAGTTATCTTCTATCACAGAAAGCTTAGCTTACAAACGTCAACCCTGAGAGAGCTAATCTTTGGATTCTGCCGGCAATATTGTAATGAAGAACTATTAAATCAAACCTCCCCTCCAAAGCCCATGCTGGGAAGTTGACAGCATATTCCATAAATGAAATAATAACACAAAATTGGTGCCAGACAAAGGAGGAAAATGATTTTCATGTCGTTTCCTGGAATGCAAAAGCATTTAATCTTCCTGAGGAGTGGGCATGGATTTGCTAGTCTCTGTATATCACTGTGAAAAATAGATCTATAACCAACTTAAAGAATAAGATAATGTATACATTTAAAAAAATAAACTTTCTATACAAGTTTGACCAGTTTGAACACTGGTCAAAATAATCTATCTAAAGTTTAAGGCTTTAGTATTTTGTTTTTATTTTAATGATTGTATTATCTTTTCTAACTTAATCTTTCATAATAGATTATCAATAAGGTATATCAAATTTTCTGCATGAATTCAACACTTGGGTGAAAATGTGTTACTTTTGGAGCATATATGCCCAATATTAAAGATGATATTGTAAGCATAGATTAGAATACTCAGTATGCAATATTTTGCAAAAATTATTTGTGACCATTTCCCACAATGCAATGAGCAACAACTGTATAGATTTAAGTTATAGTTTTGGCTTCTTCCACTGAATAGTTAAAAGGTAAATGATTAGGTTGCTAGTTATAAATTTTTAAAAGTATAAATCTCCACATATGTTTAATCACAGTTAGAGAGATTTTAATGTAAAATAATGACATTGTTTTCTTGGGTATAATTACGTTTGCCCTTCGATGTATATTTCTAATCATTGTATGTGTGTGTATGATTGTAGGTGTTAGTGTGAGGTGGGTGCATGTGCCCATGACAGTTGTGTGGAGGTTAGAGGAATAACCTTGTATATGTATATGGGTCCTCATCTTCTACTTCATTTGAGACAGAGTCTCTGCGACTGCTGCTGTATTCATCAGCCAGCCTACAAGCTTCTGGGGGGTCCTTTCCTTCATCTCTCACTGTCCTGAAGCACTGCTAATGCACACTCTCAAAACTGGCTTTACTGTGGATCCAAACTCTGGTTGTCCTGCATGCATGACACAGGCCTTCCCAATTGATCCGTCTTTTTAGTCTTCCCTTTGCTATTTTATGTAAAATTATAATTTCATTGGAATTTAAAATTAGTTTTAAGGAAAAATGATCATTGTTTTAGATATATAAAGTATAATGGAAATTTACTACTTATCTTTTCTCAGAAGCATGATGATATTCGTGTTTATTTAGTATTTCTTTTATTAGTTTAACTGTTAATTTTAAAAGTAGTGGGTTCATTGTGATATCTTCACACATACATATTGGCATTCTTATTAGCAGTTTTGTATTTATTTAACACTAATGCTTCAATGTTCTCTCCATAAAACTTTAATTAGTTACATATTTATCAGGTACAAATCAAAAATATGGGTTTTTTTGTTTCAAGAAATGAACACCTGTATAATTACTAAATTATTGTTTGTAAAATGATTCTATTGGTTTATATGTGTAAATTCCAGTGTTCAGGTTAGCAAAAGTCAATTCAAGTTTTAGCTGCAGTTCATGCACATACAGAGAAGTGAAGTCCTAATGGAAAAGGGAAGCGAGAAATTGAGGTAATCTTACTTCCATATTTTCCAAGCTCAGTTCCCCTTTCTTTATTTTGATGTTGCTGTGAATTGTACCCAGGGTTTTGTGAATGCTAGGTAAGTTCTGTACCACTGAGCCACAACCCCAGCCCCACAGTTTATTTATACAAATATGAAATCCTATACCTATCTCAAAACCCTGATAACATGTCATAAAATCTCAGGTTTATTTCCTATTTTACTGTCTGGGCTTTTCTTTTAAAATGTCCTTTTATTCAATAATTATGCATAGATTACAAGTCTATTTAGATACAATGATATGTTAATTTTTTGTTTTGCAGACTTGTAGTTTATTATTGTCAGTTTAAAAGTGTGTTATTCCAGGTTGTCTAAAAGTAGATAGCGACTCTGGACTAAATATTCATGAGCAGCAAAACTGGGCAGAAGCAGCCTAACCGCTGTGAAGTCAAGGAGGAAGGTTTGTTAGTGTGTGTTTGAGACATAGTTAGCCATCACTCCCAGGCATGGACATGACTTCGTATATCTGCTCATTGGTGCTAGCTTGGAAAGAGTGCTCTGAGAATGGCAATTAGATCCCTTAGAGAGCTATACTCCTATAATTAGAGTTCTGTAAACAGCTATGCAGGAGCCTCGGGATCTAGTTCCCACCAACACCACTGACATCAACCTATCTGCAAACAGGTGAGTTGAGAAGACATTTAACATGCCTCTATTTTCAGTGGTCTTTTTCTATATCAGTAGACAGGGATGTCAGATTGTAAAGCCACCACCTAGGGGCCTCTGACTGGAAGCAGGGTAGATCTTCCCAAGGTATAGGAAAGTGAAGATACGGTAGTCACTACAATGCTGAGGGAGGCACCACACATGTCAGATTTCCTGGGGGTTATACTGTAGCTCAGCTACCAAATCAGAGATACTTAGCTTTCTTTCAGCTCCCTTGATTTTTCTGCTCTTCTTTTATTGATTTTAATATTATATTAATTCTCCTTTTAACCCATGAAAGCAATATATTTGTGGGCAAAACAACAAAGAGATTTGGGAAGATTATAAAGTATTCACTACAATTTCTGTGCTCTTTTTCTGGATTATTTTCTTTTGTATGTATGTATGTATGTTTGTATGTATGTGTCTATGTATGTATTTTTGTAGGAGAAGATTGTTGCATGGTGTACATGTGGAATTCAGATGACAAATTGCAGATTGCCACTACATAGGTCCTGGGGATCCAATGCTTACTGGCAACTGCCTTTACTTCCTTGATCATCACGCTAGTATCCCTCCTTTCTTTCTTATACTGTATTTCCAGGCTGGCTTTGAATTCATTATGTAGTTCACAGAGGTCTTACGCTCATATCAATCCTTCTGCCTCAGCCTCCCAAGTACTGAGATTACAGGTTTGAGTCACCACATCTGCCTAGAAAGTTGGGTTGACAGACTGTTCTTGATTTGAGAGCATCCTGTATTTTTTTTTTGAAGACCATATTTCAAAAATAGAGACGGCTATTCTATGTGATGATTTTGAATAATAGTTCTGTGCAAAGTGCTCTGGAGCTCTTGGTAACATGGGTGAATTCAAAGTCACAGAGAATTCAGCCCAATAGCAGAAGCCACTGCAAAAACCAGTTCTTCAGACTTGTTCCTAGTAGTGGACAGGCAATATTTAGTAATGTGTGCACAGAGATAGGCAATTTCAACATGTAAGATCTACAAAAAACATAAAGAGGTTAATATTTTGTGCTGACTATAAGCCATCTTGAGAACTTAACGGAATTCAAGAATTGCATGCGTGTGTCATAGAGATGTGTTCAAACATCCCACGTACATATGTATAGCCATGTGCATACTTGCCTTATTTCAGGAGTTTGGCTTGTTTTCTCACCAAAACATTTAATTTGTGTTTGCTCTCTTCTGTCCATCTGTCTCACTCCCAAATTCTGTCCCAGCGCCCCTTCCGTACTGCTTGACTGCGGCTCACGAGGAGGGAACGAGTGGGCTTTCCCTGCACAGTGCGACGGTGCGCTTTCTCAGCATATGCATGCGTAAGCCTTCTTTTGTGAATGGGACCGAGAGGGTCAGATAATGTTTAAAGGGAGAGGTTTGATGTCTCTCAGGCTTCTACGTTTCCACATGGATGCTCTCACACACACATAGATTGAATTATGAACAGACCCATTAATGCCGGGATCACAGAAGGTCAAGTTTTGTCTTCTTTTACTCCCATTCAGGTTGCTTTTGTAGAGAGAAAAAAGGATTTGCAAGGGAAAAAAGATTTATGATAAAGAATTGTTTTAAAGAACACTTTTCTCCTTTTAGCAAAATCTTTGATTTGCAAAAAAGATCATACTATGAAAAATAATTCAATAATATTGTACCATTTTCCTGAATTTAGTGTGAGTTAGTTCATGTGTATCGTTGTCTTTAAGGGCAACATGTTATCATAATAAGTGAGAACAAAACATCACACTTTGAAGACAAATGTCATATAAATATGTAAAGTAACAAAGTTTGAAGAGAACTAAATAGAACCATTATCAAAATATTATTGGCAGGGTTCTTGACTAATTTTCTCCTTTGTTTATGATGCAATTTAATCTTTGCTCAAACATATAAATTTTCAGCTTTGAATTAAGAAAACAATGAATAACCTGTGCCATTGTGGCTCACAAATATTAACAAATAATCCAACGGAAGCAGTAAAAACAGTAATAGAGAAACATTTTGAAAGGACAAAGACTTTATCCCCAATGAAAAATTTAAGACTTTAACCAATAGCTCTTTAGAGAGCAAATGACATCAGCAATTGTATGGTTGGTTGATTTCTGATGTCACATAGAATCCCTTATCAGTTAAAGGGTATGGATTGTGACAGTAAAACCAGTCATGCATAAAATGCTCCTAAATCAAAGTCTGGGAGTCTTCCTTCTTTCTCCTCTGGTTTTGTGCTGGTGGCTCGCTCTACTGTGTGGTGAAGAACATCAAACCAAAGAGAACAGAGCTTGACAGAAGATTCATCATATGATACAAACATTAAATGCCGCATAAAACTCTGTCTTCCCAAGTCATGTGATCTTGGGAATGGCTTCAGAGAGCTCCTGTACTTTCCAGAGAGCCCTTGTGTTTAGGGACTTTGCTTTTTGAATTTCTATTTCATCAACTAACCAGAAGAGCAGGCCATCTGGACTGTTCGGTGTTTGGCTCTATGTTGGTTGCTATCATCTATCTATCACTTTGGGGGTAATACGCCTATAGGATAAAATACTCCAAGCAAGATGAGGCAAAAGTGCTGACTTACACTGGATAACTCAGAGTTTATTAAGGGTCATAGCTTATGCAGCTAACTGTGCTGTGTGTAGGGCAGCGCGTTCACGTTAGAAGGAAGGGCTCCTGAGAGGAGCCACCCATTGGATTTTATAGTTTAAGAAAATATTGTCCTCATTTTCTTTTCCTTTATTGTTTTTCTCTTGTTTGCTTTTTCTTTTCATGTCTTCTTTTTATATTAATTTTTTTCTCTTTCTCTCTGTTGTGGCTACTCTCATCACTCTCCCAAGCCCTCTCCATTGCCTTATGTGCCTCTGGTTATCAAACTTGTATCCAGGTTTCTCTAGTTAGACATGAGGGCTTACTTGTAAATACTTAATAGGAATTGGCACAGACCTTCCCTGTAAGTAAGAACTATCCATTACTAATGAGCTATATGGTTGAAAAGATTTAACAGAAAATAGTATATTAATCATTTTTTGGAAATATTGGCCAAGTCTAAATCCTTAACACAAAGAATATATTACATATTATCAACTTTTTTAAAGAAAGTATATAATATATAATTACTTATATATTAGCTGCAAGTTATTTGTGACCCTCTTCTGTATGTCTTTCTTAGGCTGTGACAGAGGTTGAAGACAGAGCTGTTACTGGAGTATTGGGGCATTTGTAGCAGGGGCAGAGACCTGTGGTGGAAGTGCTCTGAAGCTCTTAGGGTGGTGCTGAGCAGTGCCATCTGCTACTTCTGCTCACAGGGTGGACCAAAGCAAAGTGCATGTGCGTGCACACACACACACACACACACACACACACACACATTTGTGCACACATATGTAACAATTATAGTCAAAGAGAAAAGAATCTGTCAACTTTTCAACTTTTGAGTTGGAGGGGACATGGGAGAGAATTAGAAGAGGTTAGTTGGGAGATGAAGAAGGAGAAAAGGGAGGAGAGAAAGTGATATATTGTTATTTCAATTAAAAACATTAAAAGAAGGAAGCAAATAAAAGTAAATATTGATGAAGATGGAGAGAACCGGAAGATGTATACATTCCTGGTGGGAATACAAACCAGTACATCATTGTGGAAATCAATATGGAAGCTCCTTAAAACAACTGAAAATAGAACAACCATGCGATCAGGTTGTGCCAGTCCAAAGAACTCTAAATTTGTTCAAAGAACTTTAAATTAGCATGTCACAAATACACTTTCACATCAATGATTATTGCAGAAGTAAACACACACACACACACACACACACACACACACACACACACACACACATACACACAGTGAAATTTTGTTCATCCATAAAGAAGAACAAAATTATGTAATTTTCAGGAAAATGGATACAACTGAAGATTGGCATATGTGCTAGTTAGTTTTTGGCTTTGTTCCTTTTTTCTTTGTCATCTTGACACAAGTTAGGGTCATCTGGGAAGAGGGACGCTCAATTGAAAACATGCCTCTGTAAGGATTGGTCTGTAGGTGATTGTGTCAGGGCATTTTCTTTGATTAATGGTTTTTGTGTGAAGGCCCAGCCCGCTGTAGGTGGTATTACCCCCTGAGCAGGGGTCTTGGATTATATAAAAACTCTACCTAAACAATCCAGGAAGGAGTCCAGTTCCTGCCTCCAGGTACCTGTCTTGAATTCCTGCCCTGACTTCCCTATATGATGGACTGTCACCTGAAAAATGTAAGATGAAATAAACCTTTTCCTGCCCAAGTTGTTTTTGGTCAGTACTTTATCACAAAACTAGAAAGTAAGCTACTGTTATTAAATCAATTAAATAATTTTAACAAAGGCAAATATTGCATTTTTTATTTGTGGATGCTAGATTGATCAAATTATATATAATGAAAGTAGAAGTACAACTGTTGTCCAGGGCAGCAAAAAGGGATGATGGTGAATGATAAAGGGAAGGGGAGAGGCATATGAAGGAAATAGTCCAACTTGTATTACACATTTATATGAAAACATCTATCCAGAACCTAGTCAATGAATATATGCCAAAAATCAATTGACTCCATAAGCATAGATTAGTTATTTGTGATCAATCTCTATCTTTTCCATTAGTATGTGTCTGATTTTATTCCTATACCATGTTGTTTTAGCAACTGTAGCTTTGTGGTATGTTTTAAATTCAGGTTCTAGATTCCTCCAGCTTTTAAGAAAAAAATAAACTTTTGCAAGGATGGGGAGATACACAAGTAGGTGAAATTCTTGACTTGTGAGCAGAAGGACCTGGGTTGTTCCCTATCAGACACATTAAAAAGCCATGCATGGTGGCACATGACTATAATCCAAGTGCTGGATTGGTGGAGGCATGAGGATCCTTAGGGCTCTAAGACCAGCCAGACTAGCCTAATCAGTGAGTCTCAGTTCCCCATGAGAGTCTCTATCTCAAGAATAAGACTGATGACTTTTGAAGAAGGACACTTAAAGGTGAACTCTTGTCTGGCATTCACAGATTCCCTCACAAATGCATCTACATTTTTGAAACAGACACATGTACACACACACACACACACACACACACACACACACACACACACACACACGTAAAAATGTACACACTGACACAAAAATTGCCGCCTGATACTTCTCACATGTCATTTGAACAAGACAAGTTATTATTTGTGATTTATCTTTTTCTAATCTTTATTTATGTGTATTTTTATCAATGAACTTTCTTGTAGGCAGCATACAGTAACATTTTTTAATATTTAACCAGTTTTTTATTTTAAACTTTCTTCTAATTCTAATTTTTAAAATTTCTTTCCTTGTTTCTTCAGTGACCCAATTACCATTCAGTAGGTTATTGTTCAGTTTTCATAAGCTTATATACTCTTTGTAAGTTTTATAGCTGAAGCTGTTTGTTTCCTGGTTCCATTGGCTTGGAATACCTTTTTCTACTCCTTTCATCCTAAGATAATATCTGTTGCTGGTATTAGGGTATGCTTCTTGGAGGCAGAAGGAGGCCGGTCATGTTTTCTATTACAGTCCGCTAGTCTGTATCATTTTATTGTGGAATTGAGATCACTAAGATTCGGAGTATTATTAAATGGTGCACATTAATTCTGGTCATTTTACTGACTGTGTAGCATTTTATTGGATTCCTTTGATCAGCTGTTCCTGCATTGCTTATTTATTCTTTCTGGCTTCTCACATTTGATCTGCCTTCTCTTCAGACTGAAGTATTCCCTCAGCTAGTCTCTGTAGAACTGGCTGAGTGGTCATAATACTTCAGTCTGTTTTTATCACAGAATTTTTGTTTCTTCTTCAATTTTAATAGATAGTTTATCTGGATTAAGACTTTATTAGGTCCTTCTAGCTTTAGATGTTTCTGCCAAATAACCAGGTGTTAATTTGATCAGCTTGCCTTTGTAGGTGACTTCACATTTTTGTCTTGCAGTTTTCAATACCCTTTCTTATAAATACTCTTACTTTGTTCTATATTTTATTTACATAGTATGTGATATTTCTTCTCTGCTCCCATTTATTAGTTGTTCTTTAAGCTTTGGATGGACATTTTTCTGTGTGTTGGAAAAATATTCTATGATTTCTTTTTCTTTTTTAAAAATCTTTTATTGATGCTTTGTGAGTTTCACATCATGCACCCCAATCTCACTCGTCTCCCCATCCCTTTGTATCTGCCTTCTGCCCTTGCAACCTGCCCCTCAAAAGGAAATAAAAAACAAAAGTAAAAAATAAGCAAAATGAAACAAAATAATGCATAGAAAACATCTCACTGTGGCAGCTGTAGTGAGCCACAGTGTGTCCTGCAGTATACCCCTGTGTCCATATGTCCTTAGCTGTGATTGTTCATTGCAGCAAGTCACTGGTCTGTTTGGAGGCCTCTGACTTCGGCTACACCATCAATAATGAATCCTCACAGGGACTTCTCTTAGTTATCCTGCTGTTGTCCTGTGTCATGGAGATCCTGCAGCTTTGGATCTGCAGGACTGGCCTTTTCACACGAGCTCCAGCAGTTCATAGATGAAGTAGATGTTGGTGTGGGGCAACTCAGATCCCTGGAGAGTGGCCTGGGTGGTACCTGAGTGGGTCTGCCAGCTGCCCCACACCCACACCCCAGGGCAAGCTCCCCAGACTTCCCTGGCCAGCTCATCCAATGCCACAGCCAGCAAAGGGCAGAACCAGCTCTCCCTCTCGTATGACCTTGGGGTTGGCTCTCCCACACCCACACCATCAAGGCCAGCTCTACTGCCACTGCAAGGTGCAGGGTCTGCTCTCCCAAGTGCTACGGCTGGTGAGAGTCAGGGCCAGCTCTCTTGCGCTCATACCCTTAGGGACAGCTTGCCCACATATTCTAATTTTATCAAAAGTATTTTCTATGCCTTTGATATGATATTGTTTCTCCATATTCTATGCCTGTAATCCAAAGTTTAAGGATTTTCATTCTGTCTCAGAGATCTCCCATGTCCTGTTCATGTATTTTTTATTTAAATTTTGTTTCATAAACATAAATATGTTTCATCATATTTTTTGTCTTCCAGCTCCTCCCAGTTCCTTACCAACTCCCTACCAACCAGACTCTATGTTCTTTTTCTATCTCTCTTTCAAAGAAAAAAAAGTAACAAACAAACCTAAAACCAAATTTAAACAAACAAACAAAAAAGATTAAAAAGCTCCCACTGAGGCAGGACAAGGTAGCCCTCTGTTACATATGTGCCGGGGTCTCAGTCCAGCCCATGTATGCTCTGTGGTTGGTGGCCCAGTCTCTAAGAGCTCCCAGGGGTCCAGGTTAGTTGACACTATTGGTCTTCCTGTGGCGTTCTTATCCCCTTCAGGACCTTCAATCATTCCCCCAACTCTTACATAAAGGATGAACCTAATCCTGCAGAGACTTGATGTGCCAGGGTGTGGAGATACCCAGGGCGGGGGACCCACCTTCTCAGAGGCAAAGGGAAGGGAATGGGAGAAGGATTCTGGGATGGGGGTACTTGGAGATGGGGGGATAGAATTGGGGATATAAGTTAAAAAAAAAAAAGACTGAGTGCTCCAAGGTCTTTTTCACTCTCTGTACATTGTACAGCTGTGGGATCTCTGTATCAGTTACCATCTATTGCAAAATGAGCTTCTTTTATTAGGGCTGAAAAATGCACTAACCTATGGGTATAGAAATCTGTCTTTTTTTTTTTTTTCCCTAGGTTTTGTCCTAGGTGCATGACCTATCTCTTCTTAGGTTCTTGGCCACTTTAACAGTGTCATGTATACATACCATCTCACTGAGCGGAATTGTTTACTCCTGTAACAAGAGGGCCACTACTACCCCAGTCTATCTCACAGGCAGGTTGCTATTGCAGGTTGCAGAGTTTGTAACTGGGTGATATTTATGATAACCGTTCTCCTCTGGTAGCACGCAGAGTACTTTTCAGCACCCTGAACTCCACTCAGTAGGGGTGAAGTTTCTAGTTGTGCACCAGCTTGACTTCTTCCTGTTTGAGTATGTGAGGAATCAAACAGTAATCAGCAATAGGGTCTTTGTTATAAATTTACCATTGACTTTTACTGAGTGACCCAATCTCTCGGCCTAGTGTTCCAGCCATGAGACATTGTTTTCCATATGATCCATTCTGTTGATAGGCTTTTCACTGGTTTTATTTGGGCTTTTTTTGAGTTTTCATTTCTAGCATCATTTCAGCTTGGGTACTCTTTCTCACATAATTCTTTTTATTGATATTATTTATTGATATCTATTTTGATATTTTATATTGACTTCCTTATTTCATTCACCTGCCTTTGTTCTTTGAGTATATTCATGTCTTCTTTGAATTGTTCGAACATAGTCATAATCATTCTTTTAAATTTTTGTCAGGACTATCTTCCAGGTCACGCTCACAGGGGTCCATTATACATAATAAGCATTTTGTGGAAGAGACATGTCCTGGATTTTGATATTACTTTTGTTTCTAGGCTTGACTTTGTACATTTGTGGTTTCTTTATTGAGCGGAAGTTGAAGGCCTTGGGATTGCTTACCTGTCTGTTCTGGGAGCTAGGGCAACTAAGGAACTGTGCACGAAAGCCCATGTTCCAGGGACCCCTTGCCTGTTGGTGCTGGGATGTGGGGAGGAGGTAAGAGCTTGTGCCCGGTGCTCAGGCTCTGGAAACTGTGAACTGTTGGTGCTGAGGGTGTTCGAGAAGGTAGAAAATTTGATCCAGATACTCAGAGTCTGAGTATTCCTGTCTATATTAGGAATTAGGGGAACTTTCAGTCCACCTTTTTATTGGTGAATTTAATACATTTACAATCAAAGTTAATAATTAGCATGAATTTATACTGGTTAATGTATTCCTCATAGTCTGCTTGCTTTATACATTTTTTGTCATTTCCTACACTTTTTATTATTTACTTCGTGTTAGTTTTCTAACATGCTCTGCTTTAGTTATTTTTGTTTTCTTTAGTGAATTTGCATATGTATAGTTTTTAATAATGGCAATTGCCATCCTTTGACTTTTTTCCTGTCCTTCCTTCCTCCCTCCCTCCCTCCCGTCCTCCCTCCCTCCCTTCCTTCCTTCCTTATTTCTTTCTCCCGTCTTTTCTTTTGTTTTTCGAGACAGGGTCTGTCTGCATAGCTCTGGCTGTCCTGGAACTGACTATGTAGACTGACTGGGTTGGTCTCAAGTTTATAGAGATTCCCTCTGCCTCTGCCTCCAGAGTACTTGGATTAAAGGTGTGTGCCACCATGCCCGGCCCCACTTTTTCTTCCCGAGTGTGAGGCTCCTCAAGTGTCCTTTGTAGAGATGGTCTGGCTGTAGTGAATTCACTCAATTTCTATTATCTGGTAAATATAGTATTTCTTCTTCAATTTTGAGGGATAATTTTATTGAGGAAAGTATTCTCAAAACATTTTCTGTTTTCTTTCAGCAGTTTGAATATGTCTTTCTAGAAATATACAAATTATTTTTAAAGTAGCTTGTTTATATGCATATAATGCTTGTAAACTTCTTAGATAATTTAAAGTGTAATTGATCTCCCTCTCATGTGTGTATATATATATGTGTGTGTGTGTATACATGTATATATACATATATATAAACAATTATGTTTAACTTTTGCCAAACACAAATGTGTGTGAAAATGCACACACGCACACACACACACACGCACACACACACACACACAGAGCTATTAGGTAGAGTAGAAAAATAAATATTTAAATCATGTAATTATGATTACAAACTTGTTTAGAGTACATTCTTTGAACTCTCTGAAGAAGGGATAGAAATTACAGGCCCAGAGGGCATAAAAATGAGGCAGGCTAAAGCCTCATGCAATAGCCAACTTTATTCAGAGCATCAGACAATTTATTCTCTGAACGTTAAGAAGACTGACCTGAGTACACTGTATAACCCTGAGGACACACGTGGTGACACATGTTTCCATAGAGACACATGAATAGCAACACTGAAGTAAGCTCACGTCTATCCTCTACACCTGGGAGGAACACAAAAGCACATTCCAGAACATCAAAGGCATGTATGTTGCAAGACTTTCTTATTTCTGGAAAATTCTGTTTTGTTTTATAGATAGATAGAATGCTGTCTAGACAATATATTTTTAAAATTGACAAAAATCTTAATGAATTCAATGTATAAATCAACATTTTAATCTAATACATAGTAAAATAAAGTAGTCTGAAAAAGGTACATATGGTAAAATAAAATATGGTAATAGGTTACAATGAATGTCAAAGTCTAGGGAAGGTTTTGTTAAGTAGTTTGTTTATTTTCTCTTTCTTCTGTTGTATTTTTCTTTTTAGATGGTCTTACTACATAGCCCTAGTTTTCCCAGGATTCTTTATGTAAACAAGGTTGACATCACACAGTCTACCTCTCCCTATAAAAGATTTTAAATATTTTACAAAGTTATTAGATTTGTGTGTTCTTTTTTTATACCTAGAGTTAGTTTTTATTCAGCAATTTTAAATGGCTACCTATTCCATAACACCAAAGTAAAGGGAGACACACACACACACACACACACACACACACACACACACACACACACACACACACACGGGGGAATTCTACAAATAAAAGTGAATAATTGAGATATATGTGTCTACCCTTGTATTCTCTTTACTTGATGGATACTCAAAGATCTAATAGGTGTGACATCAACAATTACTTCTTGCTAACAACTCTTGTAATTTAACCCCTTCAGGTGAGCATGCTGATGGATGAATTGTAGACAGCCATCAAAAGCATCAGAGGTCATCTCGCTAAGCTTGGCCCCCAATTACAGGCTGAGCAGGAGCAGCTCTCCCCTTATGTCTGCCAACACATTAAAAGCCTTCCAGCACACAGTGTGGTCCCAAGAGGCCTGCCTCTCAAGGTGGGTGTCACTCTATGACTCTCACTGGATTCAGGCAGAGACAAAAACATTCTATCCCCCTGAAGACCCTTATAACACTGGCTCTCAGCTGAATGTCTCATCTTGTCCTCAACAGCAAAGTTTGACCTGTAAGGGTTAAGAATACTATTCAGAAAATAGATTTTAAAAGGAAATACCTATGCGTCTTTGAAATTGGAGTTTATAAAACTTAGCATTCGATACAGAAAAGTAAGTATAAAAATTAAAAATGTGGGTGAACATTTGCATACTTCTCAAGGAAATAAAATATTGCGTACATTTCAGTTTCTAAAAACAATGAGTTTGGAAAATGGCCAAGGTTTAATAGTTGACAGACAGTGGCAATAGGGATTGGAAGTGAAAAGGCTGGGTGACTGATTGATGTTCAAACTGCATTTCCAGAAAAAAAGGATATGTATTGGATAAGTGTGACACATGTCTGAGTTCACTTGGCAAAATCAATACTTAAGAATATACTGAGGGGAAAGGTGAATTGGTTATTTGTCAGGACAAGATGGCTAAATGTCCCAGGCGACTCTGCTATTGCACTGTTAGGAGAGAAAAAGAATAACTCACCTTGTCTAAAGCAGATGAAATATCGAAAGTCTAGGAAATGTAAGATGCTTATATTCATAGGAGAATATCCATGTTGCCTCTGTCAGGTTCGTATAGTTCTGTAGCTTCCTACCTCACATCCGCAAGGTCTCTGAACAGGCAGGGGTGGCTGGTCAGTGAGACGCTTTCTCTGTGGAGGACTGCTTGGGGAAGTCGTCCTCCTCCTCATTTTTATGGGAACAGGATAATGCTCAGCTGTATTCTGAACATCCTTCACCTCACAGTTTATCCCTCGCTTATAATTTTAGTGACAAAAAACATTTTAAAGACCCTGGTAGCTTGTGATGACATTTTCATGGATTTATTTTAAATGAGAATATTACCATTAAAAATTGACCTTTTGGCAAATGATACTCAGTCTTAAATATATTGTTTGTATTAGTCAGCAAAAGATTCAAGGAGTGACATTTAAGGCATCGAAGACAAAGGTTGCCACAGTCGAATAATACTGGTTTTTTTGTCTTTTGTTTTTTTTTGTTGTTGTTGTTTTGTTTTGTTTTTTGTTTTTTTTTTAGGTTTCTGGCTTGGTTGTGGAGCATTCTGCAAAAACACTTGCTATTTAGATAAGCCATGTGAGGGATTTTGGTCATCTTAATGGCTTTATGTCATTGTGCCTCTTAATTCATTATTTTATTGGCTGTAGTGCCACTGGGAAAAACTTTTTTCCCTCAGAAATTCATTGTTAATTCTGAAGAATTTTTATCATATTAGCATCTTAGCTTGACAGTAAAATTTTAATTGCAGACTCTGAACTGTTACTCTCATGTAGTCCCCCTTTCAGCATGCTTCAAAATTCTTTCCACACCAGCAAACAGGAAATTTATAAGCAAAGGAAACATGTTGTGTAATATTTGTAACTACCTGCTGCGCTATCTAGTATAGTAGCTACAATCTGCATGAGACTATTAAAATCAGCTAAATAAAACACCCAAAGCCTCCACTACTGTGTTATAGACTTTCTTGATTTTAGCACTGACATTGGAATGGTTAAATAATCTATCCAGAATTCTCTCTCACACATGTCCTGCATTCTCCTACTTTGAACCCACCCTACACCCCGCCACAAGAAGACTCAGCACCGTATTCTGCTGCTGGTGCTCTATTTAGCTTCCTCATTTGTTACACTGAGTTCATGTCAAGGCATGCATTGTTCTTCTAAGTCCTGAGAATACTGAGTATCAAGCAGCTCAACTCTTCGGCCTTTTAGGGTGGTAGTTTCCAAATTTGGCTGAAGAGTGTTATGTGGACACCATCTGAGAAACACCAGTGCTCTCTATTCCTATTAATTTGAGGGGAACTGGTTTACTGTTCAGAAGCTGACTTCAAGCAGTTAAAGTGTCAAGCATTTTGAGAGCCAGTGGTTAAATATTGGCATTATTAAAAAGCATTTGTAAACTTGCAACTAAACTGATCTTATGAAAAGGTAGCTGCTGCCCACTTATTTCTGATTGTTTGATGACATTTCACTGCTCAGAGTTATCACTGTGCATTATGTGTGTGTTGTGAACTTCTGTGAGTGTGCTACGGTGCCTTACTTTCAAAGTTTGTGTTCTATCATGATTGTTATGACTCAAAACTGACCAGTCAGAATGCATACACGACAGAAACTGGGCAAATGCTACAAAGAAAGACGAGTTAAGATTTAGTTGATTATTTGGGATAAGCCATGGAAACTTTTTCCTGTTTTGCTTTAAGTACATTTAAAAAAGCTTTTTATTAATTCTTTGTGAATTTCACATCATGCACCCCAATCCCACTCTTCTTCCTATTCCTCCGTCTCTACCCTCCACCCTTGCAGCCTCCCTCCAAGAGAAAACAAGAAACAATACAAAGCACCAAAAACAACAAACAAACAAACAGAATCTCGCTGGAAGTTGTGGTGTCTCATGGTGTTGGGGTGGAGATTAAATACATTTTTATTAGAACATAACCTCATTTGTTGGCAAGTTGAGGTAAACCGTTTGACTTTAAAGTCCCAACATATTTACTACATGGCCCTTTCCAGAAACAAAACAGAACAAAACAAAAAGCCAAAACTGAGCCAAGTCTTGATTGAATGTGTAATAAGAAATAATTTGAACTAAATTTAAAAATATAAAATTTTTATATTTGTCACATTGTGACTAGAACACACAAAAAGTACACAAAAATTATTTTCTGAGATAGCAAAGAAGTTACTTGTGACACTAGTTAACAGGAACATGGACACTTCACTTTGATTTTACTTTTGCTTTATAGATAAGAACACCAGCTAATATTCAGGTCAGAATTGTACTGGTTTTCTCACTTGTAACTATATAACTAGGCAGAAACCAACAAGCACATTGTGCTGGCTCTGTAGAATTGGCAGTAGAGCGTCCATGTTTTACTGTTGTCTGACCCACCCCAATTGGTATCATCATTTTTATACCTTGTTAGGTATGGCCTTACTATTGAGATTTCCTGGATGCAGCCTCCATGCTGTGCATAGGACATTATCTCTCAGTAGACATCTTGTCCTGGTCCTCTGGATCTTACAGTCTTTATGTTTCCTCTTCTGTGATGTGCCCCGAATGTATTGGTTGCTTGTAGATATATCAGTTGTGGTTGGATATCCATCAGTCGTTTGTATTCTTCTTTCTGACCAGGTGTGGCTTTCTGTAATCGTCTCCAAGCTCCTACAAAAAGAGGCTTCTTCAATGAGAGATGTTAGCTACATTTACTTGTAAGTATAAGGATAAACATTTGGAATGCAGTGAGAAATTATATTGGTTTAATCAAAGTGGCAGTAGTAGGTTCTATTTTAGGGTTGATGGCCTCACCAGCCATGGATAGTAGGGTAGTTTTGTGGTACCAGCATAATTTCCCTCCAGTTGAGCAGGCCATAAGTCAAACTAGACAGCTGATGGTTACACCCAGTCTATCAGCGTCAGTATTGAACCTTTTGGGATTTTCTTGCCTTTCTAGTATTATTGTTGTTCTAGCCATTACAGCTGGGTAGGACTATTAATTGCTTTTTTCCCTCGATGGCTTGCATAGCTGATCTTACATAAGAGCTACTCACCAGAAAAGAATCTCTCCAGTGAGTCTTTCCCCTGTGTTCTCTGTTTTAAGTGTAAATAAGGCCTTACTTTCAATTTCTGGGCAAAAAACTAATGGCAATGTTTTTGTCAGTCTCTTGGACTTCTGTGATCAACATTTTCCCCCCCTTTCCATTCATTTTGGTCTTAGAAAAATGCCCGATAAAAATCTGCAAGGTGATGAACTTCTAATCCCCTCCATTTGTGTATTTATGTCACTTTCTTACATAAAAGCCACAGCACAACCTTAAGAATCAATAACGGAAGCATTCAGGATAGCGTCTCCACTTTCAGTTCTGATGCTATTTATTTGAGTATTCTTCCTCCGCCTAAGGATTTGTTAATTGTTTATATTTTCAGAGAACTACATTTGTGTTTAGTTGTTTGAGTTTTTGGTACTGAGGAATGAACCCCAGACCTTGTACGAACCAGAAGCACTCTGCCCCTTAGCTAGACCTTTCCAGGTTTTATTTAATTATATTTCTCTTTGAAAACCCTGTGCTTGCATAGAATGAATTCTGCTTACTTTCACCCCAAGGTCTCTTTTCTTTTTCTCTCTATCACTTCCACTCCTCCCTACAAGTCTCTTTCTCATGTTCATGTCTCCTCATTTTTTTTTTTTTTTTGTGACCCACCAAGTTTAACCAGAGCCTTCTGCATGACCATGAGTATGGAACTCTTTTGGGTTCACCAGTGGCTATACATCTAAAGATAATGACTCCCCAATCCTCAGAATCCTATATCTGCTAATAGTTCATCATGGAAGGGTAAGTCGCCATGAGTTCCTCCCACGTCCATGATTGACTGTTGAGACATCCAGTGTTCAACAGGCCCAGTGCAGGTAATTCAGCTGCTGCAAGCTCACAGTAATGATGTGACTATAAGACAGCCACAGTTGCCCCAGAAACAAAAAGGGTCACAAGGGTCCACTGTAAACAATAAGATAACTAAGAGGAAATGGGCGTCCTATAAATATATTCAACCTACTAAGATTAAGTCAAGGAAAACTAGAATGCTGAACACACACACAGCAAGTAAGATGATGATATTAGTATCCAAAACCTCAGAACAAAGAAAAGGCAAGTAATATCTTCACAGGTGAACTTCTCTAAATGGTTAGAGAATAGTTGATGTCAGTTTTCCTAAACTATTCCAAAGAAAGAGCACCTTTAAACTCATGTTAGGAGATCAGCATGGCTATGATATCAAGGTGTAACAGAGGCACCGCAAGAAAAGAGAAAGTGGGATGATATAGGCCAGTATATGACAATATCTGAAGGATACAAATTTAAAGTTCTGTATCATACACAAGCATGCCAAATCCAATAGGACACACAAAAAATCATAAATTATAAGCGAATAGTATTTATTTCTAAGATTTACTGATGGCAGCATAAGAAATCAATCTATGATAACATGTATATAATATATTAACAGAATAAGATATAAACACCACTTACTATCTCAAAAGATACAGACAATATTGATAATATCCAGTGTTTACTTGTAATTAAAAACACTCAACAAAATAAACATAAATGCTAACATCAAGACAATGAAGGCTATATATGAAAATCCCACAGCTAACCTAATAAGTGGGTAAAATTTGAAACTATCTTTTTTAAGATCTGATGCCAGGAAAGGAGACAACTCTAAGAGAGATAAATTGGAAAAGAAACTAAATTGTAAAGGAAAAAGTAAAATTAACTCTATTTACAGATGATGTGGTCATAAAAGATAGAAAGTCATAAAGATGCCAACAAAAATCTATTGGAACTAACTAATGAATCAGTAAGTTTTCATGATACAAAAATAGAGGTGTTTCTCTGTACTAATAATGAACTAGCCAATGAGGAAAATAAGAAAACAATTGTTTTTGAAATAGCATCATAAAAAGCAAAATGCTTAGAAAATGTAACCAAAGAGTGAAATAACTATATACACTGAAAATGATAAAACACTGGTGAGGAAATTAAAGATGACAACACGAATGGGGAAAAATCTGTTGGTTGATTAGAAGACTTAATCTCTTTAACATGTTCACACTACCTCCAAATCACCCACAGATTCAGTGTAATCCTATCAAAATTCTAAAGACATTCTTTTTTTGATACTTTATTTACATTTCAAATGTTTCCCCCTTTCCAGGTCCCCCCTTTGGAAACTCCCTATCCTTCTCCCCTCCCCCTGCCTCTATGAGGGTATTTCCCTCACCCACCCACCTACCTCCTCCTGTCTTCCCTCCTTGGCATTCCCCTATACTGGGGCATCTAACACCCTCAGGCCCAAGGGCTTCTCCTCCCACTGATGGCCAACAAGGCCATCCTCTGCCACATATGTGGCCAGCACCATGGTTCCCTCCATGTGTATTCTTTGGTTGGTGGTCCACTCTCCAGGAGCACCAGGGGGGTCAGGCCAGTTGACACTGTTGCTCGCTCCATAGGGCTGCAAACTCCCTTAGTTCCTTCAATCCCTTCTCCAACTCTTCCATTTGGGACCTCACACTCAGTCCAAAGGTTGCTGTGAAGTGAATCTTGGGTATTCCAAACTTTTGAGCTAATATCAACTTATCAGTGAATACATATCAGTGAATACATACTTATCAGTGAATACAGTTCGTTCTTCAGAAGATGCTCCAACATGTAATAAAGACACATGCTCCACTATGTTCATAGCAGCCATATTTATAATAGACAGAAGCTGGAAACAACCCAGATGTCCCTCAACAGAGGAATAGATACAGAAAATGTGGTACATTTACACAATGGAATACTACTCAGCTATTAACAATGACTTCATGAAATTCGCAGGCAAATGGCTAGAACTTGAAAATAGCATCCTGAATGAGGTAACTCAGTCACAAAAGAACAAACACGGTATATACTCTAAAGACATTCTTTAAAGCAACAAAAAAGCAACCATGTGAGTTACAATTCCAGAAGATTTGGAATACCCAAAGCAATTTTAAGAAGAAGAAGAAAAAATACCCATAGCCATCCAACGTCCTAATATATTGCAAACAGAAAATTCTTTGCTAAATATACATCTACCAGAGGATCAGTATGTAGAACATATAAATCACTTAAAAAAAACTGATCATTAGAAAAAAAACACCCACAAACAACCCAGTCAATGGACTAATTAAATGAGGAGATCGTTCTCAAAAGATGAAGTAAAAATAGCCAAAAGATACGAACAATCACATCACTAGCCATCAGAGAAATACATATGATAACCCTTGAAGATTCCATCTTAATTCTGGTATACTAGTCCTTGGTCTACACCCCAAAGACTCCACATCAGGGTGTCCCACTCAGGTTGAATGTGGCACTATTTGTGACACATAATTAAGGAACCAAATGAGGTGTCCATCAACAGAGGGACGATAATGGGGATGTGGCTTATGAGTACAGTGGGGTTGTTCACAAAGAAGAGTGTGACATTTGCAGGAAAATGGATGCTACTCTAGGTTAATCTCAGAAGTCAGGCTCAGGAAAACAAATATTATATGCTTTCTTCCATTTGCAGTTCCCAGATATCATACAGTCATATCCAGTCATGCATGTGTATCTACAATGAAAACAGAAGCGAGATAGTTAAGATACAAAGTGACTAAATGGGAGGGAGCTGAACAAAGAGAAGGGTCTGAGCAGTGGGTATAGGAAATACATTCAATATATAACATATACCGAACAAACACTTAAAATAAAATTAAAGTCAAAGAACTGAACAAGCAATAATAATCATCATGTGACTCTAGAATGCTGCTCCCCCTAGGGACCTGGTGCAGGGTGTTCTGATCTGATGCGGTTTTCACACTACAGATGATGTTTTCCCGTCTCTCCTGAGCTGTTCGTCCTCATCATGCCCTTTACTGATGCTTTAAAACAGTCTTTTAAGTCAGTCTTAACAGTAGAACCTCTTAAAAAGGACACATTATTTCCAAGTTTCATGTCTCATTTTTGCAATTACATGGTATAATACAATGGCATATTTTAAAAGACAGTGCTCACATATCAATTCCTATTATGGGAAAGTTCTTTTTGTTAAAAAAATTATTAAAACACAACAATTTTGAGGAATCTCAGGATAAAAGTCCTATAGTCTGTAATCCTATTATCACTATACAGCTCTTCATGTTGTACGTTGCTGCACGCACAATGTGTACTCTTGTCTGTGTTGGTAGCACTCAGGGATACATTTTCTGGCTACTGCAACTTAAAATCTTTTCTTTTTTTTAAATTAATCATTTTATTTGTTTACATTTCAAATGATATCCCCCCTCCCGGTTACCCTTCCACAAGCCCCCTATCCCGTCCCCCCCTCCCCCCTTCCCTTTGCCTCTATGAAGGTGCTCCTCCGCCCACCCACTCACCCACTTCCACCTCACCACTCTAGCATCCCCCTACGCTGCTGGATGAAACCTCCACAGGACCAAGGGCCTGCCTTCCCGTTGATGCCACATAAAGCCATCGTCTGCTACATATGTACCTGGAGCCACGGATCCTCCATGTGTACTCTTTGTTTGGTGGTTTAGTCTCTGGAAGCCCTGGGTGGTCCGGTTAGTTAATATTGTTCTTAAAATCTTTTCATGGGGAGGATTCCCAATGTCTTCATCTGCAATGACTGAGCTCTCCATCTACTACAGTGTGTCAAGCTCCCTATACAACAGGTGTGACTCTTACTTCCCTAGCCCCCTCTAACTCCACAGCCCTATTGCTGCCAACCCTCTAACCACCATGAGAGCATCTGCTGTTGCCATAGCTCACTGACTTCTGCCTTCCTGGTCCTCTGCTTTGCCGGCAACTCCTCCTCCTTTTCACCCCCACAGAGATGCTGTCAGCAGTGTTAGCCTGGGAAAGTAGGATGGAAAGGATTGATGAGAAAGGGTATTAGCAAATCAGTAGGGGATGGTGGGAGGGAGAGCAAACAGTAGTAAGGTGGGTGATTGTGTCAGAGGATTGATGAGCAAGAGCAAGTGATGTGTGAGTGGGCGGGACAGGTGTGAGGGACATGGAAGGTGGGTACGTGATGTCTTTTCACTGGAATTAGTGCTTTCACACACAATTGGTTACTGATGCTCTCTGGGTTGCCTTCCACTTCCTGCCAGTGAGGCAGATCCAGTTTCTGTGGCATCTAAAGCTTATAAATTTTGCGGATGGTAGCAGGGCAGGCAACAAGGGAAGCTCTCTTTAGAATCAGGCCTGGAAGTGGGTTTTTATTTACAATAATAAAGTAAACCACAAGAATTTTGGTAGTGACTTATAGACAGAAGGTTTTGTGTTTACCTCCTGGACCAGTACTATGATTGTTTTTGTATAAATAAAATGATTGGACACCCTTTGAAGGCAAAGCTAATGTGTCAGTCTTCACAGCCTTATACCAAATTCCCATCATTGTATCTTAAAAGATTGTTTATATTTTTTTTAATGGGCTAATTTGGTTAAATGGAAGGAAGAATGCTGACTGTCATTTACAGCATCCCCTGGCCTTGCCTGTGCCCGAACACTCAGATGAATTATATAAACAGCACAAGAGCACCTCAAGAATGTTTAAGATCTACATTCTTTCCTGGGGTCACTTAAGCAAGTTTAAGCTCCCTGAGCATTTGTTTGCATTAGTAAGCTTATAGGGACTTAAATCTCTGTGGGTCAATTTAATGCCTAGAAAGAGATCAAGTAGCTTTAAAACCATTGAGGGGTCTTTAAAAAGCTTTTTTTTTTTTTTTTTTTTTTTTGGTACTTTGTTTACAATTCAAATGTTTCCCCCTTTCCAGGCCTCCTCTTTGGAACCTCCCTATTCCCTTCCCCCTGCCCCCTCTATGAGGTTATTCTCCCACCCACCCACTCACTCACTCTCTTCTTCCCTCCTTCACATTCCCCTATACTGGAGCCTCTAACACCCTCAGGCCCAGGGCCTCTCCTCCCCCTGATGACTAACAAGGCCCTCCTCTGCCACATATGTGGTCTGAAACATAGGTCCCTCCATGTATATTCTTTGGTTGGTGGTCCAGCCTCCAGGAGCACTGGGGGGGGGGGTCAAGTCAGTTGACACTGTTGCTCCCTCCATGGGGCTGCAAATTCCCTCAGCGCCTTCAGTCCTTTCTTCAACTCCTCCATCTGGGACCCCACGCTCAGTTGCTGTGAATTGAATTTTGGATATTTGGAACTTTTGGGCTAATATCCACTTATCAGTGAGTACATACCATGTTCATTCTTCTGTGACTGAGTTACCTCGCTCAGGATGATATTTTCAAGTTCCATCCATTTGCCTTGGAATTTCATGAAGTCATTGTTTTTAATAGTTGAGTAGTACTCCATTGTGTAAATGTACCACATTTTCTATATCGATTCCTCAGTTGAGGGACATCTGGGTTGTTTCCAGCTTCTGGCTACTATAAATATGGCTGCTATGAACATAGTGGAGCATGTGTCTTTATTACATGTTGGAGCATCTTCTGGGTATATGCCCAGGAGTGGTATAGCTGGCTCCTCAGGTAGTATTATGTTCATTTTTCTGAGGGTCCGCCAAACTGATTTCCAGAGGAGTTGTACCAGCTTGCAATTCCACCAACAATGGGGAGTGTTCCTCTTTCTCCACATCCTCGCCAGCATCTGCTAATCACCTGAGTTTTTAATTTTAGCCATTCTGACTGGTATGAGGTGGAATCTCAGGGTTTTTTTGATTTGCATTTCCCTGATGACTAAGGATGTTGAACATTTCTTTAGGTGCCTCTCAGCCCTACTAGTTCCCCCAGTTGAGAATTCTCTGTTTAGCTCTGTTCCCCATTTTTTGATAGGGTTATTTGGATCTCTGGAGTCTAACTTCTTGAGTTCTTTGTATATATTGGATGTTAGCCCTCTATCGGATGTAGGATTGGTAAAGATCTTTTCCCAATCTGTTGGTTGCCGTTTTTGTCCTACTTACAGTGTCCTTTGCCTTAGAAGCTTTGTAATTTCATGAGGTCCCATTTGTCGATTCTTGATCTTAGAGCATAAGCCATTGGTGTTCTGTTCAGGAACTTTCACCTTGTACCCATGTGTTCAAGACTTCCCCCACTTTCTCTTCTATTAGATTCCATGTATCTAGTTTTATGTGTAGGTCCTTGATCCACTTGGACTTGAGCTTTGTACAGGGAGATAGGAATGGATTAATTTACATTCTTCTACATGTAGACTGCCAGTTAAACCAGCACCATTTGTTTAAAATGCTGTCTTTTTTCCACTGGATGGTTTTAGCTCCTTTGTCAAAGATCAAGTGACTGTAAGTGTGTGGGTTCATTTCTGGGTCTTCAGTTCTATTCCATTGATCTACCTGCCTGTCACTGTACCAATACCATGCAGTTTTTATCACTACTGCTCTGTAGTACAACTTGAGGTCAGGAATGCTGATTCCCCCCAGAAGTTCTTTTACTGTTGAGAATAGTTTTTGCTATCCGGGGTTTTTTGTTATTCCAAATGAATTTGAGAATTGCTCTTTCCAAGTCTATGAAGAATTGAGTTGGAATTTTGATGGGGATTGCATTGAATCTGTAGATTGCTTTTGGCAGGATGGCCATTTTTACTATATTAATCCTCCCAATCCATGAGC
>CM052701.1:66788446-66846713 GCA_028551405.1 Uromys caudimaculatus | reverse complement strand
TAACATCTGTTAGTTTCACTGTGTCTCTGTTTAGTTTGTGTTTCCAAGATCTGTCCATTGATGATAGTGGGGTGTTGAAGTCTCCCACTATTATTGTGTGAGGTGCAATGTGTGCTTTGAGCTTTAGTAAAGTTTCTTTTATGAATGTGGGTGCCCTTACATTGGGGGCATAGATATTCAGAATTGAGAGTTCTTCTTGGTAGATTTTTCCTTTGATAAGTATGAAGTGTCCTTCCTTATCTTTTTTGATGACTTTTGGGTGAAAGTTGATTTTATCCGATATTAGAATGGCTACTCCAGCCCGTTTCTTGGGACCATTTCCCTGGAAAATTGTTTTCCAGCCCTTATTCTGAGGTAGTGTTTGTCTTTAACATGGAGGTGCATTTCTGAATGCAGCAAAATGCTGGGTCCTGTTTATGGATCCCGTCTGTCAGTCTATGTCTTTTAGAAAAGCTTTTTTGATGGCATCTTGTCTTTTACTCTGCATGTATATTATGTCCTTTTTTCCCCACTGTGAAATACTTGATGTCTCTTTCCTATTTGGCCAATTTCCCCCAAATAGCCCACGAGAAGCTCTATTTCACCTGTTATTTGAATAAACAATGGGGGAGAACTAAGTTTTGACTTAAATCTTAAGAATATTAAATTATTAAATATTAAAATGTTCAATATTAAATCTCAGTAACAAATTTTTTGAGGATTGCTTTTAAAAGTTGGACAAAATAAGATAGAGACAATCAATCCTCTTATGCTGACTACACAGTAGTAGATTGTTCGGCTACCTATTTTACCAGTAAGGAAACTGAGAGACACTGTGAGACTCAGGAATATGATGTGTGCCTTCCAACCCCTTGACTGGATAGTACCTAGAGGTGGACACTGAGTTGCTCCTCCCACATCCCACACCCCTATCTTCCCAGAGCAGCTTTTGCTAACAGGCATCTGCAGCCAGATGTAAATCTTTGTGCTCTGGAAGATCCAGTCTTGTCTATCTCCACGTGCTGAACAGAAAAACAGCTTTGGTAGCAAACTCGGGGGAAAGCAATCAGTGCCAGCATTAGCTCCCATGCAGCGTGTGTAGTAATGAGACAGGCTTTGCCTGTGCAGCGCTGACATCCTGGAAGGTGCCCAGAGAATTGCCAGGTGGGCAGTCAGCAGGGAAAGTCCACGGGCCAGAGCTGTATTACGGTCCCAGCAGTGACTCCTACTAAATGAACCACTGAACCTTACTGCTGCTGGCGCTTGCTCGCTCAGGGAGATTGTCCTTCTCCATAGCAGTTAATTTGTTTTTACCTCTCAATTAGCTTTTTCACAGAGTGTTTGATATGCTCAAGTTGCTAAGATTCCCTGCCCACATATGTTTTCCTCCCCAACATTACCCACTGACACCTATGTTAGTCTGACTCATCACTAACATTACTAAGCAAAATTCTGAATAACCCATAATGCAGATTGTCTAGTATCTGCAAAAGAAGTGATACATTCAAACCTGCTTAGGATTCTACTCACAGTAGATAAAAATGTTTTTCTATAAACAGAGCTTGTATAAGTTTTGGTTAATTGAAGCAGCTATTCACATTAGGGTAAAATTATTGTCACAGGCATAGTTCATTAAAAAAACTGAATAGCATTAAAAACTTTTACTCTATTCCCAATAGAAAATATGATTTCAGGGAACGTGGCAAAATTAGTTCTGATTTAGTTCATATTAAATCCTGCAATCTTCATTACTCTCAGTGAAGTAGACTTTTGGATGTGTGACTTGGTTCATTAACGGTTCCCTAACGTTCTTTTTAAAGGATTCTACGGAGCCTTTTATTTACCAAATGTGTGTACATAACACATTGCATTACATGCAGCCCATATGTATGATGCTCTAGTGAGAATTAAATATAATTTCAAGCACCTAATTAATCAGAGTGAAATCCCATTCTCTTTTCCCTCAAGAAAGTCTGATCATGAGGGCTCATTAAGTTCCCTGGCTAGGGACACAGTAGCCCAGCAAATTGCCTTACTGTTGATTTAGTGTAGTCATTGAGTGAATTTGGTGAGAATTGTACTTGGAGAAATGATTATTTTTGTCAGACTATTCCCCATATTTTAGACACTTTGCTTCATCTGTAGTTAAGTACAGAATGGAGTGGAAGAAAATGCTCCAATGAAATGTAACTAGACACTTAAGGGAAGGTGCTCAGCCCTTCTAGGGTGATGGTGGAGCAGATGAAAGCCACCTTGCAGATTTCACCATGGTCTTAGGGTTATATTGCTGTGAAGAGACACCATGACCACAGCAACTCTTATCAATGAAAACATTTCATCAAAGCTGGCTTACAGTTTAGTCCACTATTGTCATGATGAGAAGCATGGCAGCGCCCAGGCAGACATGGTGCTAGAGAAGGAGCTGAGTTCTGCATCTTGATCTGCAGGCAGCAGAAGGAGACTGTGTTTCACACAGGGGCATAGCTTGAGCATAGGAGACCTCAAAGCCCACCCCAAAGTGACACACTTCCTTCAACAAGGCCAACTGACACCAACAAGGCCTTGGTTGTTCTAGATGAGGGTCTCTCTATCTCTAGAGCTCCTAAGAGAGGTCTGTGACAATGTGAACAGTTCTTCTTCCCCACCCACTTTGCACCCCTAGGCTCCCATCATTGCTCCTGAATGTTCCCTAGTGAACTTACTGCAGGTAATTCTTCATTTCAGTACCTGATTCCAGAGGACCCAGTCCAGACAACACATACATTTATTGCAACATTTTAAATTATATCCACCTGAAATACAGCAGGTGATTTTTATGAGGCTGTATTATCTATCTGCACAGACCCCTTGGCATAAATCCTGCTACTGTGCAGCCCCTGACTTTCAGCAGCACACTGCAGGGTCATTTTTCTATTATTGCCTCTTGACAGCATTGCACACTGAGGCATTTTGAAGCTCAGGCACTTGGCCTTCTGCTCACACCATGGAGGGCTTCCTGGGTGGTCTGCCCAGTGGTTGGGTAGAGTTGGAAACCTGCTGTTTCCCAAAAAGCTAGCTCTTAACCAGACTTACAGTATTAAAGGTCAGATAATGGCACTGAACCAGAGCTTTCGTGGCCCATAAAGAGATGTTGTATGTGATGCCAGGCAAACTTACCAAAGGACGGTATTAGCTCACAAATCCCCATCTGAGTCAGCTTGCTCTATATAGCTTAAACTTGAGTAGCTGTCTCTATGCTATATGTGTAAGAAACAGAATTATTTTGATATTTGTTGATTTTTGCATGCCTTTACAAAATGCTGCATATGAAGTTATATTCACGTTGCTTACCTTACATTGATAAACCTGTTCCAACAATATTAGCCTAGCCATCGAGTTTATTTCTCAAGCCCATTAATAAGCATCAGCATATAACACTACTCTGAAACAAACAATAAAAACCAACCATTTCTTAATCACGTCTATTGTTAGTATTCTGTTTTTTTACCACTGTTGTGTACTTTTCCTATGATTTTTGCCTCTACAGTCTATTCTCAAAGCATCAATTGAAAACGGTCAGCTAGGTGGGAAGATGGCTCAGTTGCTAAAGGAATGGGTGGCATAAGCTTGATGTAGTAACCTGAGCTTGTCCCTAATATCCAAGATTTTTTTAAAAGGTGGATTGTATACATCTGTTATCCCAGCACTCATGGTGAGCTGGGCCAGGAGAATATTTCGAAAGCTTGCCAGCCAGCCACTGGAAGACTCAGGGCAGCATCAGGAAGAACAAGAGGGAGAAAGTTGTCTTTTGATCTCTATGTGCCCAATGGCACCTGAGCCACATACTGTTATCACTCTATTGGACCATTCCACTAACTCCCTCTTCCTTTCTTGGCCTTTGTCATTTGCCTCTCTCCCTCTGCTGCAGTGGCAGTAGCTTTCCAACCACCCCTGGAACACAGCACATATGTCTGCTGAAGATTTTTGCTCCATGCTTTCCTCTGCTGCGGTGATTTTCTCTAAGGCTATCTGCTTATCTCTTCCTCTCATTTCCAAATCATTGCTCCAAGAGGGTCCATCTTAAGTATCTACATACTATTATGCCCATCTCAGTAGATGGACCCTGCTGTGTGGCACCTCTCCTACTGCATTGTTTCTTCTTCAAAGAGCACTTACTACCTTCTTCCTTACTCAGAACTGTATGAACACGAAGCTAATGCTTAAGTCCTTTGGACACACAAAGAGTAGGCCTATTTCGTTTATACAGCTGAGGGTCACGTGAGCATGCACTACTATAAAATTTTTAAACACAATGTATTTTAACCACAAGTGGTTAAGACTATTGCCTCTTTCAATTCAGTTTTTTCTTTTTTTCTTTTTGATTCTCTTTTGCACCATGCTGTATCAGAGTTGCTATAGTATTACTGAGAAAACTGATTGGGATATGTTAGCCGTATTTCTGTCACTATAGCCAAATGTCATAGATAACCAACTTAACTAAAAAATGGCTAATCTCTCTCACAGTCTTGTGAGTTCCAGTCCATGTTGATTAATTCCTAGGTTTTGACCCTGTGGTAAGCAGCATAACACAACATATCTGCAGAGTGTGGCGCAGCGATGATGTTTCCAGAACGGGAGTCTCACTGTCCATTCAATGGTGAAGTAATAACAACCTAGCACCCATCTAGAGATAGGTCAGTCCTGTTCTTAGAGGTTTTGGGAACCTCCAGTAGCACTATCCTGGGAGCCATCCTTTAACATGGAAGCTTTTGCCAGACATAAGATCTCAATTGTGGCATGAAGACAGAGTGAGTTTGGACGCAGGGGAATGCCATGAGTACCTTGTAGTCAGTTCTCTGTATAGCTCAGTTGTCCCAGCTGTTTTGATGTAGAAAGATGGCCACATGGTCAGCAAGAGTTGCACTTTCTATACAGGAGAGCAACAAATAACAAAACACAGCTAACAGAAGTCAAGCATTGTATAAAATGAACAGATCCAACTAATTTGTGAAAAACTCTCCCACATTTTATAACTCATAGCTTGAAGAAAACTGAGGACAATTTTTATCAAGTTCAAACTCAACTTTATGAACTGACCAGGCACTTAGGACACTGAGAGAGACCTTTCCAATCAAGAACGACAATTGTCATTAGTCATGTGACAGAAAGGAAGACATCTTTGTTCTGTCCCTGACTTTCATGAAACTGCTTGTGCCTGGGCCACGTGCTCCATGCCCCTTTTGATAAAACAATTACAGAATAGCCAGGCAAAGATGTAAGCAAAGATTGGTCCTTGGAGAGGTAATCATAGAGAATATATTTGCAACTTTATTTAATGTTTATAGTAGTGTTCCTGTATGAGCTTTGAAATGCATGTAATTTGTGAAGTCTTACTCTTCTAAATGAATATTTCACACTATCTTTCATTTTTAATTCCGCATTCTTCTTGCTTAAGAAGTCCCAGGAAATCATATAAATGTCAGGTCTCACTACTCTAGATGTGCCTTCAAACACTAGATAGAATTCTTACTATGTGTGTATTGCTTGTTGTCTGTTCCTCATCTTACCCAGCAGACAACAATCATCTAATAAACAGGGACCTTATACTCAGATAGGATATTTTAACTTCCTGGCCAATACTTGACATTTTTGTAGCACTCAATAAATGAACACATACAACCATTACATACCAGGAAACCACTACTGTCAACCAAATTTAACCCTTCTCAAGAAAAATTAATATTGACATGAAGGAGAATGGAAATTCTGTGCCACACAGAACCCTTTTAAGACCCATGCTTCATATGGCCAGGGGCATAGATATACATGGCTCTCTGTAGGCATTCTTCTGTTATCATGAGCTGTGTTACTCAAGAGGATCCAGATTATTATTTTGTAGTTTGTGTTACCTAGAATGCCAGGGCTAGCCCCTACTGCTTTGAGTGAGAAGACCTGCTTCACAGATAAACATTTCATTTTAGAGCTATAGGAAATGAAGCCACAGAAGTAGCTGATTTTTCTTAAAACAATGGTGGGCAATAGGAAAGCAAGCTTTCATTTGCCTGCATCTCGTCTGTGATAGAAACGTTCAACCTAGTGAGCAGTCTGTGTCTAAACACTGCACATTAGAAGTAGAAATACATGTCACACAAATGAGCACCCCAGACTGGCAGTGTGAGTAGCCTAGTTCTGTGAGCTTAAAAACCAAGTGCCACAGCCTTGGGAAAGTAAGAGTGTCAAAGAATTCTGCTTGGAGGAATGGTTGCTTAGCTGTGGGAACACCTTTTTTCTTAGGCCCCTGGAGAATTTTTGGGAATTAGAGCCAGTGTTTCTGTTTTCAGTGCACTGATTTTTTTCCTTACTGTTTTTTTGTCTGTTGAGCTCTTGTTCTCCAACAGAGCTCAGGAAGTCTCATTATCAGCAGTGAACAAAGCAGTGGCTAATGACCGTGCTAGGTGTGGAGCAGTGCTCTGCTCAACTGCTCTCAGTTCAGCCACACTGCCTTTTCCCCAGAATATAACTCGCTGCACCTGAGACCACAGTCTAGCTAACTAGAAAAAGGAGCATCCTCAAGTTCCTCAGCCTCATAATCTATCAACACAAACTGGAGCAACCACCTTCCTTGTAAACTCAGGTGTTATTTAAGAGTTTCGTTTCAGATTACAGTCTTGAAGAGTTTATTGGAATAGCAGGATTCTCCTCCCACTCCACCCCCTCCACATTTGCAAGCTTAGAGAAACTGCTTTCTGAAAATTGTACTGTTACTTAGAAAAGATAGTCAGTCTTTCTTCTTTGTTTCTTTTTCTTTCTTCCTTCCTTCCTTTCTTTTTTCTTCCTCCCTTCTTCCCTCCCTCCTTCCCTCCCTCCCTCCCTCCCTCCCTCTCTTTCTTTCTTTCTTTCTTTCTTTCTTTCTTTCTTTCTTTCTTTCTTTCTTTCTTTCTTTCTTTCCTCATTCTTCTTCCCTTCCTTTTCCCTCCCCTTCCCTCCCTCCATCTCTCTCTCCTCCATCTCCCCCCCCCCTCATCCCCATTAGGAAAAGATTAATGCTCTTCCGGGATTAACAATCCAGTGCTGCCAGGCAGAGGCCATAGGCTGTCCACTCTGCCACTGCCGGGCTGTAGGAGCTCGGAGCGGACTCATCCCCAGGGCGTTTACTACGTGATTACTCTTTCTAAATCCCCTTTCCCCCAATAGGGTGCAGAAGCACTCTTGAAGCACATGATTTCTCAAACTGGGTTAGAATTTACTGATTAAAGTTTGAACTGTCTCAGAAGAACAAAAGACAGTTTTCTGTTTTTTAGGAAGTTATTCTTCCAGCTTATCTTCGCTGGAAGTAGCAGGAGATATATGTAAAACAGCCCCTCACTAAAATGTGATGGGCATATCAGAAATGGAAGAAAAGAACTTTTGAGGAAGGAAAAAAAAAAAGCTAAAAAGCAGGGGTTTAAATTATTCATCAGGCCTCCCTCTGGCCTGCGTCCTTTCTTGCTAGTGAATGGAGCACCCTGCATGGATCCTCAGTGCGGACAGGGGGAGTTTTCACTTTAGTGGGGCCGTCCTGTCAGGACTGGTTTATTCGGATCCTTTTGACCAGAACATTTGCCGCTCCAGGTTTTTTTTTTTTTTTCTTTTCTCCCAGCGACTGTTGCATAATGCAATATTTTATCTCTGTTTTCAACAACTTGTTGAGTTTGTGCAGTTAAAATGGCTGACCTTCACCATCCTGTTATGTAATAAACCTGTCAGGTTGAATTTCGTTGAATGAGTCAAAAGATGAACAGCACATTGATATCTTTTAAAAACAAATTGAACATTCTCCATGTAATTTGTGGCTTTATGTTTTTCCAAGGAGAATGCAATGAGCTAGTTAATTGGTTGCTAGCTGACCTTTTGCTGATGTTTGCTCCATTTAAACATCTGCTGGGACCGGTGTTCTTCCTCCCGGGTCCACGCTTTCTTCTATTTTAAGAAGGTGGGGAATGGGAGTCAGGTGAGACACTGAGTCTAAGGGGGAAACAGAGCTCTTTCTTCCTTAGTGCTATTGATTTTACAGCCAATTACCCGCACACCTTCAGACAGTTGGTTGTTTGCTTTGTACATGTCCTTTTACATATATATGTCCAGACATATTTATTTCTGGTTTTTTATGTGCTCATTTTTCAAGTATTGGAAATGGTAAAGATACCGGAAAGATCTCCGTTTACATCCGTAGAAGAGATTCAGAGTCTAACAGCCCAACTCAAGGTGACGAGACAATGCAAAGAGTGAGTAACAGCTCATGTGAAAATGAGCATTCCCTGTCTAACTTAGAGTTAATGTAAACACATCTTAATGCAGCTTATAAAACAGTAGTCATTCGTTGTTCTGCAAGGTGAGTGTTGACTCCGGGACCTTAACCTAACCTCATCCCAACCATCACTATGTTTGTATTTACAAATATTTCTATACCGAAAACTGGTTTGGATACATCAAGATTGTTTTCCACTTATTCATTCATTTATTTACACTTTTTTAAAAAATGCCATAATATTTGGTGGAGGGTATACTTTGGGTATAGTATTTACAAGCCAGTCACCCTGAGTGACTATCATACATTCCTGGTCTTCCACCTTGCTCGCCTCGAGCAAATCCCACTGGTTTATCTTGGGCACTCTTACCTTTGCCTATTTCCCAGACAATTGGGATGCATTTTTTTTTTCCAGGCAGAACCAACATTTTCAGGGTCTTTATTTTGGGCTTTTGTCTTGCATAAAAGGACATGGAGCACCCCGTTGTTTACAAATTGGGGTTATGCGCCCGAGTGCACACCAGTGTCTTGGTCTCTGTTGCCTCCTCTTTGTTCAGAGGCTCACTCTTTTCTCTACTCAGTCCAGCACCCTCAGACCTATCTTTCTCTGGATACATTCACAACCTGGTTTGTAGAGCCAATCACAAAAGCTGTATCTTAGTTTGGTGGCACTCTCTGGATCATTTGCTGACCCCGGAGAAGACAGTAAAATGTTACTTTAATTTGTTAGAAAAAGATCCCAAGCCTTAGCTGCTTTCTTTTGATTACACGTCCATGATTATACAAGCCACCATGGTACCAAAGTCTTTCTTGAATTTTCTACCTGTCTCCCAGTCTTTCCCCACTATTTTACATGTTAGTAAATACTGATTCTTGAGACGCCTTATACAGGAAACTGTTATTCCATGGAAACTTTGTGTATTGACGAATAGCTCACTGAGATTGTGCTTTGCTTCAATCTGCAAGTAAGTGGGGGACTGTGGCTTGCAGAAATTTAACTAGGGGCATCACACAACTCTGTTAGAGAGCACCCTTCTGATGGGCTGTGTGCTCCCTTGTGTGGACACTTGTCTCTGTTACTATTCTAAGAGGTTTCCTGCTCTACTTAGATCCCAGAGCAAGTTCTTACTCTGTAACAGCCTGGAGATGATGGCTTTAACGAGAAATGGATAAAGATGATCCACCTCCCCAGCCCTAACCAATGACCTTCACATGGAAGGTGCAGAGGCTCTCACCTCCCGTAGACTGCTGAATGCTCATCCCTGAACACCTAAAAGTGCAATCTCTCACCATGTTAGGGAGAAGGAGATTTTGACGCAATCCCTGTGAGAGTGGATTTGATCATGTGCTTTAAGAAGTCGGAGCTCAGAGCCCATATCCTCCCCATAGCCCTGGTGTTGTACACGCCGCTGCTCCAGAATCAGGCTTTAAAACCTTTCATGACTTTCTCCTTTACCAAAAAGTGATATCTCTAAAGCAAAAGCCTTGTGATTTAAAAAGATGACTGACGTTTCGTGTTTTCTGACGTTAAAGCAAAACAACTAAACTAAGCTCAAGAATCTAAACTAAGCTCAAGAGTCTAAACTAAGCTCAAGAGTCGGGGGCACAGGGAGCTGAATGCAGGGCTCTGGAAATATAGCATGCAATGTGCTTGCATTTCCTGTGAGGAAAAGAAAGCAATGCAGGTGTTCACTAATGCCTTCACCTCCCAAGCAATCAGAGAACAGATGCTCTCATCCTAATTTGGCTCCTTTGGGTAAGAGATATTAACTTATAAAATAAAGAGAAATGTTTTATCATTTCCAGCCCTTTGATGCTCTAACTAAAAGTTTGGCTAATAGGGCTGATTGTCATCAGTGTTACCATCATTTACCTCCAATTAGGGCAGGGCTGAGGTTTTCTGTTAGTATAGTTGTTGACCAAAAAGCGTATTGCACTGTTGCACGTAGTCAAGGCTTTTTGGCCAATGAAGTAAGACACCCAAAATGTTTATGGGCAGAGAGAGAGAGAGAGAGAGACTACATCCCTGCAGGGACCACAGGGTGATAAGAAATCAAGAAAGTACAAGAACTGACAAGAGAGAGAAGAAAAGGAGGCCTGCGACAGAAGGCTGGGGGAGGGGCTGAGTGATGGATAGTGTGAGGTGCTGAGCAGGGGCGGGAAAGCCGAACAAAGGTGACAGATGATAATGAAAAATGTCTTTTTAAAGTACCTCACATGCCACAGTTCCACTGGATTTACTTTACATTTGAAATGTGTTTTAAATATGAACCGTCTTCATAGCTTAGTCCCTGGCTGCAAGGAGCAGGGCACCGACGAGGCTATTATTTAAAATGGGGAGTGGCTTCACCTCATACTCTCACTCCTTATGTCTTATTCACAACTCCCAGGCATCGGTTCCTGAAATCACCCTAAGGTTCGCAGGACTTACAATTAATATACTCACAGAAGAGCTCTAAAAGAACCAGCAGAGCCTGAGAGGAATGCCGATTTTGCAATCCTGTAAGCGAGAGGAATTATTCTACACCCCCGCCCCTGCTCGCCCAGGTACCCAAAGCTGGTTGGGGATGGAGAGCTAGCCTGTTGGAACAGCAAAACTTGAATCTGGCCTGGAAAGGCCTAACAAACCGTGCAGCTCAGACATGACAAGCATAGCCCTCATCAAAGAGGATTGTTACCGGGTGTGGAAGCTAAATGCTCTTTCTGTGAGACTGTCACATCTGCTTTCAGGCTCTGTGCCAAAGGGTCAGGGCTCAATCACAAGCCTGTGGCACCCCCTGCTGGTTAAAAGCCCGTGCTCATTTTGTTACTTTACACTGAACTAAACATTGCCGTCATTTCACAGTTCTTTTAACATTCTATATGAATTTAATTATCATTTGTTTGGACTCCATTTGTTACAGAGCAGAGACAGTTTGTTACAGATGTTCACATAGCTGATGCGTTCCTCCTCGTCCCCTTCACCTGCCCTCCACCAGCTCCTTCTCAGAATCCACCAGCAGCTTCAAGGTTCCTCCATCACTTCACAAGGCCTCCATTTGTCTTTAGCCCGGATTTTCCATCAACATGGTCAAGAGGTTAAGAGTCCACTGCAGCTGAAGAATGGGCAAAGTTGGGCTCTCTTATGGGAAAGCATACAGGTAGGAGCAAGGTGCTTATCCTGTCTGTCTTCACTCTTAACCTCTGAGATTTAGCACTAATTTAGCAGAACTGAGAAGCTGAATTAGATCCCTTAAGGATTAAGAAAAACAAATTCTTTTGAATTCCAGTAAAATGTAAGGAACATTTCTTTTGTAAGACAACATTGTTTATGGAAGGAATATCTCTCTCTCTCTCTCTCTCTCTCTCTCTCTCTCTCTCTCTCTCTGTCTCTTACTTTCTGTCTTAAAGCCTTGTCATACTTCTTGAGGTCTGCCTGTCAGCACAGCAAGAGGGATTTGTTCATGTCTGAGTAGTCACCTTAATGACAGCAGATGGAACCGCCACGGGGGGCCCAAGCCCATCACACTGCCACATACCGCCCTGACCTGCTTCCTCTCCTCTATTTTTTTTTTTTTTTTTTTTGGTCCCTTTTTAAAGGAGAAATGGATGGTAATTGAAAAGGATCTTAAGCAAGATTTATGAAGCTGTAGACAACACGATTCCCCAGTATTTCTCTATGTTTTCACAAATAAAGTCTTTACTTCCTAAGCACCACTGACAGGACAGCCAGGGATAAATTGGTAAAGCTCGAGAGCCCTCTCCTATCGAAGCTGTGTTCCTCACAGGGCCGAACATTATCTCACAATAATTACTGGCTATTTGCTGAGCATTGTGTAAATTTTTGTGGATTGGTAAATTCCTGCATAAAATTTATCCACGTTTCGGGAGAAAGAAAAAGGCCACTCTATCTAGACACTGATGGGCTGCTGTCTTGTGTTGAAAAATCTCAGAAAAGTATGCGTATTTTGACAGGACATATCCAGATGAACTCTGAAACTGCTTGTCAGGAAACTTAAACACATTTTTTTGTCCTCTTTTTAATTTTCTTAGCTCATTGTTTAGAGGTAGAATGAAATAGTGTTGCATGTAAGGTATAATTGATCTTACAGTAACAATAATGAAAACACTAGAGACGGATCTAGATATCAGCAAATGAACGAGGAACTGATTAGATTTGGATTTAGTATTTGTTCAAATGTTCTAACCTCAAATAACAGTCCCCTTAGAAACCCATGAAGGTACCGGGGCAGAGGGCCATGCCATGAATGTTGTTTTGTTTGTCCCAATAGAATAAAATTAAGACACGTGTTGATTTCTTCTGCAGTATAATTTATAAAATTAGAATGTGCATAAGGGATGATAACATTTACATGGGAAGCAGATTTCAGGTGAATGTAAGTTACACTGGGAGCAGAACTGCTTTCACGATGAGGTGAAAGGTAATGCGTTTTATAGTAGTGAGGATTCTAGAATAACTTAACAAGCACTTCTGCTGGCAAAGAATGGCTCTAATCAAGTATGCCTCATTATTTTCTCTTAATGTCACCGCAAAGTGAAAGCAACAACTGGCTCCGTGCTTTATCATATTTTATATAATTCACTATTTTAAAAAGATTGACAGTGTATTCTTGAATAATCATATATGTAAAAACAATAGTAAGGTGCCAGTAATTTGGAATATTCTAGAATCAGCTAGTAGTTGTGGCTTGAGAACTGTGTAAGTTTGTAGATTTGTTTGTGACTCGTTTTTATTTTAATAGGATGATGTAATATTTCTCTAGTTTGAGAATAAAGCACTAATGTGATACAAAGCAAAAGGTAACTATGGCAGCATCTATGCCAGTGGAATTTAAAAATGGATATTTCTAAAACTGTATGGAACCTATTTTAAAATACCCTGAGAAAATGCACAGTGTTTATCTAGTGAATAACATTTGTTCTCAGGGAGTATTTTGGTGTGTATAACTTATTTTGACATAGGAGGTCTTACTCATCTGTCAAAATCAATATTTCCTCCAAACTTTGCATATTTTGAAAAATTTCAAATATGTGACAAGTTGGAAGACTATTATAACAAATATTTTCATGTTCTTCATTTTCACTCACCCATTTAATGAGCTTTCCTATTTGTTTATCTCTCCTGAAAGTAATTGCAGTCAATTATTAAAATTTTACTCCTTAAGTGCTCCTGGCAGATTGAAGAACGGGACCTTCTGTGTAACCACACTGTATGCCTAACAGTCCATAATAACACGGTATCATCTGACACCCCTCAGCAGTCAGCTGCCCACAGGTCCTTCGCAGCTCACTGTAACCGAGAGGCTAGGTAGATTTACTCCTCGGTGTGGGCTCCACTTCAGTATCTCCTTTTAAGATAAAACTTTCCCTTCACCTTTATTCTGCTTCTCTCATGCTTTTTCAAGAATCTGAGCGCTTTTCTTGCAGCATGTTCCACACCCTGGACTTGTCTGTCTAATCATGATTAAATACGGTTTACATACTATTAGCAATGATATTTCACAGGAGACAGTGTGGGTTCCATTGTAGAGTTAAACCTTAAATATTTGTTATCAACCTAGAGAAAAAAAATAGCTCACAGAAAACTATACTTTTTATTTAAGATGTTTGATATATGATTTTAATTCCCCAAATCACTTAAAACAGCAGTATGCTTTGTCATAGTTATGTAAATTGAATTAAGATAACATTTAATTACATTTAGTGATCTTATAAAATATCATTGTTTGTATTTAATATTTTGTGTTTATTTAATGACTAGTTCCAGACGTCACTACACTGAATTAGTTAAACGGGGGAAATAGATTAGGTGCACACTTGTTCTTCTCAGCTACAGTCTTTCACTTTTGCACCATTTGGATGTGCAATTCTTTTTTAACTGCACGTGTTGCAACCATCCTTGGGCACGTTATAAACTAGCTAAATAAATTAAAGCGTGCATTCACGTGTCACTAGAAGAGTTCAAGAATAAAAGGTTTTATTAGATATCAGTATCAAGAACCTTAGTGTTTATTTGTGCTCTAATTTCAATGTATATTATGCAGGTAGCTTAAATATTTTCCCCCATTTTTTCAGATCTCCACTAAACCCCGCTTTGTCTTCGACCTTTGACTGGGTGACTGCTTTTGACAGAGATGGTATTACTGTTGTATATTAGACCCTTACTGATGGATACTGATGCTGCACCGCTGTTTGGATGTGACGAGTAAATTAACGTCTATTTAATTGCAGTAACCCGTCGACTACTTCAGGCTTTCCCACAGTGAGAGATCTCAAACACTGAAATACTCCCTTGAATTGCCTTAAGCAATACCCGCTGTACTGACTTACTTCATGGTCTAAGGGGGTCAGGCCTAATCAATTTAGCCATGTCCCTTTGTTTTAAAAGGAATATTTGGGGACAAGGAAAAGTTTCTGCTTTAAAGAAGTCACAATTTGATTTTAAAAGCTGTTTTGTGGTTATTTCCAACTGAATAACTTTAAGTTAATTCATTTTAGTACAAATAGGTTTTTTCCTCTGTGTCTTCATAGGCGTTTAATGATGACAAAATGAGAATGAATGCAGTGTGGCAGGGGAACCATGAGACAGGAGGAGGAAGTCAGGGACTATTGGGAGGATCTGGGAGTTTAGCCCCATCCTGCTCGAGACTGCCCAGGAACAGGTGGTTATCAGATTTTTATCTCTAAATAATATAAAGTGTCAGCTATTCAGCACTGACTTATAAATTAATGGTGTAACATTTTTATTTAATTTTCAAATCATCAGTTCCTGCTAGCATTCTACTATTCAGAGACAAACCAAAAAAAAAAAAATGCCCAACCTCACAATGCTGGCACACGGTGAGCCAGCTTCTAACTGACATCGCTGGTCTTAAGGAACTTTTGCTTTCCCACCATGCAGTGCATGAGGATGGAAGCATACTCCATGACTAGTTAAAATTTGACTACTGGAACTAAGGAACTTAATTTTATAATTTATTTAAATTATCTTAAATTTAAATAGAAACATGTAACTTGTACGTAGCATATTGGTTGTCACAGCATGCCACCTGTGCTAGGTTGGGTTAGGCGACCTCTCTGTATGAAGCATCCTCTCTGTATGATTTCATCTAGCTTTAGTACTGCATAATTTAGCAAATTACATGTCTTTAGTATACAACTAAAAGGATAGAGTAAAGGGCACAACCAAAAATTCGAAAGCATTTTGATGAAGTTCACGCCTCGTCAGGGACAATCCGTTGCTGAATCAAACTGGTCTTCAGAGCCCTAACCCCGCTAACTGCTGGTACTTTCCGTGCAAGGTTTGACTGTGCCTCCTCCTGCTCTTTTTCTTGGTAGAAAGAAAAATGACCCATCCATATTCTCTCTTAATGGGCATTTTCCCACTCATAGGAAGATTTATTTTGCATGCAGCAATCTTTCCCCAATCAATTAAATTTGCTTTGAGATGGCTACTGAGATGGTTTAGGAGGTAAAGGCACACAAGGCACAAGCTTGGTTCACAAGTCCAACCCTCAGAACCTATTTAAAGGTGAGAGGAATGAACCAGCTCTGTACATTTGTCCCCTGACCTACATATGAACACTGTGGTATGACCTACATTTGACACCGTGATATGTCATGAATGTTTATGCATGCACACATGATAATAAACATATATTAAATGATTCTTTAGAAGAAAATTTGCCTAGAGCCTCCCTTTAGATTTCCAGCTAGAACTTTAGATTTTCAGTTCCTGCATGCTGCGGCTTTACCGCCAAACCACATACCCTACCGCTCATGCAGTCATTTTAAATGTTGCTTTGTTGGTAGTAAAATGTGTTGTTTTATTGAATTGATTGGGTCCTTAAATATAACAACATAAAGCTGCTTTTATTTACTGCAAACTAAATATGTCAATTTGCTTAAGTGTATACTCTATTTCTTTCTATACTCTAAAATGGGTCATTTCAGTCCGTAACAGTCACACTCTTTTACATATTTTTGAGATTGTATTTACTTTCGTGTATGTTTTTCCTGCATATGTCTGTTCATCATATGTATACAATGCCCGTGGAGGTCAGAAGAGGGGGACAAATAACCTGAACCTGGAATTACAGCCTGGCTTGTGGTTGCTGGGAATTGAACCCAGATCCTCTGTGAAAGCTGCCAGTGCTTTTAATCACTTAGAAATCTCTCTATCTGTTTATGTTCTTATTTTTCATATTTTTCAGAATTTCTATGGTAGAATTTCTGTTATTACTCTCGGGACTGGTTTCTTTCTTTCTTTCTTTCTTTCTTTCTTTCTTTCTTTCTTTCTTTCTTTCTTTCTTTTTTTTTTTTTTTGAAAAATTTACACATGTACACAATTGAATATGATTACATCTAGCATTTACCCCCACCCCTTAAAAACCTTCCTTCCTCCCTCCCTCTCCCTCTCCCTCTCCCCCTCTCCCTCTCCCTCTCCCCCTTTCCCTCTCTCCCTCTCTCCCCCTCTCCCCCTCTCCTCCCCCTTCTCTCTCTTTCTCTCTCTGGATAGCCCATTTAAATAACATTAGAACTGCCTATTATGCATGGGTGTGGGGCCATCCACTAAAGTTTGGGAAACCTACCAATGGCCACACCCTCAATAATGAACGACTCTCCACTGCTGATAGCTCTTGTAAGGGGGAGGACCTGGGAAACATCTGCACCATCTGTGCTGGGATCTTGACTGGCTTGGTCTTGTGTAGATCTTGTGCATGTAACCTCGGCTGCTGAGGAATCATGATTGCCTTTGCCGTGTTATGTCCTTGAAAGCATTTTAAAGCCCTTCTCCCCATCCTCTGGTTCTCATATTCTATCTGTCTCCATTTCCATGATGTGCCCTGAGCATTGGTGGTAGGAGGATTAATAGAGTTCCTAAGTTGGGCTGAGCACCGAGTCATTTATTCTTAGCCCTTTGGTCATTTACATGTCTCCATTGAGAGTTGCCCACTGCAAAAAGAAACCTTTCTGACCAGGGTTAAGAGCTACCCTAGGGCCTGTTACTCTTCTACTTTATCCCTGTGTGATCTTCTAACTCTGGAGTCTCTCTTCCTTCTTTTCACACACGGTCTACTATCTTTACATTTATTTCTTCTGTTTTTAAAGTTGGATTGTGAGGTGGTAGGGTTGTGTGACCTCTCATTTTCCCTTCCTTCGGGTTAGCCCCCCTTTTTATAAATCTGGTTTCCCTAAACTCTCAGCCCTTCCTGCTTAAGCCTTTCCTCCCATAGTATCGCACCTCGCTGCTTGCATTTGTAACTAGACCCTATTACTTTCTCCTTGGTTAGTGTGTCTCTAACTAAAACTATGCCCCTTTCTACTTAGCTGGCCTCTATGTGTGCTCCAAGTTAAGTGTATAAGACAAAGAATGGGAAGCTAGGACTCACACACTGTGTTCATCTTTCTGGGCCTGAGTGGCCTCATCTAGTATAACCTTTTCTTGTTCTACACTTTTAACTATAGATTTCATTTTTCTTTATATCCAAGTCAGATTTCATTTCATTGTGTGGATGTGGACATTTTTCTTATCCATTCATCTGGTGATGGACATTTGGGTCAATTTCATTTCCTAGCTATTATGAATAGAATACTGATGAACATGGCCATGTCAAGTGTCTCAGTAATAGGATATTAGATCTCAAGACTGGTTTTTACTGGACAGCATGCTGCATAGCAGTGGTTCTTAACCTGTAGGTCATAACCTCTTTCAGGGTTGTGTATCAGAAATTTTGCACATTAGGTATTTATATTATGATTTATAATAGTAGCAAAATTACAGTTATGCATCTTATGGATGGGGGTCAGCCCAGCATGAAGAACAGTATTAAAGGGTCGCAGCATTAGGAAGGCTGAGGAGCTCTGCTGTATAATATGCTCTAGCACACTAGTGATGAGCCAGGTCATTGCTTTAGGGTAAGAATTTTATTACATTTAAGATATTTGTCTATACTAAGAGTGAAACCCAACCTCTTTAGATTGCATTTTCTCCTGATTCCCATTAATCTGTAATGCTTCTACAGGATGTCTTGAAAATTCTAAACTAACATGTTTAATCAGTATAAGTATCAAAAGGGTCTTTATTATTCATAGCTTAGTGTATTTGTATTTCACACTTGGCAAAGGTGATAGTCTGCACTACAAGCAATTCTTTATGATTATTTTTGCTTCGCATTAATAATTAACTAAAGATTGAATTCCCATATATTGTAAGTAATTACAAGATAAAGTTTAAAAGTTTTTCCCCCTTACAAATGCTAATATGCTTTATAATCTTTTGTATCACACCATTCTATTACTAGAGGACATTACTCATTAATAATGAAACTAATAAAGAATAATATAGTTGAATATTTTTATTGTATTAAAAATAATATTGCTCTTAGTTGGGAAATTTGTGAGGGACTTCTGTTGAACTTTGACTGCACCAGTCAATAGATGCCTGATTGCTTTGAAAAAGTGGCCTTGGAGAGTCATTTCCTACAAAACAAGCTCAGACTGTCTGTGCTGTAACAGGGCGCATTTTACATATTAGACACTCATCTATTGTACTACTGTTACATAGTAGACAATTTTTTAAAGATTTGCCTTATAAACAGAAATAATTTTATTTTGGATGGCAGTGACTTCAGTGTGGGCAATGACTTCTGTCTACTTCTTGTTAATTATTTCAAACATTACACAACATACAGTGTTCATATGTAGAAATATTCTGCTTGGAGTGTGTCATATAAATTGTATTGTTTGTATAACTTTTCATTCAGGAATAATTAATGAGCTGTGATTCTTTAAGAAAGCTTTTAAGATGTCTATTACCTTGAGCCACCCATTTGTGGACAATCCTGAGCACTTGAAATCAGTCCCATGGACTCACACTGTGAAAGAAGAGAAATTCTACCAAATTGTCCTCTGACCTCCACAAACATAAAGAAATAAATGATTTAATAAAAAAGATGTATGCTACCTCCTGGTACATTAGGATCTATTGCCCAACAAAGTTCCCACCACTCTCACTCCCAATTGATATCTCCAACTGTACTGGCTGGTTTTGTGTGTCAATTTGACACAAGTTGGAATTATCACAGAGAAAGGAGCTTCAGGTGAGGAAATGCCTCCATGAGAACCAGCTGTAAGGCATTTTTCTCAATTAGTGATCAAGGGGGGAGGGCCCATTGTGAGTGGTGCCATCCCTGGGCTGGTAGTCCTGGGTTCTATGGGAAAAAGGGCTGAGCAAGCTAGGGAAAGCAAGCCAGTAAGTAACATCCATCCATGGCCTCTGCATCAGCTCCTGCTTCCTGCTCTGCTTGAGTTCCAGTCCTGACTTCCTTTGGTGATGAACAGCAGCATGGAAGTGTAAGCTGAATAAACCCTTTCCTCCCTAACTTGCTTCTTGGTCATGATGTCTGTACAGGAATAGAAACCCTGGATAAGACACGAGTCTTTCATCATCTTGGTTCAGTCTGCACCTGACACCTGGAACTAGTGAGCTCTGTGCTGTAGCGAGCTTGTGCAGCAGCTTGTGCTGCGCCTTGCCTGACCCATGTGCTTCTCATGCATCCCCTGGCCCATACGTTTGTATTCCTCTTTGCATTTTTTACATGCAGTCATCCCAGATCCTCCAAAGAGAGTCTTTGTTTTGTGTTCTCAGAACTGCTTCCCCCTGCTACCATTTCTTTCTTTTGAAAACTCTTTGTAGAATTTGTGATTTGGTATAAGCATTTTACTTCCTTGGCTTCTGGATTCTTGGGTTCAGAATTCTTGGACACAGACAATATATGTAGATGCCAATACAGAATTCTGAGTGATATATGCCCATACAAACAGTGTGTGCATGCCTGTATGTGTGTGTGTGTGTGTGCTCGCGGGCGTGGGTGTGTGTGTGTGGGTGTGTGTGTGTGTGTGTGTGTGTTGGAGGGTTGAGATGAGGTCTTATGTAACCCCATTTGCCTGTATCCTCTGTGTGTTACTGCAATGACGTTGTTCATCTGTTGTTTGGGAAAACACCCCATATCCTGTTGCATCCATGGCCACCTCTTTGCCTAGAACTCAACCTCGATTTATTTTTCTTTATTACCACTCTCTGGTCATCTCTGCCTCCCTTGTGCCATGCCATAGTCTGGAGTCTGACACATAGTTGGCATTCATTGATCCTGTTGAAATCCTGCCCATGACTACTTCAGGAAGTCTATCTTGACTTTGCCCCTTCCTTCAACTCTACATCATACTTTTGGTATTTATAGTCCCAGAAAATTTGTTTTGTGTTTTTAATAGTATAACATTAACAAAGCTACTATTTTATTAATTATTACTATTGTTATCACTTGTGCATGTTGTATGCATGTTTGTGCATTTGCAGATAGAGTTGTGCTTACCTTGCATGCATGTGTGGAGGCCTAAGGTCAACTTTGATTTTCTCCCTGTATTATTTTTCACCTTATTTTTAAAGAAAAGGTCTTGCACTGAACCCACAGCTTGACAGTTTGGCTAGGTGGGTACACCAGCAGGCAAATGGGATCTATATCTCTCTGCTCCTCCACCGCAGTTCTGGTTTCTTTGGGAGCAGGTAGGGTTCAGTGGCAGGCTCTACTGGAAATGCTGGGATCAGAAAGGTTTTAATTCAACAGTAAGGATTTGGTTGGCTGTTCTTTTTGAGAAGATACTGGCAATGTTTAATCAGAGGTAAGATCTGATCAGTGTTAGGAGGATGACTCAGGAGGCCATTGTCTTATCCTTCCTGTTAGGCCCAAGATCCCTCAAGGTCAGGCCTGATCTTGTATGTGTATGCTTCATTATTTGTATGCACAGAGTTAGCTAAATTGAAGCAAGCTGATGAGTTAATTAACTCAGTCAACAGAGACCAGCTCAAACTTAAATGGAAAAAAAAGATATTAAACAGATACCAGGGGAATGGAGTCAGAGGGGGCCTTTTTCTCATCTCTGTTCAAGTGCTACTTTATGAGATGACATATTCTCTAATGTGAAGAAGGGACAGAAAATAGCCTGCAAGTATTCTTATTTACTTATTGGATTTCATGACCTAGTGAAAATGAGAAAATATTCATCTTAAATAAATGCTTTTGCACTATTTTATTGTTGAAAGAATACACTGATTTTTAATAAAACTCAAGCAAAATAGTGAGTGAAAAAGCAAGACCTTGATGCTTTTTCCAATAAGGAGATGCTTCTGGAACAAACGGCCCCCACTTAGCTGTGAAACCTTTAAAATCCTTTCAGTAAAGTGTCTCCAATTACTTACAGAGAGGTGACCAGTGTGTTGTGAGTAGTAATTTAATAACCTGAATAGGGGTGCTTTAAAGGCAGGTGAGGCAAAGGTGACAGGCATCTACGGGACATTTTATTGTGGAATCTTGGTGCTCACTGAGGTAAAGAAGACAGTAAGAGGATTACAACAGGAATTGAGGGAAGGGAAAGAAAAGTCAATATTCCTGATGCATAGGTTTTTAAATTGGCTGGAGGTAGACATCTCATTGCCCAGCCCCTGACTGTTCTTTTAAATCTCTTATTGACAAGTAAAACCTTTCCTGCAGAGAAGTATCTGGAACATACAATCCCCATTTGCAATGTGGGCGACCACTGTAACCCCAACAATTATAGCCTGTTGCTCTTTTATCCATTTCAAAACCAGATTTGGAAGCCACTAAGAGTTGACAATTTGGCACACATGTCTTCCGACAACTCTCCCATTGTTCCTCACATTGGCAACGTTTGTAGATTGAGTCGGTTTTAGAGCAATCAAATTATATGTTTCCATGCAGTGGATGAGATTTAAAGTTCATGGTAATTAATATAAAAAAACAAATTTGTGGAAAGAATACCTAGAGAAATAGCTGGTTATGGGAGAAACACGGAGAAGAAAACTATGGACTTTCTTGGTACATACTGAATTTTGCCATAATGGAAAAGAAACTTATTTTGGTTTTGGCCTTTTGAGACCAGATATCACAGGATCATCATCTCAATGTTCTTTACAAAAAATATCAAGAAAATGACCAGTTTTTAATTTTAGAGTTATGGTATATTTGTTACAAGTTAATTGGTAAATCTGAATCTTATTGATACTTGCAGAATGCATCTGTCTTGTGATTATTCTGCAATTAATCTTTGGATACAAGTCTGGAAATAGATAAATACTTGCTCATAACATTGGACTTTAAATAAACTCCTCAGTTTCTTCCTTATTTTGAGACTAATAATGGAAGCCACTTGAGGACTGCCTATCTAGATCTTAAGTTGCCTTTCCAGGTTGGTTGTATAGTTATATCTTTGCTGATATTTTCTGCTCTACCACTATTTCATTTCTCGGTGGGAATGACTAAGGGGGAATTGATGATAGGAGGAAAGATATTTTTATAGTATTTCTTACAGTGGTTCAGATATAAAATTATTTAACTTAACACTAAAGTACACCATCAAAAGTGAAATTTTAGGTAAAATTTCTAGGTAGTAAATACTTTGTTCAAATAGAAGATTATGATCTGTGAGTTTCTCCTTTCATTGTAGTCTAGTTCTTTGGGGACTTGCAAGAGAAGATGAGTGGGTATTGGATTCACATCATCATTATTAATCATTAGAGATAAAAACAAGGAGTTTGAATTGGCTCAACCTCTCTACATCAGCACAGTAAGTTTGGACAAAGGGAGATTCTAATGATCCTTTAAAGGGGACCATGAATATAGACATCCAATTGAATAAATAAGAATTTCCCTCTCAATCACCACAGCACTTTAGAAGGCTTTTCATTCCCAGATCGGACATATATACTTAGATAGCAGACTCAGCACAAATACTTCTGTTCACATGTGCACAGGTACACACACACACACACACACACACACACACACGGTATATTACTTTGTAAATTGTTGGAAAATTTCTTCTCTTAATCCTAATTTTCACAAATTTTACCTCTTTCCCCTTGTAAACTATTTGCACTAGAGATAAGCAGTCAAGTTGGGCCATTGAAATAGCTCAGTGGTTAAAAGCATTCGTCTTGTGAGCCTTATGGAAAAGCAAGGTCCCAGGAACACACATAGAGGTGGAAGGAGACAAACAACTCCACAAAGTTGTCTTCTGACCTCTGTGTTCCACACTCATCCTAAACACACACACACACACACACACACACACACACACACACAAACACACGATTTTACAGAGAGATCAAGTTTTTTCATGAACTTTTGAGCTCACTGTGAATATGCACAGGAGGGCATTGCTGGGAAAACATGCCATCTACATCTCCTGGGTTCACTCTTAGCTCACACAACTTGTGTTATTACTTTTCAAACTATATATGTAGATTACCTCATTGTCTTTGTCTCCAGGTTCTGAGAAATTTCATGGACTCTGTTCTACAATGTCTCCCCCTCCTTGTTTCCTAATGAGCTTGTCCCTTTGATTATAGATTAAAACACTGAAAATTAATTTCCTGTAATAAATGTTTCAAATGCAAAAATGAAAAAAGAAAAAGAGAAGGTGTAAAGGGGACAATGAGTCAAGTACACATGGTCACAGAAGAAGATTCTTAGTGGTGGTTGTCAGTTAAGAGTTGGCAGGATTCCCTCCTTCTTCTGCAGGTTTTTTTTTTTTTTTTTTTTTTTTAATAATAATAATAGAAATGAAGCTGCATTGGTGTGGGTCTGGCTGTGTCTGCCCTGTACAGGATCACTTGGGAACTGTCCAGCAAAATATCTCTAGAAGAACAGCATGGTGTTAACACTGGGTGCCAGCCCAAGGCAGAGACAAAGGACCCCTTTGCTCTTCATCAATAAGCCAACTGTTAAAAGATTAAACCATGTTGTGGAGATAACAAGAATTTAGGCGCTGGCAGCAGGTGCTGTACAAAGAAGCAGTTGGCAGCATGGGTCTTCTGTCTAATTCCAGTCAAAACAATCTCCTGCCAGATACATTGGGCAGTTCAGAATATGAAGACAACTTGGAGTGAAGAGGCTGAGTGGGAGCGCTGCTTTAAATACTGAACCCTGTGGAGGATGGCTTAGCAGAATAGAGTTTATCATTGTTCAGAATCCGTGGGGAATCCCGCTAGAGGCCCGCCACTCCTGACTATCTGGGGGAATACACTGTAGGTCAGATCTTCTCATGTACGGAGAAGCAACCACAAAAGGCATTTAAAAACTTTCACACAAAGGAGTCATACGACATTTTCCCCTCTTGAGAAAGAGTTCTCTTTTCTTTCAGAGTCATCATCATAATGTACCCTCCTGTGATCACTTGGACAATTTAAAATATAGCCTTATGAATTATTGTTTAATTTGTATATTTAAAGTCATCTGTTACTCAGTAAATATATAGTATTGTTGAACTTGTAGACTTCTTAGCATCAGAAAGTAAGTTATTGGTTATTAAAAAGCAGCGTCATTTATCATACTAAAAGTATATATGGGCCTAGCTCCATGAGTCTGAAGATATTTCTCTTTAAAAGCTGTAGTTACTTTAGAACAATGTTTCTGTAACTTAGGAAGTAAATTTTATTAAGTGTGAAATAACAGAGTTCCTACAGGTGACACCGGGATGGAAATAAAGCAGTCAAGTCTAAGCAATGTATACAAGAAGGTGAAAAATGCCCCCCACATATGCAATGTGCTAAACAACACAGGCTGTGTGATCTCATAATGACCCCAGAAGATAGGAATGGCATGCTCCTTCATCGGTGCCCACCCTTCCTCAGTGATTCCTCAAGCTGAAGTCTCAGTTAATATGTTTTTATTCTCAGGTGCATATGTGGACTCCTGATCATCCCCCTACCTCTGATGTCTCCTGTGGCATATCGGCCTTCCTAAAACCTGCTGTGATCTAGACACTAGTGAAAGCTTTCATTGGCTCCCTGTGGTTCACTTAACTCTGTAGCCTTCACCTGATGTGTTCCTCAGTTTGTCCAAATTTACATTTTAAGTCTAGTAAGAAATTCTATGATATATGAACTAAGGTTGCCTTATTTTTGATAACATCTTGCTCTTTTTTATCCATATCAGGTGCATTCTTCAAGAGCCGTGTCATATGTTACTCTTTCAAGATACTTCACTTTTATTTTTATAACAAAAATGAGCCCATTATTTTAGATGCCTCTAATGTGATTTAATTATTTGCATAATGTTTAATACGAAATCCTCTGTGTGGGGGGGGAGGGAGGGACAGAAACAGACACAGAGAGAACTTTTACTGTATTTTTTTTGAGGCATGAAAAATATTTTATAATATCCCATGTCACACAGCCCAAGGTCTTTGCATATCAGTACTGACAATCAAACATATGATTTGAATTAAATGAGGCTGAATACTGATTTTTGAAGACACTGCTTCAGTCAGAAAACCTAATGTTTTGTCATGGTTCATTCATTTTGAATAGGTGTGTTGAAGAATGCTCATTTTTTAGACCACAAATTGAAAGTGCATCCTTCTCGTTGTGATACAGGTGGACCCCAATAGTGTTTTTTACGCCTCTGTTTCCATCAGAAAGTACAGTTCCTCAAGGAGTGAAGTGAACAGTAGGAATCAGAGACTGTCTTGGCCTGCAGCCAGCATGTGGCTGATCACCAAGGTACCAAGAGCATCTGCTCTTGCCAAATGACTTCTCTCTGTTTGCTGCCATGATGTGCTGCCCCAGTACCTGGGGCCCTCTTGCATATAAGCATGCAAGTGAAAGCATGATAAATTGCTGACTATGGAGAACATTCTCTCTGCCTTTGGTTTCACAAATGCAAAAGATTTATGTCGGTCCCCAAAGGGGAATGAAGTGCACTTTTAGACATTCTGATTAGTTAACGGCTCAGAGTATACTTAAACCAAGCACAGAGCTTGTATGGGCCGCTCAGAGAGATCCTTTTCATGGGTAGGTGTCTTACTCTTCATTGTTGATCTTTACCAGCTCGGCATCACTGGGCCTGATAGATGAACACCGTGCTAGGTATGTCTCACCAGACATGGTTCTACTTTATTATTTAATGTGTATATTTGTTTTTGTGTATCAGAGAATCATAGAATAACCCAGGACAATACACGACTTTATGCTAGACATAGTTTCAGTGGCCTTCCCCACCACCACAGCTTAAGGATCAGAAAAGTTAATTGGATGGTTTCAAATGACCAGAAATATTTAGATAGCAGGAAAGCATCCTGTTATGAATAGTGGCAAAGGAAAATGAAAAGACAAATACAAAATGTGCCATCTCTTTCCAGATAAAGTATAGATTTGAAAGGAATATTTTAATAGTAAGAAGGTAGGAGGTAATTATATTTCCTCATCTATGTCAGATCCAACTATAAATTAATAATGAAAAATTATTTCCTATATAGATCTATAAACTGTTCACATTTTACACTGAGACTTTTCTTTTAAAACTGACCTTGAAAGATTGTATGAAAGTCAATGTCTGTACCCAGCCTTAAGACTCTATTAGCCATCAGCTCCTTGTTGCAATGTTGCCACTATTATATTAGCATTTCATTCCTGTTAGTGTTAGAATAAACCTGAGAAAGCAGGAGGAGGAGGAGGGGTTTGTGTTAGTCCAAGGCTTCTCAGGTCTCAGTCCATGGTCAGCTGGCCCCTTAGCCCAAGGCAACACAGAACATTGTGGTTGAAGGACCCAGCATGACAGCTGCTCACCTCATTGTAGTCAGGAAAGAGAGACAGAGAGAGACCAGAGACGACATATAGTCTTCAAAGGCCATTCTCAGCCAACTGTCTCCACAGTGTCTCTCTCAGTGTCACATTAAGCTGTGAATTCACCATTAGATTTATCCATGGATTGGATCAGAACCTTTGATCCAGTCACTTTCCAATGACTGGATCCTCAAGTGGGGACCAGGCCTTATACATGAGCCCCTTGACATTTTATATCAAAACCATAGCACTTACACAGTTTAATACATCAAGGCTAGTAACAAGAAGGGAAAGATTGTTGGTCCATATGACTTCATAAATTAAGCTTTTCTTCTGTATTATGAAACCCTGCGTTGTGTCCGATCAACTGTGTTGTTCATGTGCCTGTGTGCAGGTGTCCATGAACATGCTGGGGACCTCTTACTCCTCACACTACGTGTGGCAGCCAGTGTTAGGGTTTCTCATCCTAAATGAAATGGATTAGATGCTATGGAAAGTCCTTTGCTAAATCTCATCTTCCATAATTTTATAGTATTTATTTCTAGATCCTCTCTATAATGGTCAACTTGAACCATATACCATTTCCCTAAAGTGATTGAATGAAATGTTTGCCCAGAGTGCAGCTTTCCTAGAATCCCCTGTGGTCTAGAGAAAGTTATTTGGGAACACTGAGACATAGTTTCTTTAACTATGAAATGGAGTTAGTCACACCTGCCTTGCAAAGTTCCCCAAAGTAGAAATCAGAAACTAGGTATGGTACCGAAGCATAGCATCTAATACTAAGAGTGCTCAGCAGTAGCCCTCTTTCCCTTCATAAGCCTTTCTATTTTCTTTACAGATAAACACATTTAATCATGCAAGGATTGCAAGAACTTATTGCTACCCAAACATCAAAAAATATTTTTTCTAAGTCACCACATATTTCTCGTTTATACAATAAAAATCTGAAGAACAAAAGTTGCACACTCTAAAGGAAACAACAACAACAACAAAAAGACAATGTACACAGAAACTCCCTCTTTCCCTCTTAACAGCAAGTCCTTTTCTGTGAAGAAATACAAAATTTTGCATGCCATAAAGCCCTCTAGGTATGTATAAATCTCTCAGTGGTTCTGGCTCATTTAAAAATCAACTAATTCACTAAGTGGGAAAATTATTAAATAGCCATTTATACAATATTCTCAATTAATTTCCCTGGCAGAGAATCCTCCCATTTTAGACAAAGAGGTCATGGACCACAGTGCCGTTTTAACCTGTGGTATTAAGACCCAGAGTAAAACTTTAAACTGACATGAAGGGTGAGGATTTGCTTCAATACTCTCAGTTCACTGCACGTGTTTCTCTGTGCATACAGATTTCAAGTAAGCTCTGTAGTTACAACTCCAGCAAGTGACACGTGATAGACCCCAAGTCACTACACTGTGAAATATGCACAGAAAAGAAGGACAAATGAAGATATCAAGGTCTGTTTTATTTTGCGCTCAACTGTAAAATGCCACCCTCATAGGACAGAGGATCACTGCTTCTGAGCAAGGCTCACTGACGGCTAAGTTGTGGGTAGTATTTCACTTTGAGCCACTGTTAATATCCAGAGTTATCCAGGCATAATGACCTCGCTATTTGTGACACATTGTTGAATTTTCTGGTTCTTTTAACTTATTTAGACTCTTTTCTCCCTTCCCTTTCATTGGAAGACTGGGATGGTCCTGAGCAGAGCGATAACTCAGGGCTGCCTGGCTGTTGGTCATCCAGTCTGAGTCAAGACCACCCAGGGAACATCACTAGAAGGATATAAATTACTGCTAAGGAAAAGGTAATACTTATGACCAGCCTGGCTCAAAACAACAAATACCGACTTTGCAAATTCTGAGTAGGCATATTTTGCAAATCCTGAGCAGGTCTATTGAGATACTTTCTGGCTTGGATAGAATAATCACGAAACTTTGTTACCATTACTATTTTAATCCCAAAGAATTTTGAAAACTTATGCCACTTAGTTTTGTATTATGCTAAAAAGAGAAATGTTGACTTCAAATGTATCTATTTAGTCAACAAGCTATGTGAGATTTACTCCATAAGCACTAGGATTCATTGCACTTGTCCATTTTTATTGCAAATGAGAAAACTTAAAGTAGCATTGTGTTCTTAACCTTTTCTCCATTTTTGAACATGAAACACCAAACTGAGTAAGATGGTGAATATGGAACAATGGTTGACTTGAAGCAGAGCACACACAACCTCTGTCTAGTCTAGCCTTCTCTTACAGAATATATAGTTATAGATTTTTTAAAAAATAGATGTTATTTTAATTAAAACTAAGTGTTATTTAATTAAATAACACTGAGGCAGAAAGTTGACTAACATCTAATTGCCTAGAAATATTGTTTCTAATGCCCTGTCTTCCTTCCTTCCTTCCTTCCTTCCTTCCTTCCTTCCTTCCTTCCTTCCTTCCTTCCTTCCTTCCTTCCTTTCTTTCTTTCTTTCTTTCTTTCTTTCTTTCTTTCTTTCTTTCTTTCTTTCTTTCTAGTCCTGTCTGTCCTGGAACTCACTATGTAGACCAGGCTAGCCTCAAACTCACAGAGATCTTCCTACCTCTGCCTCCTGAGTGCTGGGAATAAAGACATGCAGCGTCACCCTCCGCACTAATCCCTTTTGATTTAACTTAATATTGACAAGAAGAAACCTTGCTTTATTTTAGTTCACAGAAAGTCATGATTTCAGTATTTTGTCTGGATAAGGATGCTCATGGAGATGAAACCAGAGTCACAATCCGTAGGCATCAGGGAGGCTGGTTCAGCTGTGAATACAGAAGGGAAAAGTAACATGAAAAGCAGTCCAGCAATTATAAAACTACTGCACAGTGATAAACACAATTTACAGAATCATATTCTCGTGTATAAACCGCACAGCTTCCTCTTGCAATAACCATGCGCTCTGCGCCAGACACCACCCTAAATTCTCAGTGTTACATTGCTACATTTAAATCTCATGTCAGTCTGGTAAGATAATTAGCATGATTGTCTGCATTGAAATTCAGAGACAAACCACTTGTTTAAGGTTAGACCTATTATATGGTCCCACAGGAAAATAAACTCAAGCAATCAGTCTCTAACCTGAAGATGAACTCTTAGTCGGGACACTAAGCTGCTTGATAGGGGAAAGCCAAATGGAACAGTTGACAGTGAGTGTCTCGTGTAACAAACAGAACACCTCAGTGCTTGAGGAGTGGAAACAGCACATAGGAAAAAGAAATATATTTTTAAAATCATATATGTTTTATGATGAAATATCTGTAGTTTGTGCCTTATTAGGAAAATTGCTTTTCTCTTTTAGCTCTTGCAGTTAAGTCCATTACTATAAAACTAGGTTTGACTTATTTGTTTAAGTTCTGTTTCTGTTTCCCCAGTGCTGGGAGTGAAAGCACATGTCATGGCGCCTAGATTTGATATGGGTGCTAGCATCAAGTTTGAGTCCTCTTGGTTGCAGTGGAAGCAGCTTACTGACTGAGCCATCTTCCCAGCTACATGAAGATATTCTTGTTTTTATTCTTTGAAAACTCATAGATGTGTACAACGTACCTTAATCATATCATCCACCCAGCCCTCCAATTCTACTTGCTTCTCTTCAATATATTTCCCTTTTTAGCTAGTCCTATTTTTTAAATAAACCTCTGAGCCTAATCAGTGCTGCCTATGTGTGCATGACTATGGGTTAGCCAGTAGAATTGACAATCTTCCAGAGGCCACCCCTCAAGGAAAAGTGACTCTATTTCACATAGTAACCATTAGCTGTCAATATCTCCTCAAGTGGGGCGTGCAGTCTTCAAACTGGAATTTGTAACCGTCTTGATCTTGTGCAAGTAACCGCAGATGCTGTGAGTTGACGTGTATACACAGACACGTGTAACATGTGTAACAGACATGTTCTATCCAGATGGCAGCCTTTCCTTCCACGGTCCTCCTCCCTGTCCTCTGGCTTTTAAATTATTTCCATCTCTTCTTATGCTATATTTTTGAGCACGAGTGGGTGGATGTTTCCGCAGATACCCATCTGTGGCTGAACATGCACAGCTGCTTGTTCTCGGCACTTTGAACAGTTTATGAAACTCTGCATTAATCACTACCCACTACAAGAAGCATCTCTCCCCAACATTAAGAACTGCACAAATATATGAATTAAAAGATAAATATTTAGAAGGCAGTTTGACAGTGTGATTACTTAGCAAAGCATTAAAGGATTTCTCCTTGGGTCCATGACATTCCTAGCCAGAGTTTTGACTATGTTCACACAAAGTATGAATTCCCTCTAACAAAGCAGACCTCGCATTAGGCAACAGTGGTTGGCTTCTCAGGCAGTCATGCAGCCATTGCACCAGTGGGTACATCCGTCCTGGTAGGTTGTATTTGTACCATTAATGATCCAGCATTAGGTAAACCACTGATATCTTTTCTCCCCCAGCAGCCTGTATAGCACCAATCCAGAAGGAAGACAGTTTCCTGGTCGAAGAAGATTGATATCTCTATGGTGGCATCCAAATCGAGTGGTGTTCCCTGAAGACATTCTTTTTAAGGGAACTGCATAGTAATCAGAATAGCCTGTAATCTAGCAATAAAGTAAATCTTAACAAATATAACAGAATTCAAACAAGATATATATTCTTTGACCTTGTCATGATAAATTCTGAAAGCAGAGCACCATCTATCCATCCGACTGATCTGAGCCTATCCAGATCTCCTCCTACTGTGTTCAGGGCAATGAGACAGTAGAGCAGCAGCTCACTGTCCTGGAAGCAGGGAAGGAGAGATCTCAGTTTTAAGAATGCAGGAAATTTGGGGAGGTGGATCAGAAATTCAAGGTCATCTTCCAGGACATAGTGAGTTTGAGGTCAGTCTAGGATATATGAGCTCTTGTCACTGAAATGATATCTCTATTTATAAGAAGTGCTTTTATAATCTAGAAGAGCATGAAGAACAAGAGTGAGAGGAGGTAGAAGGAGAGGAGAGTACTTACGAATACGGGCGATTCTTAGGCACAAATGGGTATCACTGACCTTTGTACAGAGTCAACTTGGAAACTGGGTAAAGGGCAAGGGGACAAATCTATTTCAAGTTGGAGTCAGAATAGCAGAACATTTGGAAAACTCTAATATATATATAAAACCAGTAGGCTCAAGATGTTTGGAGGTTACTATCTCTCTCTCTCTCTCTCTCTCTCTCTCTCTCTCTCTCTCTCTCTCTCTTTCTCTCTCTCTCTCTCTGTGTGTGTGTGTGTGTGTGTTCTTCCAAGTACCTCTTTGCCCAATCATCTTAAGTACTTTTATGACTTATATTCTGAGGCACTCAGATTTCATTATGAATAACAATAAATACCATGTGACAACCATTTCCAGAGACAAGATTTTTTCTTCCTCTCCTATGTAGTCTAATATGATTTCAACAAAGGCTCCGAATCAAAATGTAGCCTTTTGTAAGCTAAAAATAATAGAACTGGCATTTAAAGTAGCAGCCTGACAACTCTCAAAGACCGCTGTAAACACGTCGGGCCTCGTTAGCACAGCTACGTCGCAGTTGCTGTCAGTCACTGTAACCATACTCAGGACGGCAGGCCTGCTGCACGGATTTTTCTTTTAATGTACTTTTTCTGTTCTGTATATCTGACCACCATGGATGAAAGGCAAACCAGCAACGTCATTACCAAGTGACCTGAATAATCTAAAAGTAACAAAAAGACACTTCACTTCAAGGGCATTTGGAACACCTTACAGATAAACCAAACCAAAACTGCTTTTCAGGTTACCGCTAAAAACTCACGCTGCAGCACTTTCAGGATATATGCGAAAAGTATTTTAGTGTTAAAAGATCTTCATGGATTTTCTTAAAGCCACCTGTAGCACTGGATCTAACATTTTGTCATGACTCCAAACAGGCATGACTGAGCAGTCCGGATTACACGTATACCCTTCAGTTTGCTGTATTCAGTCAGCCATTCCCTGAAGTGGTCCCCTCACACCAGCCTCAGCCAGCCCATGCATTTCTAGTACCTGTCTGGTTCTTAAAGGCTTTTGAACTTGCTGCTCTTGTGCATCAGAGGATGTTGAAGGATAACTGTTGTGTACTTTGGTTTGTGCTCTTCTGAGTCAAAAAAAAAAAAAACAGTCTAAATTCTTCACCTTGCTAGGTGAATGGATCTATATAGAAGACTTCAGACTCTCAGGGCATGCTATCCAGTATGAAACTATCTTTATTGTTCACTGACTTTGATGTTACTACTTTGGTTGTAGCTATACCCATGCATCATCATCATCATCATCATCATCATCATCATCATCATCATCATCATCACGTTAAGTTGTGCTGGACGTGCAGCGATGAATGGCCAGCATTTACCAAGGCAGGTTAACACACACTGGCTTAAGCCAGTGAACACAGATGAGAGTTTAGCTGTGTAACTATAGATTATGGCATCAAGGTTACCAGTAACTGTCACAAAGCCAGTAATAGACAGACAGTTGCCCATGTGTAATAGACAGACAGAGTGCCCATCTCATAGCATGTTGATCACTTGGTTGTTTTACTACATTAACAATGGAGGGGAAACTGCTGGACCATGGTCCTTATTGTCGGATGATGAGACTTTCTACCTCTGAACTGCAGCCATGAGCTACTTTCTTTCCTCCACTATCTGATTAGAATATTTCAACAGATGCACAAATGGCTGATGCTCAGTATCTATTCCACTGATACCTATACCATTTAATTAGAAACATATGCATCAACAATCAGTAGTGATAATTGATAGACTTCCTAAGACAAATTGTCCTGGGTTTCCTCATAATATGAGAATGTGAAATATTCTTGAGAGTCACATCTCTGTGGGTGATAATATTATTGTTGTTACAATGAGTTTCACTTCTAGATGCCTTGGAGCCCAGGTGGTGAGATCAGGGGCTGGCACAAAGGCCTTCCAACCTTAGTCCAGCTTCTGCTGTATTTATGACTGTTCCATGGACAAAGAACATCTTCTCTTCCATTTATCCCCCTTTCCCACTGTTGATGTTGTTATTGCTACTATTATTGCCTTTATTTCTTCTAGAAAACCTTTCAACTTGATGTTTATTGACCAAGAAAAGAAAGTCCACTATATTGTCCTATAAATTACTCTAAGATCATCAACATGCACCATTGCATGTTGGATCTAAATGTAACTCTTAAAATATTATTTTAATGTTAATTATGTGGGTGTTTGTCTGTCTCTGTGTGAGTGTGTACATTCATGTGAAAGCAGAGGCCAGAAGAGGGTGTTGGATTCTCTAGCCCTGGAATGATAGATAATTGACAGTGAGTAGTCATAGTGGATGCTGGGAAGTGAACGTGGTGTTCTTTACTCTTAACCACAGAGCCATCTCTCTAGCCCTCTGACATGTATTGAACACTAAAATGCAATTTTATGCATAAAATTTTGTTTTGTGAGTTGTTACACATTAAAATAGTCTTTTCTCATCTGAATGTGGCACTACATGTCAGTTTTGCTTTTTTTTTTTTTTTTTTTGATACTTTATTTACATGTCCAATGTTTCCCCCTTCTAGGTCTCCTCTTTGGAAACCCCCTATCCCTTCCCCCTCCCCCACCTCTATGAGGGAATTCCACCTCCCACCCACCCGCCCGCCCACTCCCATATTCCCACCTTGACATTCCCCTTTACTGGGGCCTCTCCTCCCCCTTATGGCCAACAAGGCCCTCCTCTGCCACATATGTGGTCCAAACCATGGGTCCCTCCATGTGTATTCTTTGGTTGGTGGTCCAGCCTCCATGAGGCCCTTTGATAAAACTTAAAAGTATCATATATTAATTTGAGGCTCCTCATATTAATGCTATTAGCAAACTTTCAAGTCTTATTGATGATATAAAGCTACAGGTTTTTACTAAAATTGACTAGGCAGATGTGTGCTCAGACCAAGCTGAAGTAGTGACATGATATGACAAAACTAGGGAACTGGTGTCCTCTCTCAGAATTGTTTCCCAATTGTTCATATGAGGTGTGTCCTGCAATCTTTAACACCAAGACAAAATTTAAAAGCCCCTAAACAGCCAAAAACCATTTAAAAATTTTTCCATGGTGGCTTTATTGTGAATTTTAGGGTAGGGACATTCTGATATGTCATATATATGTTGGGAGAGAACCTAGTCTCCTGTCCTACACCTAGAGTGAGATTATCTCTGGCCACATGCATGAATTCTGTTTCTGTAGTTGACAGACTGAGTGTCTTTTCTATTATATTTACTATTCATGGGAAGAGGTGCTATGATTTAAAAAGCCAAAATTAAAACTGTAATTGTTCTCAAGTCAACACTATAATTTAATTCAAAAACTAGTTAGCATTGAAATATTAATTACTGATCACAGTAATGTACTTTGAAATTTATATATTTCAATTGACCTTAAATATGTTCACAATAATTTATGTAATGGTAAGAATGACCTATAAGCAATAAAATTTTGCTGAGTTCTGTCTCATTATAAACATGATCTAAGATTGATGACAGCATAGCTTATTTCCATCAAAGCAACACAGCAACACCATTTTTTCTTTTTTTCCTTTTTGATACTTTATTTACATTTCAAATGTTTTCCCCTTTCCAGGTCTCCACTTTGGAAACCCCCTATCCCATCCCCCCTCCTCCTGCCTCTATGAGGATATTCCCCCACCCACCCACCAACTCCCATCTTCCCACCTTGGCATTCCCCTATACTGGGGCATCTAACACTCTCAGACCCAAGGGCTTCTCCTCCCACTGATGGCCAACAAGGCCCTCCTCTGACACATATGCGGCCAGCACCATGAGTCCATCCATGTGTATTCTTTCGTTGGTGGTCCAGTCTCTGGGAGCACTGGGGGGGGGGGGTCTGACCAGTTGACACTGTTGCTCCCTCCATGGAGCTGCAAACTCTCTCAGCTCCTTCAGTCCCTTCTCCAACTCTTCCATCTGAGACACCACACTCAGTCCAACAGTTGCTGTGAATTGAATCTTGGGTATTCCGAACCTTTGGGCTAATATCTGCATATCAGTGAGTACATACCGTGTTTGTTCTTTTGTGACTGAGTTACCTCACTCAGGATGATATTTTCAAGTTCTATCCATTTGGTTGTGAATTTCATGAAGTCATTGTTTTTAATAGCTGAGCAGCATTCCATTGTGTAAAAGTACCACATTTTCTGTATCCATTCCTCTGTTGAGGGACACCTGGGTCCTCAGGTAGTATTATGTCCAATTTTCTGAGGCAGCAACACCATTTTAAAATTGATTTAAATTTTTATTTTTTAAAATAACTAGTACATGAGTACTATATTTACACCATTTCCTCTCTCTTCCCATGTCAACATCTATGCGTTCTGAAACCTCAAATTTATGACCTCTTGTCTTATTCTTATTACACACACACACACACACACACACACACACACACACACACACACACACACACACTTCTATACATATATCCATCCACACACTAATGAGTCTATCTAGGGTTGCTCAGATGTATATGTCTTTAGAATTGACCACTTGGGATTGGATAACCTACCAGGGGGCTCATACTTGGGGACAACTGATCCTCCCTCTCTCTCCTGGTATGATTGTCTATAGCTCTAATTGGGATGAAATGGAGTAGGTAATGCAGAGGAAGAAAGAAGACAGATAAAAAATACTAAGACTGTTTGAAAAAGCCATAAGGAGATATATTATTTTCTAATCTTATTTAAAACACACACATATAATATAATTAATAATATAATTATATACATATAATTATATATTAATATATTATATATGTGTGCTTATGTAGCCTTTAAAAATTACTTTAACTGAAACACCAAACAGAACATGCATGAGATGTACATAAGCCCTCTACACATATGTAACAGTTGTGCATCTTGGTCTTCATTGGGATTCCTAACAACAGGAGTAGGGGTTGTCTTTGACTCTGTTGCTGGCCTTTGGATCCCTTTTCCCCTAACTGGGATGCTTTGTCTATCCATAATATGAGAAGAGGTTCTCAGTCACAAAAGAACAAACATGGTATTTACTCACTGATAACTGGATATCAGTCCAAAAGTTTGGAACACCCATAGTTCAATTCACAGCAACTGTTGGACTGAACATGGAGTCCCAGATGGAGGAGTTGGAGAAGGGACTGAAGGAGCTGAGGGAGTTTGCAGCCCCATGGAGGGAGCAACAGTGTCAACTGGCCAGGCCCCTTGGTGTTCCCAGAGATTGGACCACCAACCAAAGAATACACATGGATGGACTCATGGTGCTGGCCACATATGTGGCAGAGGAGGGTCTTGTTGGGCATCAGTGGGAAGAGAGGCCCTTGGGTCTGAGAGTGTTAGATACCCCAGTGTAGGAGAATGCCATGGAGGGAAGACAGGAGTGGGAGGGTGGTTGGGGGAGCACCCTCATAGAGGCAGGGGGAGGTGGAATGGGATAGAGTGTTTCCAAAGGGGAGACCTAGAAAGGGGAAAACAATTGAAATGTAAATAAAGTATGTATATTAAAAAAGACACTGAGATTACATTCAAACTATAGCCAGTGATGCTTAAATATGAATTTTATTGCTCAGCCTCAAGTACTGTGAAAATTACTACCATTGCAGTCTTTAACAGAGCCAGCTCTGTGCTGGAGGTCAGACGGTAAAATCCAGAACCATTGCACACGTCCTATTGCTGTCCTTCTGAGCAGCCCACTTTACCTTCCTGTGTGTTACTTTATTGTCTGTTAAGGAAGACAAGAGTAGGCTGATTTCTCCTCAGCTCTATTCACGTTTTCACATTCTGCCTGCTGTCTCTGCAATGTGCCATTGTTATCACGATGATAATTTTAGTTTTAGGTCCTACTCAGTAAGACTCAAATGAGAAAGCTGCTTGTTTGCTTTAATAACCTCTGACTTGTTATACAAGGCACTCGAGAGTACCTCTGTTTCCCATCCCAGGCTGACACTAAACAACAATAAGTTGGCTCAATGCTCAAAACTGGGAATTCCTGTTCAGGGAGAATTTGCCTTGAAAATTAGTTCATTAACATTTTTATGTAAGCATTAGAATGCTTTATGTCTCCTCACATCTGTGCTCCTCTCTTATCCATTTAATTCTATTTCACAGGGCTGGGATGCAGCTTAGTTTGTTAGAACTCTTGTCTGGCATACATGAGGACCCCTACCTTAGTCCCCAGCACCTCAATAACCAAGGAAGGAAAATAAGTCATTCTCCTTTAATGTCAAGCTCCTCTGATTCACGGCAGCTTTCTGGAACAAACCTTTGACCAACCTCTCCAACCACCACTCTGTCAATGTGCTCACCACCTCAGGTCTTCCTTTATAATATCTTCATATAGGCAACCAGACGATTTCTTTACTGTACAGACTTCCCTTTGATATGTGAGGATTCTTTTTACATGGTCAATTTTCCCGTATTCCACGGCAGCAGCTGGTTGTTCAGCCACGCAGTTGCTTGCACACTGAACCAGAGATGGCTTCCACAAGGCAAGTCCTTGCTGCTGACTTCAGTGTCAGGAGCACAGATTCAGTAATCGTGAAATTGATTTCCAGAACTCATGAGAGTTCGTTACAGCACTGGCTCATTTATTGTAAAAGTACGACAAAGGCAACAGGGTGGCCAGAGGAACACAGGACAATGGCTGCAGAGTCCCGAGGCCAGAAGCTTCTAGTTTGTGGAACCACCTACATCAGCCTCCTGACACGTGGGCCTGCAGTGCAGAGTTTTGTATGGCAGCCTGATTGAATTGGCAGTATTTTCTTTCCCTTCCCAGAAGAGTGAAGAGAAAATTCTAAGCTTCCATAGTGACTCAGTGTTTTAAAACTAGTGACTAGTTGTCATCCTGGAGCTCAGCAAGACCTGCATCATCAGAACCAAAGCTACTCTGATACCCAGGAGGTTCCAAGAGACTTAAGGAATTCTACATCCAAAGTCTGAAACAGAATCAATGTATTTCGTATTGTTTTATAATCATCAATATCCTGTTGTCCTCCTCTATTTCTGGGATCATTCCAGTTTCGTGTTTTCAAACTCTGATCCATAGAGCAGATTAGTCTAGAGTTCCCTTGATTCTTTTTACTGGAATGGCATGGAATCCATGCGGACACAGCTTTCTGGGATTCTGAATCAGGACCGTCAGAACCAGACATCGGAGCACATGGCTTGGGAATGCTCGCTGCAAGCAAGCACTCGGTGCCGTCTAGCTTTCTGTTCTCGTCGCCGGGTGTGCGCAGAGGACTAGTGCACTAAACTGATTTTGCTTTAGAAGAGTGTAGTTCTCAACTTTTGATGTTTCTGTCAAAACTCAGAGGCAGTAGGAAAAGTCCTGTTTAACATCCTGTTACACTTAATTGAATTCATTTTGTCATCCCATTGTAAAGTTTCTCAATATTAATGAATACACGAGATTAGTTAATTAGGCATGATTAGCTTCAATACACTTCAGATTTTTTTTTCTGGCTCTTATTTAGTTCAGAATATGTGATATGCCTTAACAAAATTTTCCAACCATTTCGGAAGAGCTGTTTGAGGTTCCTACTTTGTTTCCATGTTACTGTCTTCTGTACCATCGTCTTCAGCCTTAAACACAGCTAAACGGTTCTCTTGCCTTCTCACAAAGGATTATTTTGGGCAGAGGGTATAGACGTCTCTACATTTTTGATCCTCCCTCTTTCCTTTTCTCCTTCCTCCTTCACTCTGTCCATCTTTCCATCCTTTCTTCATTCCATTCTTCTTTGTGACTGAATCCATATGCTCCCAATCTTCCTGCCCCAAGTATAAACATGGGCCTTGGTGTTGACCTCTACAATACTTGTACTGACTGTGTTCCTGACTGTATTGGATCACTGCCACTGTTGCTGTTGGGAAAACACATGCACCTGCATATCTCTCTCTCTCTCTCTCTCTCTCTCTCTCTCTCTCTCTCTCTCCCCCTCTCCCTCCCCCCCAACACACCACTTTGAGATCCACAGTACTGGAACAGAAGCAATGGTACTGACAGAGTGTGCAGTCCTTTTGCCAGACAATGTGTAAAAGTGACCGTTTCATTTAAACCCCAGAAGTATTTCTGTGTGGAACAAAAGCAACAGTCTATAAATTCTGTTTTTATTTTGCAGACATGAAGGAGATGAGTCCCAGAAGTGAATCTTTGGAACAGATGGCTGTGTGTATTCTAAGGTAAGGACTTGATAAGCCATGACTTTTATTCCTAAGAAAAGTTGTTCTTAGATTAGTATAAAATAAACTGTTTGAGAAAACAATTCTGTATCTGCACTAATGATATTGCTCTCTGCTTTGAAATTGAAATTTTACTTTAATTTAATTCAAGGCTTGCCCTGGAGTTTTTGGTTAATTCTAGAACACAATTTTTCAAAGTGAAAACTAATTTTCCATAATTCATTGACTCCACACTTCAGAATTTGCATCTTTACACTTTAAAATAAGGTTAGTTCAGTACCTGCTTGTTTTTTTCACTAAAGGATGCACGGCTGCCTTTCATTGTAGACTTTTACCCTCAAGTCCTGGTGGACAACCAAGTGTACTGGTGAGAACCTGGCTTGTTTGAGAGTCTCTTGGCAACCCCCGACCAGCAAGTTGAAAGGAAATGTACGTCACTCCCGTGACTGGGCTTTTTGATGGTCTAAGGTTTCTGGGAGCGTCATGTCCCTGTGTGGGGAATTCTAGTTAAACTACTTTTATGGTTTGGGGGCTGGAAAGATGGCGCAGCAGTTAAGAGCATTGCAGAGGACCCCGGTTCTTTTCCAAGCACCTGTATGACTGCCAGCTGGAACTCCAGGTCCAGGTAGACCCAGAGCTTCTGGGCTACATGAACACCAGCATACACACACCATCACAGACATGCACACACACACATACACACACACACACACACACACACACACACACACACACACACACACGTCATGCATGCACACCCACGCAAACACACACAGAGATAATTAAAAATAAACTTAAAGAGTACATTTCTGGAATGTCTCCATGCGCCTTTTTTAAAAACAACCTTAGTTTGTGTTTCCTGATTGCTGAGGATAAGCACAACACCTCTTAGTAGCGGTTTCTTGCTTTCCAGGGTGACAGATGTGGAGCAGGACCAAACTTCATAACCACCTTTGACCTTTTCTTCTGCAATACATGTGCTTGTAGTTTGTGTACGAAGCATCTCCCACAAATGCTGGTGTGTCAAAGGCTTTATTCCCAAGTCAGTGAACCATTGAGACTTGATTAGAACATCCTGGCTCTGATAGTCCACTGACATATAAAATCGAACCAACTGATAGGCAGTCAGGGGATCTGTGAAAGGTGGGGCCAGGGCTGGATACATGAGTTTTCTTTTGCCAGGTATCTATCATATTGTGCTGGCCTTTCCCCCTTCCTACCCATGCTCCTCTCTGGCTGTCAGAAAGTGAACAATTCTGCTCTGTTATGCCCTTCGGCCATGGTTACTGCCTCACCACAGGCCTAGAGATGTGGACCCAAATGGCTGTGGACTGAACCCTGAGCCCAAACTCTTTACTCAGGTTGTTTCCAAAGTTCCCCCTGTGGTGAAAGTCTCTCCAACACATGCTGCAGTGCCTTCCTGCCTGCGCAGTGTGCTGCGTCCGTCCTCATGGTATCTTGGTCTCCACAGGAACATAGCCCTAGAAACAGATGATGCCAGCTTTCCCACTTAAAAAATAAGTTAGTTTTAAGTAGATTTAGATTCTAAACTTCCTTCCCAAGTACAATTACTGATTTTCTATAATTTTTAATAAATTCACAAAGAAAAACGATTTATTAATGAAACATTTTAGTCTTTGAAACATTTGAAATTTCAACTAGCTCCACATTTAGTTATATCCAAGTTATTTTCATCTATTTAAGGATAAAATAGAGGATAATTTGATAATTATTTGCAGCTGGATCATAAATTGTGTTCATGCCATTTTTTAAAGGAAAGGATTGCTGCTATAGGATATTACAAACATATCTTGGCTCCAACAGTTATTAGCTGTGTGGCCTTAGGCAAATCACTTAACCTTTCTGAGCTTCACATTCTTCATCTGCTAAGTGGAGATATTATGCTACCACTGTGAGCATTTGGCACAGATCCTGGCCTAGAACAGCTAATTGGTAATGTGCAGCTAATAATGATAATAATAGCAGATGAATTTAAATACATTTATTGCATTTTTGCTATGTTGTTTTTACTTGGGTAACTGTTTTTGTTTTTGATGTCAACCATTTCTTTACTCTCTTGCAAAAGATAATAAAATCACATTTCATCGATATTCGACCAACTACAGATAAATTAAATATTTAAACTTGAACACACACATAGAAGAAAATGAGCACTGAAGCATCTAACCCAATGTACTACTAAGTGGGCAGTTTGAGAAGCATAGAAAAAAAAGGCAGAATCTGTACAAGAAAAGATGGCCTTTGAGTGTGTAAAAATGAAAAACTCCTAAGCTAATAACAGCTTAAGCAAAAGTAAAAAAGGAAGCTGGGGATGGCAGCTCACACCTCTAATACAAAAACTCAGAAGACAGAGACAGGTGGATCTCTGTAAGTTCAAGACCAGCCTAGGCTACATAGAGAGTTCCAGGACAGTCAGGGCTACATAGAGAGACTCCAGCTCAACAAAACAAAAATGAACAGTAAATAGGGAAATATAGAAAGTCTGCAACATCAGTATCAGAGAGTGAGATAATATCTTAATATATAGTAAGTCTGACACAGTGACAGACAGGTTTTAAACCCTTCAATAGAGAAAAAGAAAAGGCCATGAAAATAAAACACATGAGAGAAGAAAAATTTAAAAAGCCAAGCTGAATAAAACATCCAGTCTCATTAAAGAGTCAATGACTGTTAGGCAGTATGGTAGGACATTCTTCCCATTAGAGCAGCAAGAAATCTGGCAATAGCCAGTCTGATAGAGGTACTGAGGCACACACATGCTCCCCTCTGATTAGTGCTAGTCTTCTTACCTCCAAAGCACAGAAACTTCAAACAGCAACCATTTATTGCTTTGTGTCTTTATGGACTGGGAATACAAAATATCTTCACTGGGTATCATCATCACCTTATATACATATCACCTGCATGTATATCTTTGCACATCAGGCATGCCCAGTGTCTATGGAAGTCAGGAAAGTCTGTTGAAACTGGAATTAAGATGGTTGTGAGCCACCTCGTGGGTGCTGAGAATCAAGCCTGGGTCCTCAGGAAGAGCAGCCAGTGCTCTTGTTCACTGAGCCATCTCTTCAGTCCCTTACTGGGTAGTTACAACTCAGAGTTTCTCAAGAGAATGGGCCAATATTTCGAGCAAGAGCTTCAGGTATCTGTGGCTGAATCAAGACTGGAAAGTTGGTTCCTTAACACGTTCACAGCACTGCTGCCACCAGAGGTGCTAGTTGGCCCTCCCCACATGGTTCCACTCACAACATGAGCTATTGGAACAAGAAAAGAAGCTGCAAGGGGAAAATAGAAGTGTTGGTGTCAGATAAGGTCATCTTTCACCTCTGCCAAATTCTTTAGGTTATGTAGACCTACACTGGCAAACAAGGAAAGGGACTATACAAAGATATGAATACAAATGTTGCATTATTTCTGAGTCTATTTGGCAACATTATCAAATTATTTTTTTCAAAAGCTCCACATTTCTTTAATTCAGAATGCCCACTTCCAGCTGCTCACTCTGAAGTGGGAGGTACACTCATGTGCCTTGAGAAATGTTCATTGTAGCCTTGCTTAGACTGATGAGGCTTGATATCGTGTCACCAACAGGCTGTATACAACAGTATGGAGTGCTCTCATTAGGAGTGCAGAGCAGTTACATTATACATCTGCAGGGTAATTTATGATGAGAGATGAAACTGCCCTGTAAGTGCCCACGCTTACTTATCCAGCCACCGTCACCTGACTTCGCTGCAAGGAATGAAACCAGGTTCAGGTTGGAGGGGCCACAGCAAGACTGAGGCTGTGATAATTTTACTGAGAGCAATCAGACTTTGTATACCTTTATTAAAAACAGAATGCAATGGCAATTGCCAGGATGAATGCACTTGTAGTTGCCAGGATACAATGAAGTTTGCAAGCCATACAAGGCACACGCAAGATTAATGTCTAAGAGCAACTGTCCTGCTACGTTTCATGCCTCCTTGACTACCAAGGGAACATACAAAGAAACACAAAGCTGGCTGAGTGTTTCTCTGCCTGAGGGAGTCCATCGGTCTCTCAGGAACTAGAAGGCACACTGTGCCCCAGGAGCCACGGACTCTAACCTGAAAAACCAGACACATGTTTCTCAGCTAAGCCAATCTGACTCCATGGTTTCCTGCATGGCATGAGTTGGAAAATATGAGGTAAGAAAGTAATATCACTTAGATTTATTTATATTATGCCAAAATATATATGTATAGGATGAGATAAGAGCTGAAACTTTATCTATAAAATAGATAATTTTGTCCTTCTGTTTTTCTTTGTCCCTCATATTGAAAATTGTGATATTTTCCTGTAGAGTGGAGATAGACAATCTTCTCCATTGCTTACCATGCTTTCTTTAACTGAAGTGATATGATCATGTGTAAGACAGTAAGAGCCTACATAAGAAAAAAAGCAACATAGTACAATAGGTGTGATATAAATCTCAAGGTAAAATGAAAAAAAAAATTAAACCTTAAGCTTTCTTAATGTTTTGGGTGAACTTGGAAATTTAAGAGTGTTTTTCTAATGTGAGCATGTAGACTAGAGAAATTACTTAACTGTTTTGTTTTTCATAAAAAAAACCCACTAAGTTGTGTAAGAGTAATGTTTGTGTGCGACAAAGGTTACTATAAAACACAATAACACATATGGTCTCTTCAAATCCTTCCTTATTCTAGTCTCTAGAGCTATTAATGTGCATATTCCCAGATGTTATTATGTGTATATTTTCACACATTCCAGGGTTCTCATTTAAGTAATAAAAATAACATGTTATTCTTGAAGAAAAACCTCTAGCAATTCAGAACTAAATAAAATATAAATAAAACTATGAGAAGAAGGCATATGGTGACACATGCTTACAATTTCAGCCCTTTGAAATGGAGACAAGATCAAGAGTTTTAGGCTAGCCTCAAACTATAGCAGGAGTGAGTCTAACCTGAGTCACACGATACCCCGTCTCTTATAAACGAAAAGCAAAAGCACCTCTCAATATTCAAATTGATATCATTGATATAATTTGTAATTAGATACAACATAACACACAGCTATGCATATAAGTTTATGATCATAATTTTTCTGCTTGATAACAAAGTATGACCATCTTTCTCTGTTTACATCCATATCAATGCTATGTTTGAAAATTTACTGGATATCCACATTTAAGCAGAAATGAGCAATGATGCTACAATAACTAAGCTTTGTGTGTGTGTTTGTTACACATGTATGTGTTGTCAGAGGGATGCACAATTAACACTTTGGTCGTCGTTAATTAATCCAACAGCAACTCTGCTCACCACACTGATCACACGCATCACTTTCTCCTCAGTTTTCTTTATATTTGTCTTTCTTTCTCAGCTTACTGGTTTAACCAGTGGACTATCCAGACTCTTTTCATTCATTATTGTGATCAAAGTTTAAAGGTTTAAGTTATTCAATATCATTTTATGTGTGGGGCAGTATAAGACACTCATTGTCGTTCGTTATTCTCTGAACTACTCTTCGTATTTTTTGTTGTTGTTAGACCTTAATTCCACACTTTACAAAATAAAATAAGAACCTTGTGTAATACTTGAGAGGGTATACCTGGAGTCATACATAAACATGTTCATCACTTTCTGCGTTAGTAAGTAAGCAAGGTGACACTGAGCATTTCAGGGACTTTGCTTCATTTCTGTGACTCTCCCTTCATCTTTAATATGGGCACAATAATAGCAGCTCTTTCCGAGGCTATTGCAGGGATGGAGATGTGAGCAGAAGGCTACATGGGACAGTCCCTTAATGCACTGATACCTTGGAGGCAAGTTATCCTAGAGCTCATGGAAAAGCAAGATATACAAGACGAATTAAAATGCTGTGCTCATTATTTCCTCTATCAAGTTAAAGCAAAATAAAATGTGCAGGGAGAGAGATGGGTAGATGGTGCACACAGAATAAAATGCAGACGTGCTGGAGGGCCACAGCTCCTAAGTCTTGTTCTGTAGTCTACATCACCTCTTTCTGGGCAGCTTCACTTGTCCCTGATGGTGAGTGTGTGTGCAGACACACTTGGCCAGTGGTGGTGTTCCAGATGAGCAGATGGCAGATGGTCCCGTGAGAATCAGCAGGGCACACCATGTGTGGCTGGTTCAACAGTCTATTCTTACTGTGTACCCTGCAGGCTGTTTTTATATCTATATATCCAAAATGTTTGCTGCTGTGGTTATTAGTGAAAATAAATCATGGCTCTTCAGTTATCTGTGCTGTCTTACTGTTTTCAGGCCGTGTTGACTGACTAATGTTCTGAGCATGTGTCTGCTACGTGTAGACTGTTTGTCTCTACCTCACATGGCTGTTTCATCCCCATTCTGGGTCCTCTGTCAAGCCACACAGCAACTGCCCATGTATATACACACACACACGTGTTCACAGTCACGTTGGAAAAATAAATGAAAACTGTAGTTATTAATACCTGAGGATTTTTGTGTATATGTGTGCAAGCAGTGCTCATGTTGGTGTGTGTGTGTGTGCACATACATGTACCTGTGTGTGGAGGACAGCATTGGATGTCCATCTTCAGGAGCTGCCCACCTTGTTTTTGAGAATAATTATCTCACTGGCCTGCAGAATACTAAGAAGCATAGGCTGTCCAACCAGTAAGTCCCAGGGATCTGCCTACCACTGACCACCTCCGCTGTGCTGGGCTTACCAACACATACCACCATCCCTGGATTTTATTTTTGCAAAGGTTCTGGAGATCACTTGGGTCCTCATGCTTGCAACTTTACCAAATGAGATATTCTCTTCAGTCCTAGATATTTTCATTGCTGTATTAAAATAAATATCATCTCCTTAGCTAAAATATCTCCAAACAAACAACCAAACAAAGTAAAACAAAAACAAAAAACCAAAGTCAACCAAAGTGATTTGGCCTGAAATACTAAATTTATTAGCTAGACCATTTTACTGCTAATTTACCTGTCTCAGGTTCAAGTTGTAGCATAAAAGGCTGGAACTATTTTCAACTTTCTCTTTCTTTCCAGGCCTATCCCCAGTTTACTCTGACTTACCTGAGGACTTAACTGCTCCACTGGATATGAGCCATTCAGAGAACAACATTGCCCACGAAGCCTGCACCACCACTCACCAAGAACACTGTGTGGAAGAGGTCAGTGTGATAGCAGAGGCGAAACAGAGACACATCTCTAAAATGTGTCTTGGAAAGAGAAATTGTGCTAAAGCTGTTGTTTTCAGGAGACAAGCCCAAAGCATCACAACAATGCTGTTGATAGTTTAAGTCACATAGTGCTACAATATTCTTTTTAAAAAATAACTTTCTAATTTCCACTTTGGGTATAAGCGTTTTGCCTTCATGTTCACACATGGATTGTATGTGTGCCTTGTGCCTGTTGAGTCTAGAAGAGAGCACTGGATGTCCTGTGACTGTAGTTATAAATAGCTATAATCCTACATGTGGGTGCTGGGAACCAAGCCCAGGTTCCCCTCACGCTCTTAGCTGCTGAGCCATCTCTCCAGCACATTCTGCAGCAGTCATAGGCACACCGCCATTTACAGAAGGTGATAGCCTATCTTTCACATGGGTTGCCTCCATTAGTTTTGATGGTATACAAGATCCTGTGCTGTAGGAAAAAAAATCAAAGAACCGGGAGCCTCTCAGTATCCTGACATTGTTACGGTTTGAATATACATTATAAACATTTCTATTGAATGAAAATGAACTATGTCTCATTATAAGGGTTTGCAGAGACACGTCAACTTACTGAAGCAGCTGCCAAAGTCCTCAGACACTTACGTCATGCCAGAAGGCCCTCTTGAGGAGACAGAGAGGCTGTCAGTGCTGCTGCTGAAGAAACTGGAAGGGAAACATCCCAGGGCTCCTTCTCAGAGATAGGACAGTGACAGAGTAGAGCTTCATTGCTCAATGACATTCGACGGTTCCCTTCAGTTTCATGTAAGAGCGATTTCTTGAAGATTGTTGAAATATAGAGCTTCATTGCTCAATGACATTCGACGGTTCCCTTCAGTTTCATGTAAGAGCGATTTCTTGAAGATTGTTGAAATATCTTAAAAGCCCCTTGGCTTCAATCATAGTAGTTTTGGGGTTACATTTGATGAAGAGAGGTGACACTTATGTGTATTTTGTTGATGATTGATGAATGTAATCATTTATAATGGTACTTAGGGTAGATTGCCTTCTAGAATCTCACTAAAACACCCAGAAATAACAGAATTAAGCAAAGGCACTATTGAGTATGTCCAGTTGTGAAAGTGCCTAGAGGTCCTTGAGAAGGTCATGCACATAGGCAGTCCTGTTGGTTTTCCCAAGAGGAGTATATTGTATTTGCATTTGAGGGGAATAGATGGTCTTCTATAGCAACACTTAACATATTAACCATTCGCATGGCCAGAGGAAAGCAGCATCCTTGGTTTGCTAACAATTCCAAAGCATTCCTGGATGAAAAATGGAAAAATTTTTCATATTCTCCTCACTTAGCCTGCAACCGATGTTTGCTGCAACTATTGCTTTACTGATCTTGATGTTGACACTCACAAAATGACTTTATAAGCTGCAAATTAAGTCTATACTTGCTTGAAATCACTGATTCACATGATCTTAAAGAAGTAACACCATTCTCACATGCACAAATTTAGTTTGAAAGTGTCCCTGACTTTAATTCAGCAATTCAGATAGAAGTGTCATTTGTATTTGAAAGAAAGAGAAAAGTTGACAATTTTTTTTTTTTAAACCAGAGGCTATTTTACACTCTAGATTAGATAACCCCATCTAAAGTGACACTGTCTTTAATTGACTATTATTGGGATGATGAGGTTCAGAAACAAATAGAAAATTTACTATTTTACTCTCTCACAGTATGAGGATTTCCCAGATGGCATCAAAGATCAGGTTCCAGGACTTTTCCTCCCTGATGCTTAGGTTTTAAGCGCTCACAAGTCTCCCCCTCTATGATGCTTTATGGCATGAGTGCAGGCTATAGCCATATGGGCTGGCTGCTCTCCACAGCATGCTTGGTACCACTCTCATGTCACTATGGTGAAAGTCCCTTGGGAACAGCCTTCAGTGTTTTCATCTAAAAGGGAAACTCAAGCAATACCAGAGTACGTAGGGATATGTTGATACTGCTCCCTGAGGCTACCATCAGTTTGTCTTCCTAGATTCACACAGCTGAATCTTCTGTCTTTTCTGGCAGAGCATTTGGACTTTATCATCCTGGGCTTAGTTCTGAACCTGGGCTCTAGAAGAACAGATTCCTTCTGCTTTCAGGTTCTCATCACCCCTACAGGATTTGTGTTCTTCTATGTGAATCCCTGCCCTATGGTAATTTACCAGCTCTTTATGTTTTGTGACTGTCCTGGCCGGAAATATTGTCTCTGAAGGTCTAGGGCTACCACAGGTTAAAGACTGGTTTCCCTTACTCTGTTGCTATTTTGTACTTCCCGAGGCAATAAAATATGATAACTGAATATTGGAGAAAGGAGCATGGTAATAGAAAAAGTGACACCCCCCACACACACACACAAGGCATAGGGTTAGCTAATATACCGTATCCTGGAATTGTTAAGTCAGATGAGATATTTCTAAGTATCTAGGAAATGAGGAAGAGCAGTTCTGAAAATGTTCTGAAAATAAGCAATGTACAAAAGAATTTTAAACAAGTATTAAACAATTGTTCTTGCTCATCCGTTGTCACAGTGTGAGTCTCCTGTGGTCAGTCAGGGCCCAAATATTTACAGGAGATTTTTCAGAAGTAAGCAAGTCACATATTTTACTGAATTATGTTGTTATATTTATTAGTTATTACTAATTTATAAATTAAACTTTAACATTGGTAGTATATGTATGTTTGTCAGTGTAGGAAAACATTTAGCTCTACAGATATATTTTTGTGTGTTTGTGTGTTCATCAGTACAATACCTGCAGAAACCAGAGGAGGGCAATGACTCCCTTGGAGCTGAAGTTACAGGTAGTTTTGAGTTGCCCAATATTGGTGCTAGGAATTGAACTTGGTCCTCTGAGAGAGCAGAACAATCCCTTAGGTGCTGAGCATCTTTCCACCCTCAGAGTCTAATTCCATATACTTTCTGGAATGCTTATATTTAGATCTGAAGTTTTTGTCAAGAACAATTGACTAGTAAATATATCTGTAATATTTTTCAGTGATGAGTGGGCATCACTTGGCTTACCACTTTAGTTCTTAAGGATTGAAGTACTTTCTGCCCCTCTCCCCACACAGCTGACCTTGGCAGATACAGTTCCAGTTCACTTCTCTTTCTGTTCTTTATCACAATCCTTTGAATAAACAGCACAGCACTTACAGCAATCATGTTCCTCTCATGTTGGAAGGAACCATGGGGGAAAAAATCAGAATGTGGGGTAGCATTTGGTGTGCTGGTGGCTTTGAATCCTAGATCATCTTGTCAGGTTTGTGTGTATCTCAGATACGAGAATCAGTGTGTCATGTTGTGATATATACTTACACGATTTTCTCAGTGTTAATTAAAGCAAAGGTTACTGTGGATAATACAGGAGTGATATAAAATTACCTTCATTGTCAACATGGGAAGCTGAAAAAAAACTGGCTGTGGAGGAATCTAGTTTCTATCTCCTAGAAGATTGGAAGGAAAGTGGGAGCCATGATAGTCAACTAGGGAAAAGAAAGGGAGATTTGCCCACAGTGGCAGATATTATGTAAAATTAATACAGGTAGCATTGGACCATAAATAACAACTGAGGCTCATCAACCTTATCAAATGCTGTATATGCCTTATCATTCAGTAACCTGTATAACCAGTAACACAGGGGACTTATCTCTGTTTTACTGAGGAGAACTATGAAGCCAAGGAGATATATTTTTTTCAATGAGGTTTCTCAGTAATTTAAGGCAGGACGATCAGTGGCCAAACCCTGTTCTTAGCATGTACCATGAGTGGCTTGACACTCTTGTCATGGAAGTCATCCCATATCTCAGCCCTTCAGATGAGGTTATTATTTGAACTGGTTATCTTGAAACAAGGATGTTTAAATAAGGTAGAGTAATTTGGAAAGGGGAAAATGAAAGAAGTAGTGAGATGCTTTGCTCACCATAAGGACTAAATAAGAGGCAGAAAATATCTAAGGAACCAAATCCCTGACCTGCCAGTGCATTCACCTACAAAGATCTGTAGTCCTGTTTTACAGAAGTCTAGCTTGAGTTAATTCACCTCAGTCCTTTCCTAGTAATGTGACTACAGCTTGTCACAGATATTTCATGCTTTAGTGACTCAGCTCTGGACATACAAATTTGGCGGAAAGAAACTAGTAGCTGTTGTTTGTTGTGCTTACCATACAGACATCATTACTTTATAGATTTATGCTGATAGCATCAAGAAAGATAGATTTCCTTACTGATCTCGCAACATGATGATGTAACTACTTTTAAAATCAATGAAGATACAAAAACAAACTCACAGTATCTACACAATGTGCAGTTATGAGGCTAAAGACGTAGAATTCAAACCCAGACCTCTGTGGATCAGCCCCTTTCCTCACGACTTTTATTTAATTATTCCATACCAATATATGCATTTTAAAAAGTAGGCTAAATTATTGCCAATTTGTTTGGTCTATTCTTTTGAATTTTATCCTTAACAAATCCCTACCATCCCCAACACACACACACAGCTCCACATAATCTAAAACAATAACCAAGAATGATGCCCCTCCACCTACAGAACCATTTCAATTAATTCACATTTCCAACTTGCAGGAAGATGTCTGACTGTTGATCATTCTTTTCTGTTGCAACATGGAGAAAAATCTTTTTCTTGTTGAATAAAAGAACCAATCCCCTTATGCTAAGAAGTCTTGATGCCAGTTTATAGAGGATCTATTTTCTTGTTTGCTCTGGTGACTGACACCTTAGCAAAATATTTTTTGTATACACATTTGATTCCACGTTTAATCCAGAGTAAAATAAATGTCATTGTCCCACATCTTCAAGTATCTGGAATATGTTTGTTTACATTAGTTTAGCCAAAGGACCCCTCAACAGTATTTAGATTGAGTAGGAGGTGGAGAAAGAGTAGGGCATCCAGCAAAGCACGCTGACCCAGCTTGTCACCCAGTGACCTGTGCGTAGCTGTCATCTTAACTGTTTCTGACAGTGTGCCTTTGGGCACATCTGTGTTAGTGGCATTAGAAGGGCCTTTGTTCTTCTCCCACTAGTGACTTTGTGAACAGCGAGGTCTCAGCTACTGTACTCATGAGCAGCCCCTTCCTTCCCAGAGAAGCGAGCAGCTGCCATGGACTGAGCTGACATTTCTCTTCATGACTCAAGTTGGCATGCACTTCACTCTTTGAAGAGAGCAGACATTTAAAAATCCTCTGATGATTTTCATTAAAATGTACTTTAATAGCTCAGTAACAAAAGGAGTGAGTTATAAAATACATTTCATGTCATCCTGATTTTATATTGATAAAGGTGAAAACAGACAGGTAGGCAGATGGGTAAGTAATTTGAAGAGAAAGTATCAAAATATTGGCAGTTGTTGCTGGGTTTTTAAATTTTATTTATAACATTTTCCTGAAAATGAAGATTCAAATACAATGTTTAAATAAATATAAAATATGTAAAAATCAACACAGGTTATGAAAAGCATTTTTAATATAGACACTTGGTTCATACTTTATTGGAAAGAATATTTGGGCTGACATACAAAGACATGGTCTACTTTTTGTTTCACATTTTCCACTAACAATTTAAAAAATAAATAACACAATATTTTCATTTGAAAGTTAATCTAGTGCTTAGAATTATTATAATCATTAGGAAATGTAATTTACTAAGAAACAGGTGTTTCTGATCCCCAAAGAATAACCAGTGTTCCTATCACAATCAAAACAGACCATTCTGAATGAAGAACATCATACCTAAGAGAATTGTTTAAATTAGAATCAAAACTTCATTTGTGCATCAGAATTTTTGAGTCAGTTTTAGAGCCTTGTTTACATTTTTATAATCGCTGTAAAGCCCATGCTCTTCCCATAATGAAGTCTGGCTATGATTGGCATGGGGTAGACAGTGAGCATGTGGTGCTCACTTGATTGTTTTTGTCGTTCCAAGAGAATATGAATACCAATGATATCGCATTGGTCAATTTTTAAAAGGCCTTTCTTCTCCCCCCCGACAACATAAGAAGAAATGAAGCTGGAAAGCAATGGCATGAGCTTTTTTATTTATCATTATTTTTGCATTCAAGGCTCCTTCTGTAACACATCTGAGATGTACCAGCTAAAAGAACTATTATAATCTCTTGCTTTTCAAAGAAAGATAAATTAACAGTAATGAAAAGTTCTTTAAGCAGACAAATGGTGATCATGTCTATGTAATTACAAATTGTAAAAAACCACATATTAAAAATTGAAAGAATCATATTATGATTTTCTTGAGCATTCGGCAGCTTATGATTTATTAGCCTATTAAGTTGTTTGTGTGGTTTACCATATAGTTGATGATAATCTGTAACCATGTTATTTGCTTTGAACTATTCTCCTGTTTTCTTCAGTAAACATCAACACAAATTTCCACAGAGCTAATGAATAAACAGGTCAGTTTTGGTAACCATCAGAATCTGCTTTTTAAAGTAAGTGGAGTGTTCTAATTCTCACAGACTCAGTCATCTACAATGCGTACCAACAATGGTATATGTTAAAGTGGCTGTGATGCCACTGTTACTAATTGTGATTTCTAGGGATAAAATTCAGCATTAGATCCATCTTAGTTCAGAAGTGCTCAGCTTTGAGAGTTTGCCTTTAGCTCTTTTGTGATTTATGCGAAAGAATTTTAGAATATATGAGACCATATTCTAGAGACATGAAGTTATAAATTTATTTTCTGATTAGAACTCAATGCTTTGATATTGGCTAAATTTGATGCTGTTTTGGTTTTAGTAAATTTGGGGTGTGTGTGTGTGTGTGTGTGTGTGTGTATACTTGTATATGAACACATGAAGCAGAGAGGTCAGTGTCAGCTTCTCTCCTCTATCACTTTCCACCTTATTTTGACACAGGTCTGTCACAGCTTGCAGCTTGTTGAATTAACTAGGGTGGCAGGCCAGTGAGTCTCAGGGGCCCTCCTCTCCATGTCCTACTTTTATATAGGTCAGGGGATCAAAACCCAGGTGTCTATGCTAAGAGACAGGGTCCTAGCTCTAAGTTTCTGTAAACTTTTCTAATAAATTCCCATATGCTCTCTGTGAATTAAAATTAAGGGGACAAGTAATACAATTTCACTCTTTCCTTGAAACAAAGTAAAAAAAAAATCAGACATTCAAAATAGCAGGTGTGTGTGTGTGTATGTGTGTGTGTGCACACACACACATGTTCACGTACACACATGTGTGCTCATTGATGAGGTTCAGTTCAGAAATTATCAGAGACTCCCAAGTCAACAGTCTTTGACTAACTTGTCTTCTCATTTCAGACACAAATTACCTAAACCTCTAGCTAGTTTGATTAATTTATGTTTTTCAAAATGTACTCTTCATCTGTCCATTCCCTTCAGGATTGTCCTTAGGATGGTTTAATGACTGAGTGGGAAGCACTACTCTTATCTTCTAGAACTTTTTAGCTCCCAATGAAAGTATGTAGGCGCTGAGGAGCTAGCTCAGTGTGTGAAGAGCTTATGAGCACAGGAGCCTGCCTTAGATTCCCAGCATTCACAGAAAACCCAGTGGCAACAGCATGTGGCAATATCACAAGTGCGGGGCAGGGAGCAGAGGCCAGAGGAGCCCAGGATTTACAGTCAGTCACTCCAGACAAAATGGCGATCTTCCAGTTCAGTGGGAGACCTTCTTCTAAAAATTCAGAGAACAGTGATATAGGAAGTCAGGAGAGAGAGAGAGAGAGAGAGAGAGAGAGAGAGAGAGAGAGAGAGAGAGAGAGAGAGAGGAGTGTCTAGTATTTTAATGGTATTTATTTCTCCAGGTAGAGAGTAAATGAAGCTAGACAAGGAGAAACAGATGGCTGTGTCCTCAGCTTCCTGTGGGTGGAAGTGATTGAAAGAAGGGCGAAACCATTCACAATTACCCACGCATTAACTCCCTAACGTGACCACCTCTTTCTCCATTTCCCTTCCTATAATCGCAGAGTCGTGAACCTCCAATGTCAACTTAACCAGATTTATAACCACCTCACTGCTAATCTCAGCCTGTCTGGGAGAGCTTTCCAGAGCAGTTTAACTGAGGCAGGAGATCCATCCTACTTGTGAGCAGCACCTTCCCATGGCCTGGGGGTCAGAGTGCATAAGAAGGAAGAGAAAGGAAGGTGATGAGCACCAGTGTTCATCTTTCTGCTGGCTCCCATTGCTATGCCTTCACACCATGAGTGGCTGCATCTCAAACCTGAGCCAGAACAAACATTTCTTCCCTTAGGTTTTTCTGCTGGGCATTTTGTTGCAGCAACAAGAGAAGGAAGTAATACTGAAAATTCTTACCAACAGTGCCATGGCTGTGACTGCATGACCATGTGCTTCATGGGCCTTTGTAACTCATTTTCGAGATGAATTTGCAAGAGTTTGAAACAATGGAACTAGAGAAGCCATAAAATAGTTTATACAGAGATACTGAGCTATTCTTGAGGGAGTTTAGGGGACCAGAATGGCAAGAGAAATACAGACAGTGGAGGCCTGGCCCAAGAGGTTTCAGAATGTACAAAGGCTTTTGGGGGAACCAGACTAGAGGCCATTTGTATTATGTTCTGGCAGAGAATATGGCTATATTTTGCCCATATACAAATATATTGTATGAAATTTAAAATATATGTATATTTTTTAATATACATATATTTTTATATTATATTACATATAATTAATATACATATATATATATATAATTTAATATTTAAAATATACATATATTTTAAATTTCATACAATGTATTTGTCCATATTTTTCTCTCTCCCAACTTCTCCCAGATCTCCCCCAACCAAAAATAGCACAACACACTCTTGTGCACACATGCATGCATGCGCACACACACACATACATACATACACACACACACCATGCACACATACCAACCAACCAACCAACCAACAAACAAACAAATTCTTTTCAAGGCAAAGAGAACATTGCTGAAGTACTCTCTCTGGTTCAGCTGCCACCTGTGGAAGTGGTTTTACAGGATTAGATACCAGTGTACACATCAGCCACTACAGCTGCAGCACAAGGGGACCAGGCTACAGCTAGAGCTGGTAGAAACTGTGACATGGTGTTGTTTTTGTAGGCAAACAAAATGCAGGAGTTACAGGGTCTAGGTTAATTTACCCATGAGTGGAGAACATTTTTGGAGTGACTTGTTGATATTTGGTTCGTGGCCTATCTAACACATGCGTCATTTTCTGTTTCCTTGCACGTGAATCATTTGTTTTTATGACTAGTGACATTATCTCTCTTTACTTCATCATTCTTCTTGATTACTGACCAGTTAGTTTCCAAATGTCCAGTGTGTAGATTACACCATAACAAACATCACTCATTCTTGTCTAGATGCATTTATTTAATCAGTGAGCATTTGTTAAGGACATCCTGTCTCAGTCAGGGTTTCTATTCCTGCACAAACATCATGACCAAGAATCAAGTTGGGGAGGAAAGGGTTTATTCGGCTTACACTTCCAATTGCTGTTCATCAGGAAAGGAAGTCAGGACTGGAACTCAAGCAGGTTAAGGAGTAGGAGCTGATGCAGAGGCCATGGAGGAATCCTGCTTACTGGCTTGCTTGCTTCTTCTGGCTTGCTCAACCTGCCTTCTTATAGAACCCAAGACTACCAGCCCACAGATGGTACCACTCACAAGGGGTCTTCCCCCCTTGATCACTAGTTGAGAAAATGCCTTACTGCTGAATCTCATGGAGGCATTTTCTCAACTGAAACTCCTTTCTCTGTGATAACTCCAGCTTCTGTCAAGTTGACACAAAACCAGCCAGTACACCTCCTTTCTGTTGTCTCTTTGAATCTTGGTGGTCAGTAGTCTGTAACAACAGGAAGAAGACCACACTTTTCATGATCTGTCATGTCGTAAATCTTTCTGTGCTGATCTATTAGTGAAGTTCTGGCTTAGATTATGGAAATTTAATACTCTAAAATCTGTTTGATTCATAATCTAAGTTCCTGATTTTTCTCTTTTATTTTATGATGTTCATGCTTAAATAGCCAAAAGAAGAGGCATGAATTTGTTACTTATGGCATTTTCTTTCTTCAAACATAAAGCATATATTTATATTTTCTTATATGATTAATTTGAAATTTAAAGTTAATCAAAACTGTTATAAATTATACATCTATGTCTTAGTATTATGGTTGACACATAAACAGAAATACAAAACACCATTCTTCATTAATGAGTGGTTTCTATCTATTCCTGTAAAACAATGTTTTATTTCAATTGTTATTTAAAAATAATGTAGTGCATATATAATGGTCATTTTATCTACTTGAAATTACAAAATGAAAATTCTTTTGACTGACTTTTTTTTTTATGTTGGGGCTTTTCTTTTTTTTTCTTTTTCTTTTTCTTTTTTTGATACTTTATTTACATTTCCAATGTTTCCCCCTTTCTAGGTCTCCTCTTTGGAGAACATCTATCCCCTCCCCCTCCCCCATCTCTATGAGGGAATTCCACCTCCCACCCACCCGCCCGCCCACTCCCATATTCCCACCTTGACATTCCCTTTTACTGGGGCCTCTCCTCCCCCTGACCGCCAACAAGGCCCTCCTCTGCCACATATGTGGTCCGAACCATGGGTCCCTCCATCTGTATTCTTTGGTTGGTGGTCCAGTCTCCAGGAAGACTGGGGGGGGGGGGTGTCAGGCCAGATGACACTGTTGCTCCCTCCATAGGGCTGCAGACTCCCTCAGCTCCTTCAGTCCCTTCTCCAACTCCTCCATCTGGGACCTCACTCTCAGTCCAGCTGTTACTGTAAAGTGAAACTTGGGTATTCCAAACATTTCGGCTAATATCCACTTGTCAGTGAGTACATACCATTTTCCTTTTTTGTGACTGAGTTACCTCGCTCAGGATGATATTTTCAAGTCCCATCCATTTGCCTGCAAATTTCATTAAATCATTG
>CM052701.1:66709461-66787946 GCA_028551405.1 Uromys caudimaculatus | reverse complement strand
TGGCTTGAGTCTTGGAAGAGAAAAAAAGCACCTGGAAGAAAAGCAGATGGAATCCAAAGTCAGTGGTTTATCTGGGGTCCTGCACTCGTGCTCTGTCCTAGTGCTGTGCCGATCATTGCACGGTGCTTCTGTGAGATGCCACAGGAGGAAAGCTGGATAAAGGATGCATGGGAGCTCCGGGCTGCTTTATGTACTTCTCTAAGTCCCTGGAAGGAAAGGATTAAAAGTAAACCTGATTCTTTTATATTTCTAAGGTTACTTAGATACGACTTTGAAACACAGCAAACACAGAAACTTGAATCTATCCAAATAGCTCTGCCTACAATGTGCTCCTAAAGCCTTTCAGAAATATATTTTGCAAATAACTCTTATAGACAATGCCAGGCAGACATAAAGACATAAAGCAGTCTTTAAAAATATAAATGTATATATCAGTTCTTTTGAAGCAATGTCTTATGCTATATATAGCTCAGGCTGACCTTGAATTCATAATGTACTGTTCGCTGGCCTGATACTCATGCAATCCTCCTTCTTCAGCCTCTCTTGTGCTGTGATCATAGACAGGCATACCCAATCAGAATATATTTTATAGAAATATATTTGAAGCCTTCCAGATAATGGCTGTTCCAAAACCACAAATAGGCTTTCTCATAGTATGAGTGTAGAGTAGATGTTAAATAACATTAAAATAGAAATAAAATAAGCATGAATTAAACAGAATGTGTGCATATAAGTCTATATACATTACTCCTCCCAACACCTACACCAGGCAATTGTCTAGAATTTCCTTTTAACACAGGTTTAAGTTCTATATCTCCACCCTTGAAGGAGGTCTCTTTAGGCCAGCTTTGTAGAATGGGCAATTTTTGTTTCTGTAATTATCAGACAACATGCAATCTTGTCCATAATGCTGTTGCTGCAATCAGCTCATTTACCACGTGTGCCCTGAAGACAGAGGAAGCTGCCCCACCCTGAACAGCTGCGATGGAATTGCTAAAAGGGCTATCTGTCTGTTTTGATAAATAGTGGAGGCCTCCAACCTCTGCCAGGTGTGTCTTCTGTTGGGGGATTAGTGGAAGGAGGGGCAGGGGCTGGTACCTTTTAAAATAGAAGAGCCTCCTAATTGCAGGAATTGTTTAACTAAGAGAAACATAATCGCCTTGGAGGCAATCTGAGTTGATTTTTTTCTCATATAAGCCTTTAAGCCCACTTTATTAAGTTAATTAAAATAAGAAAAAGAAAAGAAAATCATCCCTGTAACTCCACATCACCCAGGAAAGGAATTACACCAAATCCGTTTAACCCGTTGGTTGCAGGCTTGTTCTCTGTTACCTCAGGCACACCTCTGGGCCTTCGGTGTGCTCACACTATCTCGGCCTTTTCCCGTGCACATCTTCTCATGTCTCTCTGTGGGGCACAGACATTATTGCGACCGAAATTGTTATTTTGTTTCTTGGTTATAAAATTATGGCTTCCCTTTAAAGCATTCTAACAGGTTGACTATAAAAAATACTAGGGAACCTAGTAATTCCCCAAGACACAAGATAATGTACTAAAATAAGATGTGCCATCTCATATAATATTTATGCTTAAAATATTGATGGGAATGAGTTGTAGACTGTATTTTTTTGACATATGTATTCCTGAATCATTAATCTTTGGCAGTGTTTTGGAGTACTCTGTTCAGAAACCTGCCTGTATGAACTTTGTGAGGTTCTCAATTATCGGGTTGGCATCTAGAGGCAAGGTGATGGAAGCAGCAAGCTGGGGTCATGTGGACCTGGCCCGCGTGCCAGGTTCAGGAGGTTGGACCGAGGACGTCCCCCTCCACCACGACTCTCCCCAGAACTGAGTTTTATGCATTGTTATAACTGTCTGTTGCTTTAAGCACTCGGAGAATAGCACTGACAGAATTGCAAGCATGTAAAAGATGTCTCAACACATTTAGGGAATGAGGTCCTCTAATTAATTTTGTCTCTAGTAACTTAAAAAGAAGAATATATTGATTGCTGAGTTAAAGGGTCCACATCATGCATTTCAAAATGTCCTAAGGTTAGGATATTCATTAAATCAAGATTGAGATAAAATGTTAATTAAAGAGAAACTGGCCTTTTCATGTTGTAAAACTCTACCCTGAATGTGCTGATTAGTAAGATGATTTGAAGCACTGCTTTGTAGTGCTCAAATGTGGCCTCTGTGTGTGTTGTGGGAGCTGGAAACAGGATTGTATATGTAGAGGTCTCTGCCCTCATTTTTTTCCCTTTCCACAAAACTCTGTAAGTGACTGTTGCAGTGAGACCTTTAGCATCTTGACTTTGAAATTGTAGGAGCAGCATAAAATCTCTAAAAATCCTATTCATTGCATTTTCCCTAAAAGTAGATGTCTAAAATTAGACTATTAATTCTTAATTAATTACATGAACAGCTTTTGATATGGATATTTTACCAATGTTAAGTGAGTGGAGTTTTAAAACTATGTTTCCAAAGCATTACGAACCAGAGAAGTCACTGAGGACAATAAAGTTTTAAATGATTTCAAAAGTCTATGCTATTTGTGAATTCTGAGGTTTCCAAAATTATTGTAATTCTTTTGTTCCTACAATCTTATTTATACCTTTAAGAACTGACAAATCTTGCTTGTTCATGATTTAAAGTTTTTGTTTTTAAGATCAACTAACATTCCTTCTGTACTTGTAATCCTGACTGAAAAATTAGTGATTCTGAAAGCAAAAATTATAACATGTAAGTAACTTTAACACCTTCTTAGAAGGTGTAAAACCTTCACTCACAGTCCGAGGATCAATAGGTGTTATAATTTTGTTTTCCGGGCTGGAGAGATGGCTCGGCCGTTAAAGGCTAGGCTCACAACCAAAAATAATTTTGTTTTCCTTGGACTGATAAGAACTCAGATAAAAATAAGTGGATATGAATGTGGCTTCTTCTGTTTTTAGTCTCAGAAGGAGGGAATTTCCAGACTAGTTTTTTGTTTTTTCTTTCTCTAGAAACAACCCTCTACATTATGGTCATTCATGCTCAGTAATGAGTTAGTCCTCAAATACCAATAAGGTGATATGGGCTGGATGGAAGTTAAGTGTCCCTAAATCCTATGAATTGATCTGCAGGAGCTGCTTTCTGCATGAGTGGAGGCTTCAGCCAGGCAGACATCCGCAGTCTCCGAGGTCAGGGTGACGGGGGTGGGAGGGTGGGTTTGGCAGTGCACACGCACTGTCTTCCTGACAGTGTCTTGCTTAGGCAGAGGGAAGTGAAGCGCACAGGCCATGCTCAGTGGCATTTCCCAGAGCAGCTCAGCTGGAGGCCCAGGCTTATTGCATCAGTGGTAGATACTGGCCAAAAAGGAAATACATAATTTTGTCAAAGTCGTAGATCGCACTCTACCGATGCTTCCCCCCCCTCACAGTCTTCACCCCACACACTAATAGCTCTAATAGATACAGGCTTTCTGCATATTTCAGTCACAGCAGTATTTCTAATGCATGTGTGAAAGGGTCCTTAATTTATGTCTACCAACTGTGTGCTGCCCTTCTTTTGGGTAATGTCATCATCCTAATGGTGTTTCTATTATACTCAAAGGTAGCAAATGAGGCTTATTGCAAGAAGGTAATTGATTTTCACTGAGTGAAAATGTAAATAGCCATAAGAAATCCTATGAAAGATGAGCGTTTCAAAATTGCCAGAACAAAAAAGATGACTTGGAGACATGACACTGGTCAAAGTATATAACATTTTTCTTTTTTTTTTTTTTTTCAGGTTGATACCCACAATAACTGTATTTCACATCATTTTATTTCAAATTGAAGTAGAATTGGAGAATTTTGATGATTTTGCTTTTAGCAGTTTAACTGTGTACATTATGAAAATTACCATCTTATGGGGAAGGGGGCTTCCTTTGTCAGCATGACTCTGAAGAGAAGAAGCCATGTAAATCAAATTCCTATCATGAATGTGTAAAGATACACTATTTTTTTCCAGAGTCTTTCTTTTTCTAGCAAGAAAATTAAAACATCTGATTTGAAATGGCAAATCTTGAAATACAAAAGCCAATTTTTTTCATTGAAAATTAACATAAACACTAGTCCCATTTTTTTTTTTAAAGCAGAAAGCAAAATCTATGTTATTATACTAAGTATTGGGTAGAATTGTGGAGGTTAAGGACAAGATTCCGCATGGATTCAGTTGGGACCAACATTTTTTTCAGCAAGTGATAAAATTCTGAAAGTTTGTGTGAGACTTTAGTCAATTGAGAGTATCTGACACAAATGGCTTGCTAAAATTAAGGCAATTAATGACATAATAAAGAGCTCATAAAATTACATTGGTTTCTTTGACACATCAAATACAGGCATTTGCACACTGCTAGCTATAACCACTGCTCTTTGCGTCATCTCCCATTCTCTGACTGTCAGGTACTTTCCCAGCAAACCACCACTCAGCACGAAAGCAACGATTTAAAAATGAAAGTCTTTTCTCTGCTTAAGTTTTTGTACCAGTATTTAGAAACACTCTTTCCATACCCTCTATATCATTTTAAAGTGATTTTGAAATGGACTCTTATTTCCAGGATTATGAAATATGTGATGAGAATGGCTTTGGTTATTGCCTTAGAGGGTCACCTGGTTTCAAAGGGAAACTTGCTAGGACCTTTGAGTTGGCAGAGGGAGATAGTGACTGAATCTTATTCCTGCAGGGTGCTAGAAAGTGGAACAGAGGACTCTGAATGCCTCATCACTGAAGGCAGGTTAGAGGCAGCAATTCTTTCCTTATAGTAAGTGTTAGATGTGAAACCTGTAACATGCTCCTTATCCTTTGCAAGGCAGCATTCAGCTAAAGGCAAGCCTGACTTAGCTCACTTTAGTCCAGGTAAATTGAGAGCATGCTACTTACTACATGGTGCCATGGGTAGATGATAGTCTTTAAGATTACTGAGTCTCTAGCTATGCTTTTAGTTTGTCACAACCTTAGCTTTAGATGGGCAGAACTCCCTTGAGATGCAGAGAGATGATGAATTCTGTCCAGAGCCAAGTGTACAAATTCCAGTGAGTCAAAACTCCATGCTCAACTCCACCCTTATGGTGAAAAGAAACCCTTGTATGTGTATTTCACCAGGAAAACTGTCAAATAGATATATTACAGTGTGACCTTGCAGTTTCTCTATTCCAGATTGCTATATCATTAAAAATCCTAGGTATTTTTTATGTCCTCTGAATCTATCCTGGATTTATCATGCTGTGAGCAAATAATGAAAATGGGACTGGTTTAAAGGGTGCTACATAATCGCTACATATGTTGTCTATGCAAGAGTGCAAAGCATTCTCTATTCAGTGTGTTTGATAGGTAAGGTGTAGAGAGAACTGAAAACTGGCAAAAGCCATGACAGACCTTTCAAGATGATACATATGCTTGTTGCTCAAGACCTTAAAATAATTGAGAAGTAGAAGAATGAGGTAATATTGGGCCACTAGGAAAAGATCTTCAAGTTGTATACAGAGATGTCTATATTATTAAAACAATTCTGTGGTATTATGTACTCACACGAAGAAAGTTTTTAAAAAAAGCTTTGATGGCAAGTAACTTCGCAGGGTGTCATCTTGCTGGAACAGATAGCTCTATTAAATGTCATTTACAGTCTCCAAAATCGAGACTGTGAATATTTTATCTTATTCACTATATCCCTGTTTTGGATTACAAGGAAATAAACAATGTTGTCTCCCAGATGTGTCTGTTCAGACTTCAGGTGTAATAACTAGTGTGATTTTCTTTAAGACTGGGCTAAGAGTGGCAGTGGTGGCACGAAGCTAAGTCTGAGTCCTGGAAACTAACTTAGGTGCACTGTGGGCACAGAAAACAAGTCTGAGAAGTCATGGCATTTTGTCATTTGACACTAATTTCCAATCCAACATGCTTCGGCGAAGACTGGAATTAGTTCATAGTGAAGAGCTGCTAGGTTGTTTTCTACCATCTAAAAGAAAAATTTTATGCCATCTGAGTCAAGAGAGGCTCTAAATTTCCTTAGCATGTGTTAGGAACACCAACTGGACAACCAAGTGTCCTGACCACATGATGGCGATGTCCCTCTGAGTTACCATTTTGTCTGTATTGCTTACTTATCTGCAGACCTTCGGTTTTTTTCCAACAAGGCTTGTAGCTCCTTGTACCAAGGAAGTAGCTCCTGACCTGTCAGAAATGACCAAAATCATTTCCCTTGTGATAATAGTTAACCGTCAAATACATTTAAAAACAGGATTTTTAAAAAAAGATTTGTCTGATACCTCAACCCCTGTGCTTTTAGAGCCCAGTGTAGACCTGTGTGCTTTTGAAATCTGGAGGCACACTGGGCAACATAACTATAAAGAGACCTTGCTCATCCAAAATGAAACAGGAATGTTTGGATTTAAACCTGATCTTTAACACACAAAGAACAGTTTCCATCCATTAATTAATTATTGATTTTTGAGACAAGGTTTTTCTATGTAGACCAGGCCACCTTGAATTCTCAGTCAGTCTCCTGTCTCAGCCTTTGTTGTCTTACAGGCATACACCACCATGCTTGTTTGACTCTTCAGCTCATTTATTTTAGTCTAGAACAGAACAGTTAATGATAGGTAAAAATCCAGTTCATAAAGCATACAAATGACATAGTGAGTGTTCCTGAAAAACAACTCCACGCTGATGGGAAACTGAGGAAGTATATAACCAAATGCAAGGTAATTTGACACAGACAAATCCAAATAATAGTTAAATCTAGTGCCATATTACCACAGACAAAATTTAAGGGGACATTTCATAAATAGGTTTATTGTGCTTTAAATATTGAACATAATAAAATTTGCAATAAGTGAATTAAGAAACTTCCTAAATGCAACTTTTTCTGGAGTAGTCTTTTTTCCTTTCAATAAGGGGTTAAAACATCCTAATTTTGTGAAAACATCAGTGCTTATATATGAAGATAATCTTCTTTTAGCATTGAAGCCTTCTCTCATGGCAATTTACATGCTCTAAAACTATAGAATAAAGTGGTTGAAGTAAATAAATAAGAAATAAAAGCATCTCAAGTCTCTTGGAAGAGACAGCCAGATGGCAGGGAACTGCAGCACTTGCTATAATTTTATCAAAATTACTATTGTCATAGCATGTTAGCTCTCATAAGGATTTGTGCAGTCACTGATCGCATACAGACAAATTAATTTCAGGTTCTCTCATGTGTAGTCACATAACAGCTACACTTGAGCACGCACAAAAGAAAATGAAATAATCATAGTCACATAAACTTGAAAAGCAGCACAATATCTTAAGTTTACTATTCCATAATGTCTTGGGATCAGTGATCATCTCTGTTATATTAGACTAAATTGATCTACAGTGTAGCAGCCATTGTGTGGTTTCTGCTATGTTCAGTCTTTATTCTGTAAAGGCACGATGTCATGTATTCTATTAGTGAAGAATTGTTATTAAAGCAGTAATATTGTAATTCCTACATTTATGGTCTTTCTTTGGGTTTTATGCTTTTATCTTTTACGTCTAAAAGAATAACAGAGCTTTTATGCTTTCCTTCAGAGATAAATACACATATGAATTCCCGAAGATTAATGGGCTTAAATAATATTTGAATTACGATGGTTTATTATAGGTTTCAAATACTCTCCTTCCTTTCTTTGTCAAAAATTATTAAAGGAAAACTGGAGACTTTGTGCATTTTATATGATTCTGCTATTCATTTCTAGACAACAATATTAAATTCTAAAGACCTCTTTTCTAAGTCATGTACCCCATTGTTTTGTTCCATAGCCCAGATTCTCATGGGCTCTCTGTGGCTCACCACACCATGTGTCAGATTTGGCTGTGCCTTTAACACACAGTAGGCCTCAGTTTCTTCTTTTGTGACAAAGATGTTTACTGCACACCCACAGAATGTTGTGATGAGAATTTAATAGTCATAAAAGTAAGTTTTAGCTTTTAAGACCTTAAAATGTGTCCTTTTCACTACCTAGTGTAGTTACAAATGACTCGTTTAAGTACAAAATACAATAGCAAGAAAATGATATTAGCAAGTATCTCACTGAATATTTACATCCCTTATCCTTTATTTCATCTAAAAAGTGCTACATTCTATGTTCAACGTATTCTTCTACAGACGAAACGTTGCTTGGTTCATTTGATCCAGCTTCCTTATACTCAAGGGCTCTGTGGCCTCGCAACTTCCTAAAGATTTTATATTTTACAGCTTTTTATTTCATAGTGTACTAATAGTGCTTAGCAGTTTCGAATGTTCGATATTTAACTATTGAAATCTATAATAGTAGGTATGTTCAGTGTGTGGCCAAGAGTTTTTAGAACGTTTGTAGCTTTTCAATCCACAGCAGCGGTTTTTCCACCTTTCTTTCCCTTAGGAGATGAGCTGGGAACTTCATCTTAGTCTTTTTTGGGGAAAGGTGTATCTATCAGGAGTTCCCGTTATAGACAACCTCTGTACACATTCTATGGCGGTCTTCTGTGTTGCTTTGCCTTTTGACTTGGGGGGATCTCATCTATTTTCCAGGCTAGGCATCCAACTCCTGACAATTGTCCTGTGTGCTGAGCCACCATGCTGGGGTCAAGTTCTATAACGTTCTTAAGCGCTGGCTTCCTCCTTTTTAAGTACTGATAAAGTTCATACGTGAATACTTTGTCCAAGGACTACAGATAACATAGTATACGTTCAGAGTCATAAAGCCTCATCTATGGCAAAATGCCTCTGACATATTACTATGTTACAGCTTCAAAATCTAAGTGACACATGAGGAATTTACAAGGGAGAAGTTAATAGAAATCAAGATAAAAATATTTATTGCTGCAAGATTAAAGCTAATAAAGATTTGGAAATGAAGTATGGGCCTATGGGGACATTGCTAAATGAATTGCATCTGAACAGTGGAAGATCATAAAACATTAAATTTGATTTTCAGAGTTCTCTACAGCACAGGCACTTGCTTATTTTGTAATTCTAATTGATGAGTACTTCAGAATGGAATGTGCACATGTAATGTAAATAGAGAAAGCGAACTGATCATGGTGGTGTGTGGTTATGCTGGACAGTGCTGGGACAGTGAAATTTAAGCTTGACTCCATCATGTTCTCCTTATTTCTCTGTTATTTTATAATGAACATGCCATTTTTATAATATAGGAAGCATCAATAGATATATGAATTAAAGCATAACTAATAAGAATTTAAGCATAATTCTTACTAATGAAAAGTTCACTTTTTAGTATTAATATCCTACTTTGTATATTACAATATTAAATTTTGTTTGTTTTGTTTCTTTCACTTTATTTGTGACAGGGTGACACAGAATGCGTTATATAGTCCAAGCTTCTCTTGAACTTGTGATCTTCCTGCTTTGGCTTCCTGAGTGTTGGGATTCCAGGCATGTGCCACCATGGCTAACTTGCAATATTGACTTTGACATATCCTTTTAAGACTTTGAAGGTTAGTTCAGGGAATGTTTTTTTTATTTCCTACATAATACCCATAGATAAGAATTGCTTAGTATTTCTTATTGTTTGGATTTATTATAATCCAGAGGAATATCCAGTTTTACTTAGCTACAATTCATGTGCCTTATACTTCTGTTCTCTTATTTTTCCTCAACTTTTGTTATTTAAAGATTTCATCTGACTTCACATAACTCTATAATGATAGTTTTAGTGGTTTTATGAAATTCTGTGAAGTTAAAATATATGTGAAGTTAATTTATGATCACAAAGATTTATATATTTAGGTCCTTCCTAGTTCTTATCACCATGGACTAAGTGTCACTGAGTGTTCTCATTCATGTACACATTTAGGTAATTCCTAGTTCTTGTCACCATGGACTAAGTGTCAATGAATGTTCTCATTCATGTACCTTCATTCTTTTTAAGAAGAGTTTCTTGGGATACATTTTAGAACTTGACTCATTTACAGAAATTACAACCATGTTTATAATACTGTTTCTCATGTTATTATTTGGTGTAGGGTTGTACTCATTGGTAAGAAAACTAAAGTAAGAAAGTATTTCTCCCAAGATTTCATCTGAATTGAATGTTCAGATAGCTGGGTCAAACCCACACCCCCACACACACACAAGTTGGTAGATGTTCAAAAGGATTACTTGTCTTACCTTGCACTTATTGATTACAACCTCACACATATATCTTCTTTGTGTTTTTAAAATTTGAATTGTACCTCTTTTGGAATTTCTGGCGTTTGAAAAAGCATATCTAAACCCACTGGTTATACACAGGAGACAAACACTTTGCATATTAAGTTCAATGTAAATAATTTTCACAATGCTATTTTTAATATATGAAATTTTTAAAAATATATATTTCTTTTTGGGAGTGCAGTGAACTTTATGAGAGTAGGGAGGACTCCCTAGGCCCCTTCTGTTATTGTGGGGGTCTGGGATGGAAATTGTGAGGGAGATGCTCAGTGTTGGGGGCCGAGTTGGGACAGGGACTCCTCAGCATCTGAGGGCCTCTCTCTTGCTCTTAGTGTCCTTGCTGGGGTGGGTGGTCCAGGGTTTCTTACTCCTTAAAGGCCATGTAGGTCATGAGGTCCACGACCCTGTTGCTGTAGCTGTTTTCATTGTCATACCAGGAAATGAGCTTCACAAAGTTGTCATTGAGAGCAATGCCCCAGCATCAAAGGTGGAAGAGTAGGAGTTGCTGTTGAAGTTGCAGGTGTCATCCTGGTCCTCAGTGTAGCTCAGGATGCCCTTCAGTGGGCCCTTGGATACCTACTTCACCATCTCTTGATGTCATCATACTTGGCAGGTTTCTACATGTGGCATGTCAGATCCACAATGGATACATTGGGGGTAGGAACACGGAAGGCCATGCCAGTGAGCTTCCCGTTCAGCTGTGGGATAACCTTGCCCACAGCCTTGGCAGCACCAGTGGATACAGGGATGGTGTTCTGGGCAGCCCCATGGCCATCATGCCACAGCTTTCCAGAGGGGCCATCCACAGTCTTCTGAGTGGCAGTGATGACATGGACCGTGATCATGAGCTCTTCCACAATGCCAAAGTTGTCATGGATGACCTTGGCTGAGGGGGGGTAAGCAGTTGGTGGTACAGGATGCATTGCTGACAATCTTGAGTGAGTTGTCATATTTCTCGTGGTTCACACCCATCACAAACATGGGGCATCGGCCCTTTTGGCCCCACCTTTCTTGAAAAGTGGGCCCAAGCCTTCTCAATGGTGGTGAGGGCGCCAATACACTTAGCACTAGCAACACCCCATTTGATGTTAGCGGGATCTCACTCCTGGAAGATGGTAATGGGCTTCCCATTGATGACCCATTCTCAACCTTGACTGTGCCATTGAATTTGCCATGGGTGGAGTCATATTGGAATTTATAGACCGTGTAGTTGAGGTCAATGAAAGGGTCATTGATGGCAACAATGTCCACTTTGCCAAGTGCAGGGCAGAAAGCCACCCTGGTAACCAGGTGCCCAATAAGGCCAAATCCATTCACACTGACATTCACCATCTTGTCTACAGGACAAAGCTGGCACTGCGCAAGAAGATGCAGCTATCTCTGGAACAGGGACAAGCAGAGAGCCAAAAATATATATTCCACTGCATGAATTATTTTTCTTGTATGATTGTTTTGCTGGTGAAACTATATTTCACTAAATACAAAATGATGATATAAATTGTAGACCCATACAATATGAGTCATTTGTATATACTTATAAAGTTGCAATTGTGTGTTCCTAGATTAAGTACTTAGGCTGCTGTCTTTCTCTTTGAATTTTCTCTTCCCATCTCTTTCCTCTCTCTATCCTGGCTTTTCTTCCTGCTTTTATTTTTCTTACACTTACTAAGTGTCTTCCTCAATGTCCTTTGTTCTACTTTGATTGTCCATGATGAAATGGTGACAGCAGACAATTATGATCTTGTTCTAAAGTTTATATTGTACTGTCATCTGTTGGTTTAAATACCTGATAACCTTAAGCTTTTGTTTTAATTAGAGGTCAATTCACCATATTATACATACATAGAGATATATGCATGCATTTTTATTTTGGGTAAAAACAATACAATTCTAATGATAACATCTTTGTTCATAATTATAAACTAAGGCAGAGACTGGTCACACTTCTAGATAGCTGGATATGAAGCTGAAGACTAGATTTCCTCCTCTTAGGGCCAAGTCTATTGTTTCTTAGTCTTGAACTTTCTTTAAAGTAATGCCTTGGCTGTGTGGTACTGATACGCTAATGCTGCTTTGGATCTTCCTGCTTTGACTGACTTGGGGAACCTCCTCCTAGCTCACTGAAAGGTTGTCATGATGGAGAGATGCTTGTAGAGTCTAGTCATCAAATGTTTGCCTTTTAGGATGTCATTAATCTGAGCTTTCTTGTAGACACTTTTAAGTACTCAGCATGTGTGTCTCTCACAAGCCCTAATAAAGGGAAGAAAAACCATCTGTCCTGCCATTGCAGTACTTATATGTAGTTGGGTAGGTAAAGTCTGTGTGTATGTGTGTGTGTGTGTGTGTGTGTGTTAAAAGGACACTAAGTAAACTAATTGCTATATAGCTACTAACAAGGTCCAGATCATGTGCTGTGGAATTTAATATTAGGGGACACATTAAAAATAAGGCAGCATCAACTAGCAAAGGTCTTACAAGTTGACTTGTAACCTCAGAAGACATGCTATAATGCAAACTCTCAGAGCCTGTGACTGTGAACTTATTGGGAAATAGTCTTTGCAGGTGTAATCGACTTAAGACTTAAGATGAGGTCATACTGAATTACTGCAAACGCTAATCTAGTATGACTGATACCTTAATCAGGGGAAAGGAAACAGACAGACACACAAGCTTTCATTAACTCTGATATCTCCTATCATTTCATCTTGCTAATGGTACCTGTAGATTTTGATAGTTTGGATATAAATTTAAGGTCAAATGGAGGGTCATAAGTCACTTAAATAAGTAGTGACATGATTTTAATTTTAAAGGTTAGTAATACACCATATGAAATATAAAGAAAGAAAAGAGTTTGCCTAGAAAATATACTAGAAACAATTCTTGTTGGCTTTTTATTTCTTTGCTACCATTGTTAGCAGCTTTAAACATCATTTTCCCATACATGAGTCCTGGAACTCTTTCCTACTATATTCTGTTAATTTCTTTGTAGAATTTATCTCAATCTATAAGCATGTTATATATGTTATATTCTTTGCTCTTAAGTTTTTACCTCAAAGAGTCTTTATCTTCCCATAGCCATTTACCCTTTGACACACATTCACTGTGATTGTCAAGACAGTCTGTCTGAGACCGTGATGATAAGAGCATTTTGACTTATTAAGATTCTTCTATTCAGCAAGCTCACTGTAAAAACTGGACAAGTCATGGGGCTGAATTATTATAACTCATGTCAGAGGTAAACTAATTGAGAGCCTGATTTGACTTTCTACGGTCAGTTGATAGATGGCCAAGTCAGAATTCAAACTCATGCCTATCTTATGTAGAAAAACCTTGACTTTGCTCTCACAAGCATCTTCCTTCTTAACATCTCATAGCCCATCCCTGTGCTCTTCCTCACACATAAATCCTTCCTGAAACTTTCCTCATAGCACCCACTCTTTTTCAGCATGGTCTTCTTTGGCTTTCCTTCCTGAAAAGGCATACAATTTAGAAAGCTATTCAAACGTAGACTGGTCCTTTAAAGTCTCTTGTCAGAAAATGGAAAACTGAACAATATGTTATATTTATTTTTTATTTATTTTTTAGTGTGTGTGTGTGTGTGTGTGTGTGTGTGTGTGTGTGTGTGTGTGTGTGTGTGTGTGTGTGTAAAAGTTGTAAATTGCAGGCTGGAGAGATAAAACAGTGGGTAGAATGCTTGTTGCACAAGCATGAAGTGTGTTTAAGTCCCAGAAGCCACATAAGCCCAAGTGCAGTAGCACCTATCTATAATCTCAGTTTTCCTATACTGGGATAGAACATAACCAGGAGATCCTGCAAGTTCATGGCTCAGCATGTCTTACAAAGATGACCAAGAGAGAAGGTGATGAAAGGTGAGCACCAACATCCAAGGTTGTCTCTGACCTCCACAAGTGTATCGTGGCACAAAGCACATCCACGAATGCATGTGAGTACTGGGTGAACTGTGGTCCCCACATTTTGTGATGTGATACACACACACACACACACACACACACACATATATATATATATATATATTCATGAATGACCTTGGGTGTTTAAAATCAGGAAGTTCAAGCCACAGCTTGGATGCTCTGACCTCTGGCTGGGTACAGACATTCTTGATGAAGAACTTCTGCTGATCTCACTTGCAAAGTGGGCATCATGTGTAGACGCCAAGGTGTTTCATGATTGGAGGCCTTTACATGTATGTCCTCTGTATGGCAGTGTACCCCTCCATCTCCACAAAACCCAATTCAAACACTAACATCTATCTTTGAAACTTTCTTGATGCTACCACCCTAATCTGAGTTATAATTAATCCATTTTCTGCTTTTCTAAAAACATAATACTGTATGTATGATGTGCCTTTGGTAATCTGGCTATTTATTATGTCAATCTCTGTCACATACATGACTTTACGTATGTCACTGCATTAAACTGCATACATTTTTATTCGTGATAGTTTTCTTTTTTACTATTGACTTGAGTAAACTAAAAGAACCACTATTAATTAAATACTTTATTCTTTTAATTTTTATTTTTCATTTTTATCTTCTCTCTCTTTTCTCTCTCTCTCTCTCTCTCTCTCTCTCTCTCTCTCTCTCTTTAATTTCGGCAATCTCATGTAGGTCAGTCTTGCTTCAAACTTGCTATGTAGTCAAGTCTGGCCTTGTAATCTTGATCTTCCTGCATCTATCTCTTGAGTGATGGAATTTTAGGCATGCCAACTATACCTGGTTTTAATTGAGTACTTTCTGTATAAAACATACACATGATCCCATTTAATCATTGTTACTATTCTTTAAGGGACTTAATTTAATTCCAATATTATGTCTAAAAAAAGAGGTCCATGGGAATTAGATGAGGTTTTTCAAGCAAAGAGCAATAAAGAAGGTATTAAAATTCACCATTTTCTAGCTACATTTAGTTTGCTTTCTTGAAAACAATATCAATGTTTAGATATATTTCACAGAGTAAAATATTTTTAATATCATAGATGTTATAAAAATAATAGCATTTTGACTTTTCATAGATCGTAGATATTTAATAAGGTTAGTAGCCACATTAATTACTGCCCACAAAATATGAAGGTCATACCTCGAAGTTCCTGCCACTGCTATCTACACAATGGCTGGCAAGCCAATGGGTTTGCTTACCCAGAATCCATTTGTGCCCCAACTTTGCAGCTTTAATTAAACTTGAATTAAATGGCTATAAATGACCATTTCCCTTGAGAACCAACATCACAGAACAGGTTATTCAAGATACCTAGAGTCCTTTTGTCCTAACTACTTTAACCCATACAACAAACCTTTTCCCACACCTTCTACAGTTACCAATTTAGTGGTACTCAAGTTATGGTGTCTTTGGAATTTGAGAAGGTAATGATGGAAAGATACAACTGCACAAGAGTAGTGGGAGAGGTACAGCTGTTAGATACCATCAGATGGGCTTTTCAGAAGATCAACAAGAAAAAAAAGAAAGGAAGGAAGAGAAAAGAGAAAATCAACCAAGTACTAACACAAGCAGCTGGAGAGAAGAGAGGAACAGCTGATGAGCTGTGGGAAGGAAAGATGAAGGTTTCAGTGAAAACCCGTTATTACTCAGAAGCAACTTTGATAGAGCTAAAAACTGTTTAACAAGAAAAGAAGGCCTGACCAACATTTCCGAAAACAAAACAAAGAAACTTTCTAATGCTAAATATAGTTTATAAAGGATCAAGAAAAAGTAGACATAAAATACTTCTAGGACTAAGGATAATAAAATTTAAATCACAATTGAGAACCTTCTATAACAATTTCCATTAGAAATACTGATGGGTAGAAGATGATTAAATATTAAGATATTGATTGCTCTTAAATCATGATTATAGAAGACTGAGCACTACTGAGTGGGCTCCTGGTTATGTTTCATCTGATTCAGTGATGATCATGACGTATTTGAGTAAGGACATAGTATTAAACCCCACATAAGGAAAATTGTTGGCAGTAGGTCAGATAGTTTTGACTGGAATCGTGTATTAGTAACAAATGAAAGCTACCGTAAACTTAATGACCTAAGCTAAGAATCAGTTGATGGTCTAACAGTTTCTTAGAATCAGGAATTTGGGCTGGACTCACTAGGTGACTCTTTGTCAAGATCTTTTCCTGATGCTCATGATATCTGTCATCGGAAGATCAGAGTGTGGCTGGAGGACCCACTTGTGAGTTCAGTCATTTAGTAATGTGATCTATCTTGCCAAGAGACCTTAATTATCCTTTTCTGGCCACTCAGCCTCATTGACCAGAGTGCTGTTTATAGTTTATGAGATTTTAACTGCCTTCCCCTAGGAAAAGGAGAATGGAGAGAGAGGGAGAGAGAGAGTGAGAGAGAGAGAGAGAGAGAGAGAGAGAGAGAGAGAGAGAGAGAGAGAGAGAATATTATATATCTCTCCATATGTTTTTAATTAAAACTAATTACTTCCTCAGACGACCTGACTTCACGTATAGTCATGCAAGGGTTTAGGGGTAGCAAGGGAGCCATGCAAAACTATAATACTGGTAGGTGGACTCTGTGGGGCTATAATCTTGCCCACTACCACACACCATGTGCTCAGGTCTTCTGTACTTTCCTGGGCCAACACTTGTGTTTTCTATTTTTTTTTTTATTTTTTTAATTTTTTTTAGTTTTTCGAGACAGGGTTTCTCTGTGTAGCCCTGGCTGTCCTGGAACTCACTCTGCAGACCAGGCTGGCCTCGAACTCAGAAATCCACCTGCCTCTGCCTCCCAAGTGCTGGGATTAAAGGCATGCGCCACCACTGCCCAGCAACACTTGTGTTTTCAACCAGACTCACTGGTCTTCGAAGTTGCCTTTGGAGTGGCTAAAACTTCAATCTAGAGTTCAGATTATCTCTAGTTCTAAGGAAAGCATCACTGATGGTTAATTAAAGTATGAGACTTACAAACATGTTAAAGAATTACATGTGTATTTATTGTACCCAGACCTTAAATAGGAATAGACTTATGTTAAACCATTCAGAAAGGCATCATCCAGTTTTAACCCTTGCCTGTACTGCTCATTCTCAGTAACATTCTCTTACCTTCCTTTAAATATAACCTACTATACATCTGGGTTGTGGAGTTAGTTTTTTTCATTTGTTATGACTGGGTCTCATTATGTAGCTCTTAGCTGGCATAGAACTTACTATGTAGACTAGACAGGCTTAGAACAGTAACTGTCCTTCAGCCTCTGTAGCCCACATGCTGTGATGGGAGGTGTGGACCCCTATTTCTTGTTCTATTGTTCATCTGGAAAAAAATGAGATAAAATGTCTCTTAGGAGAAACTGAGACGTGACCAGCCCTGTGGAGCACATAGAACAGAATAGATGGCTTGAGTAAGTTAGGAGCTAGTAGGGATTAAGTCCTAGCTTATGGCCTAGAGATTTATCCAGAAATCATCCATTCTCAGAGTCTTTATTTCTGGAATTTTGGTGGAAAAGCCCCTGGTTATGTGAAAGTTTCTCTAGCAGCTACACGTAGAAGTAGATTGGGAAATGATGCTAAATTGCTGATTGGTCTCTATGGCATAGGGTATAATGCACTGTCTGAATTACTATGGATGATCTGATAAATATAAAACAGTACTTCATATGGTCTTCTCCTAACCAGGAGAAAAAGCATCTTCTCACATCCATGAGTCACACTGGCTTCCTCTTCTTACAGACCTTTTACATATCTCCCCCTGTTCTAAGCAGTTGTCTTATTTTGCTTATGGATTGGCAGTGATCACAAATAGATAACTTAATAGGCTTTGCAAGTATTTTCCTTTAAGTATGATTTTTGTATCTTTTATTTAAAAATATTTTTGGAAAGATATTTCATTCCTTTGCTAAGTATCTTTTAAATATGTTAAAGTTTGCATTAGTGTCTTTATATTCTCAATCAGCTGAAAATAGAGTTGTGTGTGTGTGTGTGTGTGTGTGTGTGTGTGTGTATCTCTATGTGTAGGTTTAAAAATATATTCACTTGACATTCTGGTTGCTGCCCTCCTTCTGGTCCGTCCCTCACACAGTCCTTTCCCCCTCTCTCTCCTCCTTTCCTCTGAGAGGGTGGAGCTCCTCGCGGGGTATTTCTCACTCTGGCACATCAAGTCTCTACAGGGCTAGACACGTCCTCTCCCACTGAAGCCAGTCAGGGGAATGTATTCCAGAGACAGGCAACAACTTTAAGGATATCCCCTGCTCCAGATGTTGTGAGATCCACATGAAGACTGAGCTGCACATCTGCTACATATGGGGTTGGGGATGACTAGGTCCAACCCGTGTTTACTCTTTGGTTTGTGGCTCAGTCTCCGAGTATCCCCAAGGATACAGGTTAGTTGATTCTGTTGGTCTTCCTGTGGAGTTCCTATCCTCTCCAGGGCCCTCAATCTTTCCCCCAACTCTTCCATAAGATTCCTGAGCTCTGTCTGGTGTTTGACTGTGAGTCTCTACATCTGTTTCAGTCAGCTGCTGGGTGGAGACTCTCAGAGAACAGTTATGCTAGGCTCCAGTCTGTAACAGAGTATCATTAATAGTGTCAAGGATTGGTGCTTGCCCATGGGATAGGTCTCAAGTTGGACCTGTCATTTGTTGACCGTTCTCTTGGTCTCTGCTCCATCCCCATCCCTGCATTTCTTGTAGACAGGAGAAATTTGGGTTTGAAAGTTTTGTGGGTGGACTGGTGTCCCTATCACTCCACTGGGGTTCCTTCCTGGATACAGGAGGTGGCCTCATCAGGTTTCATATCCCCAATGCTGTGAGTCTCAGCTAAGGTCCTATTTTTTTTTTAATGAGAATCTCCCTCATCCCAGGTCTCTGGCATGTCATTGAGATGCTCCCTAAGCCCCACTCCTACCACCTACAGATTTCCATTCATTCTCCTGGCCCTCTGGCCCTCTCTCTTGTCTCTCCCCACACCTGATTCTGAATACCTCCATTCTCCTCCCCATCCTCTCTCCCACCCAGTTTCCTCTCTCCATCTGCCTCCTTTGACTATTTTATTCTCCCTTCTAAGTGAGATTCAAGCTTTCTTGCTTGGGGCTTCCTTATTATTTAGCTTCTTTGGGTCTGTGGAGTGTATCATGGGTATCCTATTTATTTTTATGGCTAATATGCACTTATAAGTGAATGCATACCATACATGTCCTTTTGGGTTTGGGTTACCCCACTGAAGATGATATTCTCAAGTTTCATCCATTTGTCTGCAAAATTCATGATGTCTTTGTTTTTCCTAGCTGAATAATATTCCATTGTGTAGGTGTACCACATTTTCCTTATCCATTCTTCAGTTGAGGGACATCTAAGTTGTTTCTAGTTTCTGGCTATTATGAATAAAGTTGCTATGAAGATTGTTGAGCAAGTGTCCCTGTGGTATAGTGGGGCATCTTTTGGGTATATGTCCAAAAGTGGAATAGCTGGGTCTTGAGGTAGAACTATTTCCAGTTCCATAGATCTTATGATTGTGTTGCCCACATTGATCACTGTTACAAGCACATCTGGAGTGGCATATTACCAATCTCCTAGGTTTCTCTAAGTCTAGCCAAGATGACAGTGAATAGTAACCATCACATCATAGGTACACCACTTGTTAGTTTAGTGCCCTGGTCTCCAAAAGATCAAGTCCTACTTAGAACACAGAAGAAATTTAGTTGAAATCGGGAGTTTCTGCAGTCTTCCAACCTTGTTCAAACTTAAGTTCAAAGTCTTCTCTTAGACTCAGGGAAAGCTCTCAGCTGTGAGCCTCTATAAAATAAGGCAAGTGACGTGCTTCCAAAACACAAAGGCACAAAATAAATGTTCCTATCCTCAAATTATACAGTATCCAGAGGGCTGGCTCAGTTCTTAAGAGCACTGGCTATTCTTTCAGAGGTCCTGGGTTAGGTTCCCAGCTCCAACATGTTGGCTCACAAACATCAGGGGATCCAATGCTCTTTTCTAGCTTCCATCAGCACCAGGCATGTATGTAGTACACAGAGATTCATGCAGGCAAAACACCTATGCACATAAAATTAAAATATGTAACCTCCCCAATCGAAAAGTAAAATGTAGGGACAAGAGAATTATAAGAAAGGATTGAGCACAGTAAGGGAAATACTAAATTACAAGGTTGTGTACCTGGTATCCAGTATGCACAGTGTTGTGATGTGCGCCTCAGTGATCTTACCTAGTCTCATTCCTGCAGCCTTCCCACATACAGTCTGTGTTCTTTCTCTCTGGCTGACTCCACTCAAATTCTTGACAAATTTCCACCCACCTGTCATGACTGAGGACTTAAGAGTCCTCAGTACAGCTATAGCTTTATCCTTACAGTTCACACACTGCCCCTCCAGGGGGCCTCCTCAGAGAATCCAATTCTGTTCCATATTACCTAGCCTCCTAGGCTTATCTTTGGGATCTTGGTAAAAGTTTGCCTGGTCCCATAACTCTTGCATTTTGCATGACTGCAAACTCAGCATCATGTGGTATGGTTACAGTGGCCTCCAAATGTTTGGTGGCTTACTCTAAGAAAACATTCCCAGAGGCAGCGTTGTGCAAGCAGGGTTCCCTGATATCTCTGACTTCTCAAGGGAAAATCTTTCACAATAGTTTACAATTTTTTTTTTTTTTTACCCTGGAGTGAAGTCTGGGAAATTTCTTATTGTTTCAATATAGAATGTCTGAAACTTCTTAAATGACAGTAGTTTATCCAACAACTGCAGGCTCCTTATCTACAACTTTAAACTTTCTCCTTTTCTGGCCCAAATAGCATATCATTCCAAATATTTTGTCTACTTTTAAGAATCCAGATTCTCAACTGTAAACACTAAACATAGCCAGAAATAACTGCCACAGCCTACTCAGTTTGCCGTCTTGAGATAGCCTTCATTGAATTAATTAGCTCATGTCTTCTAGGTTCATTCATACTCAAGTTCAGGTGCTGTGTTGTTTCCTCTGAGATTAAAACCTTACATTTTGGAGGGAAACATTTTTAAGACAGGATGTTCACAGGGAGGTGAAACAGCAGGAAATTCTAAAGGGAAGTGAGCTACTGCAGGTAAACTCCTTAAGACACAAGTAAGCAACTCAAAATAGTTTCAGGAAGTTCCTGAAACTGACAAGATTCTCTAGGGACCTCACTCCTTAAAAGTATATAAATAGTAAAGACTGCTGAGTGAGGACCTCCAGAAAATCCCAGCAACCTAGAAGAAACAAAATCCAGCCAAACAGCATAGAAAAAAACAAAAGCTGAGCTTCTGGAAGAGGCCCAGATCAATGGAGCTACCTGCAAAGGATACTCTCTAATCTGTTGCAGTGTGCTCCAGGTTTCCAACTTTTGCAAGCTATTACCCATGCTCTGATGGGATTTGTTGATGCACCAGTCCGAGTCATTTCTGCCCCTGTAAGTAACCCTTCACATATATTTCTGTAACGAACCACAATGAAGCTCATGATTCACCAAGCTGGACTTTGGTGGCACCCATACTTTGGTCAGTCATGTGCTCCATATTTGAGTGAATTGATTCCCATTTACATCTCTCCAGGAAAATGATCACACAACACCAGGATATGAACAAAATATTGACAAATTTCTTGCCAGAATGTAGCACAAAAAGGTTTCTTATCTAATTTTCAATAGACTCTTCACAGAGATATGTTAGGAAGCCTCAGTCATCATTCACTGAGTAGCCTTACTGCTGAATCTACTATATTTTGGAATCAAGTTCCTTGCATCATCTGAATTCTACACAATTCCTCTGGATCAGTAATTTCCTAGATCTCTATTTCTCTTGTCCAGTATTCCAGTTTCTCAAGAATGTACCTTCTGTCTTATTCTTCCTCTCTAAACAGCATGTCTCTTTTAAACAAGATGGTCACATGTTAAATAATTATCAAATTTTAGAATATGCTTAAAAGTAATAAACCCAAACCTGTTTTAGATGCCCATGGAAAACCAAGACATGAAAATAGTATTTACTTAGAAGGTAAATCTTTATTTTTGCATATAATTTATGTATTTGTCTGAATTGTCTATTCATACATGGTTTAAAACTCAATGGCTAAGAGCAACATACAGAAAGGTACAAAAGATCCCACATGAATACTTGAAAATAAAGTGACAAAATACAGCATTCAGAAAGAGAGAGTTTATGAGGAGCTCCTCCTGCCTGACCCCAGCTGCCCGCACCCTTCCTGGAACAAGCAGGCTCTTACACATTCTGAGGACAAGAAGGTAAATCTTTATACTTGCATCTAAACACACCTCACATCCATGAGTTTTATGTTTTGATTTTCAAGATAGATGGGGAAGAGATGATCATGGCCATGGTAAGAATAAAAATAAGTAGCAAAGAGAAGAACAATGTAATAAGAAAATGGTCAAAACTTGCCTTCTAGATGTGAGTCATAGAGAGAATATCATCAGTTAGAAGTAGCACTAAGATTTTTTCAATAATTTATTTTTATTCACTTTACATCCTGACAGCAGCCCCCCTCCTCTTCTACCAGTTCTGCTGTACAAATATCTATCTTCATTACTTCCTCCCCTTCTCTGAGTAGAAGTGGAAGTCCCCCTTAGGTACCACCCTACCCTGGGATTTCTAGTCCCAGCAAGACTAAGCACATCTCCTACTGAGGGCCAATCAGGCAGTCCAGGTAGGGAAAGGGGATCCAATGGCAGGCAACAGATTCTGAGACAGCCCCTGCTTCAAGTATTAGGAACCAACATGGAGACCAAGCTGCACATCTGCTACAAACGTGTAGGGTTGTAGGTCCAGTCCCTGCATGCTTATTGTTTGGTGGTTCAGTCACTGTGAGCTCCCATGGACCTAGATTAGTTGACTCTGTAGGTCCTCTCGTAGTGTCCTAGAGCACTTTGTTCATTCAATTCTATCGCCCACTCTCCCACAAAACTCCCTGATCTCTTCCTGATGGGTGGCTGTGAGTCTCTGAATCTGTTTCTATCAGCTGCTGGACGAAGCGTCTCTGGAGACAGTTATGATAGGTTTCTGTCTATAATCATAGCAGAGTATCATCAATAGTGTCTGGGGTTGGCTGTCTCAGATAGGATTGGTCTTAAGTTGGGACAGTCATTGGTTGGCAGCTATTCCCTTAGTGTCTACTCTAGCTTTAGCCCTGTGCATCTTGTAGGCACAACCAACTGAATGTTTTGTGAGTGGCTTGATATCCCTATCTCTCCACTGAAAGTCCTGTCTGGCTACAGGAGATGGCCACTTCTTTTTCTCTCTCTCTCACTGGTAAGAATTTCAGCTTGGGTCACCCCCATAGGCTCCCCATAGCCTCCCCTGTCTCAAGCCCCCAGCCAGCCCAGAGATGCCTCCTATTGATTTCCATTCGCACTTCAAGCCCTCTCCTGCCCCTCCTCTCTGCACATCTGATCACCATACCCGTTCTCCTTCCTCACCCGGTTTCCCTCTCTCCATCTACCTCAGATGACTATTTTGTTTCCCCTTTTGAGTGGGATTCAAACATCCTCCCTTGGTCTCTCTTTATTACCCAGTTTCTTTGGGTTTGTGATTGTAGCATGGTTGCCCTGTGCTTTATGGCTAATATCCACATATAACTGAATATATATCATATGTATCTTTCTGGCTCTGGGTTATCTCACTCAAGATGATATTCTTAAACTCCATAGATTTGCCTGCAAAATTCATGATATATTTGTTTTTAATAGCTGAGTAGTATTCCATTGTGTAGATGTACCACATTTTACTTATCTATTCTTCAGTTGAGGGACTTCTAGGTTGATTTCAGTTTCTGGCTGTTATGAATAAAGCTGCTATAAATATAGTTGAGCAAGTTTCCTGGTGGTCTAATGGGGCATTTGGGTATATGCTCAGGAGTGGTAAAGCTGGGTCCCAATTTTCTGAGAAATTGCCAAACTGATTTACAAAGTGGTTGTACAAGTTTGCACTCCTACCAGCAATGAAGAAGTGTTCCCTTGTTCCACATCCTTGTCAGCATGTGCTGTCACTTGAGGTTTTGTCTTAGCCATTCTAAGATAATTTTTATTTGCTTTTCCCTGATGACTAAGAACATTGAACATTTCCTTAAGTGTTTCTTGGGCATTCGAGATTACTCTGTTGAGAATTCTCTGTTGATGTCTAATTTCTTGAGCATTTTATATATTCTGGATTAGTCTTCTGTTGGATGGAGGGTTGGCAAAGATCTTTTCCCATTCTGTAGGCTGTTATTCTGTCCTATTTGTGGTGTCTTTAGCCTTGCAAAAGCTTTTCACTTTCATGAGGTCCCATTTATTAATTGTTGATCTTAGGGCCTGAGCTATTGGTGTTTTGTTCAGGAATTTATTTCCTCTGCCAGTAAGTTCAAGGCAGTTCCCCACTTTCTCTTCGATTAGATTTAGTGTGTTCAGTTTTATGTTGAGGTCTTTGATCCACTTGGACTTGGGTTCTATGGTGAAAGATATGGGTCTATTTGTGTTCTATTACATGGAGAAAACCAGTTAGACAAGCACTGTTTGTTGAGATGCTTTCCTTTCTCCATTTTATGGTTTTGGCTTCTTTGTCAAATATCAAGTATCCATAGCTGTGTACATTTGTTTCTGGATCTTCAATTTTATTCCAATGATCAACCCATGTGGTTTTTATTACTATTGATTTGTAGTGTAGCTTGAAATCAGAGATGGTGATACCTCCAGAAGTTCCTTTATTGTACAGGATTGTTTTAGCTATCTTAAGCTTTTTGTTTTTCCTTATGAAGTAGAGAATTGCTTTCTCAAGATCTGTGAAGAAATTTTTTGGAATTTTGATGGGAATTGTATTGAATCTGTAGATTGCTTTTGGTAAGATGGCCATTTTTACTATAATAATCCTACTGATCCATGAGCATGGGAGATCTTTCCATCTTCTGATATCTTCCTGAATTTCTTAAAAGACTTGTAGTTCATGTCATACAGGTCTTTCACTTGTTTGCTTATAGTTACGCAAATATATTTTATATTATTTGTGGCTTTTTAAAAGGGTATTGTTTCCCTAATGTCTTTGTTATTCCATTTATCATTTGTACAAAGGAAGGCTACTGATATTTTTCTCTTGATTTTGTATCCAGCCACTTTGCTGAAGGTGTTTATCAGCTGTAGGATTTCCCTAGTAAAATTCCTGGGTCACATATGTATACTACCATATGATCTGTGAAAAGCATTATTTTGACTTCTTCCTTTCCAATTTGTATCCCCTTGATCTCCTCTAGTTGTCTTATTGTTCTGGTTAGAATTTCAAGTACTATATTGAATAGATAGGAAGAGAGTGGGCAGCCTGGTTTGTCCCTGATTTCAGTGGAATTGCTTTAACTTTCTCTCCATTTAATTTGGTGTTGGACATTGGCTTGATGTATATTGCTTTTATTACGTTTAGGTATGTGCCCTGTATCCCTGATCTCTCTAACACCTTTAACATGAAGGGGTGTTAGATTTTGTCAAAGGCTTTTTCAGCATCTAATGATATGATCATGTGACTTTTTCTTTCAGTTTGTTTATATGATTGATTACATTGATGGATTTTCATATAGTGAACCATTCCTGCATTCATAAGATGAAACTTACTTAATCATAGTGGATAATGTTTTTGATGTGTTCCTGGATTGCAAGTATGTTACTGAGTATTTTTACATCAATGTTCAGAAGAGAAATTGGTCTGAAATACTTTCTTTGTTGAGTCTTTCTGTGTGGTTTAGGTATCAGGGTGACTGTGGCCTCAATAGATTTAACAATGCATGTTTCTATTTTATGAAATAGTTTGAGGAATATTGGTATTAGCTCTTCTTTGAAAGTCTGGTAGAATTCTGCACTAAAAGCATCTGATTTAACTTTGGTGACTGGTAGCAGTTGGTATCCATCTAGAAAATCCTTTTTTTTTTTTCCTTTGATTTTCCAATATTGTGGACTACAGACTTTTGAAGTAAGACCTAAGGATTCTTTGACTTTCCTCAGTGTCCGTTGTTATGTCTTCCTTTTCCTTTCTGATTTTGTTAATTCGGATACTATCTGTCTGTCATTTAGTTAATTTGGCAAAGGTTTTGTCTATTGTGATGATTTTCTTAAAGAACCACCTCTTGATTTTGTTGATTCTTTGTCTATTTGTTTCTAATTGATTGATTTTATCCTTGAGTTTGATTATTTCCTGACATGTCCTCCTCTTGAAATTGTTTGCTCCTTTTGTTGTTGTTGTTGTTCTTTAGTTTTCAGCTGTACTTTTAAATTGCTAGTAGGAGAACTTCCTAATTTCTTTACGAGGGCACTTAGTGCTATGAATTTTCCTCTTAGCACTGCTTTCATTGTGTCCCATAGGTTTCGGTATGTTGTTACTCCATTTTCATTGAATTCTAAAAAGTTTTTACATTCTTACCTTATTTCTTTTCTGACCTAGTGATCATTGAGTAGAGTTGTTCAGTTTCCATGAATATGTGGGATTTCTGTTGTTTCTCTTGGTAAGTCCAGCTGTACTCTATGGTGGTCTGATAAGATATAAGTAGTTATTTCAATTTTCTTGTATCTATTGAGGCTTGCTTTGTGACCAACTAAATGGTCACACCAGGAAAAGTAGCACTATTGTTTTTAAAGCAATGTGACTGTAATCATTTCAAGGAACAAAGCTCTTTTGTTTGATTGTGAAGATTTTCTTAAATTACTCAATCATATGGTTTTCATTACATTCATGTAACTTTGAAAACTGTATTTTATTTTTTTGTCATTGTTATTGATGGAGATGATTTTTATTGGCTGCTTACTATTATCAAGACAAAATATTGTCTATCACATAGATTATCTCATTACATTTTAGCTGCTGTTTTATGAAGTAAGAATTTTATTTTTCTTCATTTGAAACAGAGAGAGTAATAGAAATGTTCAATATTTTTGATTATGTAGCTATAGCGTGTGGTAGAATATGAAGGTATATTTAGGTCATTTCATTCCATAGCTTCCAGTTTGATTAGGATATAGACTGTTCTAGACCAGAAAGCTGTGGTCAGAGCTTTAAGAATGATCAACCCAGCGCTGAGCCATGAGAATATATGTGTCCTTTATGGGGTAATGATGCTAAAATGTATCTCTTGGAGGGTCAGGAATCAGTGAGCAAACAGATACACAGGCTGAGAGACTGTGAAGTGAGCCAGGCTTTTGTGGAATCAGTTGACTAAGTATGGATGGAATTCCAAGAAATAAGTGATATTCTATATTTTTGGCAATATAAACATGAATGACAAAAGAAGAATAAATGCTTTTGATTAGATGATGTCTTAAAATATGCATGAAAAACAGATCATAGCTGAAATGAAGACACCAAGTGAATTGGTCCTCATGCTTGTGTGGGAGGCATTGTACCCACTAAGCATTTTTAAACACCTGTTATTTATTGTGTCTCGCATATAGGAAAACTGAGACACAGAAAAGTTAAGACACATGCTAGCAGTTACACTGGTACTAAAAGGTGATGGAGGGACCTCAGCTCAGACAGCCAACACTGTCTGTATTCTTAATTTTTAGAGCATAACACTGTGCCAGGCTCTAGACACTGTGTCCCTATGGACCCATGAAGGTGAAAGTCTAGCCTTTCAACTCACACATCCTAAATTAGTTTCTTATCCTGTAGAGAAATGTACTATTTGGTGGGCTGAACAAAAATGAGGCAACAATTGACAAGAGTTTATAAACTATTTGGCAATAAAATACTACACAGCACATTTCATGACCATTTGGGCATAAAAATAAATGTGATTTTTTTCCTCAATACTCACAATAATGGGTTGCATACATCCCTCTCATACAGGATTTAGAAGATTGTTTATATAAGCAGCAGTTGGACACTTATTTTTGGTACTCCCTAGCAATCTAATAGCAGTATTTAAAAATTCTATCTGTTAATCCTCCAGAAGTTTGTACTCTCAACATCTGTAAGTAAGATAGCCAAGCATGCACCTAGCCAGCATCTCTCCTCTTCCTCAGCTACCCAAACAAAGTCAATTGACGGGACAATCAAATCCATGTGCTTGAATTTTTCTTGTTTTCTCATCGTTTACCTTTCCCTCATGCTTAACCCATTTCCCGCAATATTGCCTTTTCTAAACTGCAGCTATCATTCTGTGCCTTCCCTCTTTAACACCCATGAGTAGTACCCACGTTATTGGGTTCCACCCTCTGTCCAATTGTGCCTCTTTCTCACCTCTTCCAATCTTCACATAGTCCCTTTGGCAGCAGGATGCCAAAGCCTCCAGCCTCACCTACAAAGACTTTCGGACCAGAAAGGGAAGTGTTGGGAAGCTTTTAAATAAACAATGTAGGCTCAAGGTCCTCTCACTTACACTTTTTTTCCTCTATACTTTATTCTCATGGTTCTAAATCTTAGTCCTGTGAAGATAGTGGTGAGAAGTGCATAGAAATTCAGCGTGAGTAGCACAGGGTTAGGAGAAGCATGGGGTACACAGCACAAAAAGACGCAAAAGATACTGCTGAACTCAGGGAGTCAGGTAAGCAGCCTGGGAGGAGACGATTTCATGATTGGCGTCTCAGCCAGACCTGGAGGAGAAGCCGAAGTTACTGAGACATAGGGAGGAAAGAAAATCTCATCTGAAAATCTCTCTAATCAAGGTTGGAGTAAGTATCATAGTGTCAGGAGGACAACAGTGAAGATGGGAGCAGGAGATGAGAATTTTCAGTTAGATTGTTGTTTGTTTAGGGACATTGTCTCCAGGTAGCCAGAGCTTGCTGTGAACCCCTGCCTCAGCCTCCCACGTCTGTGTACCATCATGCTTCTGAGATTTTTCACATAGGACAACTGAAGTGTGGCTAAAATGGAGACTGTCCAAGAAAATTGAAGAAATAACACAGTTACTTAATGCAAAGAAAACTAGAATCATGATTAATTATGTCCCTTAAGCTCTAGGTCTCCATGTGTCCTCTGCGAGGCTCCCGCTCTCCCTCTGCTCCTTTGGGAATCTTCATTGCTGGCCTTTCATCCAACAGCCGGGCTCCCGGCAGGCTGTCCTCAGCTCCTATCTTGACTCCTGCAAACAGCAATTATGTTAGAACAACATAATTGTCTGGTTCATTTTGTCTGTGACATAACATATAAGGACCCTCTATGAACAAAATGAAATAAAAGATTAAGATATATTAAAATAATTTAGTTCTACTTTGAAAAGAACCTTCCCAAATCACAATAACCAATTACATTAACAACTAACGAGGGAATCATTTTCCTAATTATATCTATAATAGTCAAAAGTGTTCTTTCTCCTCCTAATTACACTATTTGTGATGTAACTTTTATTTTTTGTATCATTTTCATATCTATTTACATTTGAGGATAAGTCAGAGGTGGCCTTTAAATTAAATAGTGTTCAAACATCAGATTACACATAGGAAATAATTAATTTGCTAGATAAAATTGTTTAATATGTTTTAGGGAAGTCTAATTTATATGTTACTGACCCCTGTAAAGGCTATTTAAGTCTCAGTTTTCTCTTTGGACACAACACTCACTGGATTTCAAAGTCAGTAGTTAGAAGACTGGAAATTGTCTGGTATCAGACAAATAGCCTCGGCACGTAAATCAATGGACTGTGGCTGATTCTTCCTCTCTCTAAAGGGAAAGTGAGCTTTAAAAAGCCCGCTAAGCACCTTGCATTGGGCTGTCACCCTCAATGTACCTTGGCTATCCTTGCTTCTCATGAAAGGGGAAGATGGGAAACAGAAAGTGTATCATTTCATTCACACGGACTTGTTCTGAAAGTGTGGCTGTGATATGATTTCTGTCAGAAGCAATCTGCTCGGTTTTCCTATGTTTTTGCTTGGGAACAGAGAGTGGCCCGTGTGTTTGCTAACCCTAGGTGCTCAGATGTGCTGCCTTGTCAAACTGCATTTGTCTTCACTTACTACCTGCTTGTTGAGCAGAGCTCATCCTCGCTGTGGTGGCAGAGAGAGCCTTAAGGCTGCTCAGCATCTGTCTCTTCATGTAATTAACTGTAGCCCCGGATAGGGAGCAAAACAGAGATTTTGTGCTGTGAAAGGGTAATGTGTCTAGACAGGACTTCCTAAGCAGAGATAAGATTTGTTAGCATTTCTGTTCAAACAGAAGGGCATAGTTTTTGCCTCAAAATACTCTGAAGGCAGAGTGTATATTTCTTCTTAAAACAAAGGAAATTTGGCTTAAAAGCATCTTTAAATTTCTTCATGATAACGTTAGCCTTGATATGGAACATCAAGAATCTTCCTCAGATGCAGCTCTGCTAATTGTCTAAAGGGTCAAAAAACTAAAAGGGCTGAATAATGTAGGAATACATGAGTTAATACTGACAAATAAATGAGAAATAAACAACAGGCAAGAGAAGCCCTCTTTACAGTAGAGTGTTAACCAACAGATTCTGAAGGGAGGGTGAAGCTGGGAAATTTACTATTTCACAACTATCATATTGAGAATCTATAGATAATAGGTAATAGAACAGTAGATAATGAAGGATTCATTAATGAATGCCATTGAGGACATTTTTTATATATGTGCACTACTGATTCTGAGTAAAGGACTTTGGGGAATGTTTTGTTGTAAACTTTCCATGTTTGAAACTATATCAAAGCTATCCCCCAAAAGAGAATTCACACATTGTTTTGGTTTCCTTCTAAGTCATCAAAACACAGCTCAGTCCTACACAGGCATGGCTTCTTTTCGTTTTTAACCATAGTATGAGGAGAAATGCTTATGTTACCTAGAAACGTGACTCACTAGCTTCCAGCACACTTCCTCACTATAGCATGCTATCCAGTAAGTATCTGCTTTGTCATCCCGAGTGCTGATGGTTCAGCTTCACTGGGACCCACAAGGACATCCCAGTGGAATGTGAATATGTCTGTGGTTCCACGACACAGTATGAACTACCACTTGACTTCATAGAAAACATTGACCTTTAGAAAACGAAGGCTCATGGTTACTTCTGTGTTGTTCTTGTTAAGTTTCTTTTGACTATGTAGAAGGAAAACTATCCTCCACTCCTAGGATGCTATTGTGTAGCCATAGCAACTCCCAAACCGCTTGTGAGATAGAGACTAAAATATTGTAATAAATTGAAACAATGTTGAAGACAATTAGCTTAGACTTCCCTGGATATTTTTGGGCTCCGTTTAATATAGAGAATGTGATGGTGAACAGATTCATAAGTTAACAGAGTTTAAGCAATTCAGTGAGAGTCTGGAGGGGTGACTAGAAACCAGGTGAGCAGGTGAGCAGACATGCTTCTCTCATTGGTAAGTGCTGGTGGGCCGAATGGACAGATTCTCTTAGCTGGAGCTATATGTTTCCCCAATGACTTCCTTCTTGTTGGTGATGAATGAAATAGGTTCACTTCACAACCTTAAGCTTCAGTCCTCTGTGATTTGTTCCGGCTTGGCAGTGTTGTGAGATGGTGTCTATGTGTTCTTAAGTCAGCTAGTAATCATTCATGAGTTTGATATACATATATAATCATTTTGATATGCATCAATATATATGTACATATATTATATCAGAAAGCATTTTGAGTTCTTGTGATTAAAAAAAAATCTGTTAGCCCTTCTATTAAGAAGATTAAAGAGGTATCCTGGAATCGTATTTTCTGGAGTCCTTAATTAAATGATGACGAAATCAATTCCCAGGGGTTCCCCAGCTGTTGGATTGTTGGTAGGAAGAGAAACTGTAGTGAATTTTTGACTTCCATGTTCATGTTATGTTCACCTGTTGCCACATTGATAACATTAAAGAATTCATTCAATTTCCTGGAAATAAAAGCATAATAACTTTAATTAGACCATCTAATAAGATTAAAATGTATGCAATATTTTAAAGTATTTTCATTTACATAATTTTAGATTCACAGAATTGTAAAGATACCATGAGGTCCTGGTATCTTTTTTAGTCAACTCTCCCTAGTGCTGACATCTTACCTAACTATCATAGATAGATTCATGAAAATAAGAAATCAGCATTGGTACACATAAACCTTATAAATAAGAAATCAGCATTGGTACACATAAACCTTATAAATAAGAAATCAGCATTGGTACACATAAACCTTATAAATAAGAAATCAGCATTGGTACACATAAACCTTATAAATAAGAAATCAGCATTGGTACACATAAACCTTATAAATGGAGCGCTTGTTTTCCACATGATTTTTGTTGTTGCTGTTGCTTATTTGAGATGATGTCTCACTACGTTTCTTAGCCAGGCCTTATCCACAAGACTTTCCTACCCCAGCCTCCCTATTGACGGGATTACAGGTATATGACGCCATGTCAAGTAAGTTTCTTTTTCTGCTTTTAGGCCCGTATATGTGACACACTGCCTTCAATATTCATGTTGGTTTTTCTTTTTGATCTCTTCTAATCTACTACAGTTTGACAACAGTTGTTTCTTTCTTAGGCCCCTAAACAAAGGTCAGAATGCCCTTCAACATGAATCAACTAGAAAAACTTTCATGATTAGACTTAACTGTTGGATTTGGGGCACTATTACAGGAATAATGACCATCTTCATTGTACTATATGAGGGGTGATGATAGTGTCTTATCACTGGAGATGTTTGCTTTGATGTTGGTTTGGATGGTGTCTATCTCCTTTTCCCGTTGGTTGTGAAGTTAAGTTTGCCTTTGCCACATTTGCTTAAAATGCACAGTTCAGCCCACTTACCAGGGAAGAGGAACCCAACTACAGTTTCTAGGGAAATGAGCAAGAATTTGCTAATATAGTCAAGACAACAACACCACAGTTAGTAAAGAGTTTGAAGGGGGTGCCTTGACATTAACAGATACCAAAGTTTCTTCTATGGTTTTGTCTATTTAGTTAAATATTCATTGATATGTTCTGAAATTATTAATTATGTCCTATGGCTAATTTAACTCTCATATTTTTCTGCCTTTATTAGTTGAATTTTTTGGTAAGGAAGATCTACCCATCTCCACCCGTTTACTTTTTCAACTCATTATTTACATCCAACTTATTTGAATTCATTCTTTGAGGGGTAATTCAATACTATAATTATTCATTTTTGCCCATGTTGTAAAAGGTATTAGCCACTGGTACCTGTTTTATGTTGGAATCTGTTCCTTTTGACACTCATTGTACTATTGTGGATCTTCCTTTTTTCAGTCACTATAAGATACATAGGTCCATATGGTGTGTTCCCTGCCACAACCGTAGAATTAATCATTTTGTCAATTAGCTCTGGTTTGCTTTACTGGAAAAGGCTCCTTAGAAACCACAATCTGAACAATAAGTTTGCCCATTTCTACTGGAATATATTTCTTAGTAGACAAACACACACACACACATACACATACACCTTTGTTAGCATACATGTTTATATTAATTTCTCTGTTGTGTCTCCAGTAAAAATATTCATGAATTCATATTGTTATGCATAGCTCCAACCCAGCAACCCAGGGATTGTTATAACTTCTGTTATTTGTGAGATCATTCATAACCTTTTTCCTTGACAGTTGACCGGATGTTCTTCACTTGTGGTAAATACATTCCATCCTACCCTTTAACCACTTCTATATGTTGTTGATTATGTACCTCTATGGTGATACTTGAATATAGACTTACATTTTTCTTTCACAGAACTGTTCTGGGTATTGTAGCTCCTTTGATGTTCTGAATAAAGTTTAGAATTAGCTTGTCAAGATCCACAAAAATATTTGTATTTTTTATTCTGAGATTGCATCAACTCTACAGATCAAATTGTAAAGAATTAGCACTTAACAATATTAATTTGTCTAATTCATGAATATGTTGTATCTTTTCATTTACTTAGATAATTTTTTTCATCCATTCACAGTGGTGCAAGAGTGGACCATGAGAGCCTGGGTTATAGTTAAGCAATCCCTGGAAGGCAGTCCTCCCTCAGAGCTCATTGTAGCCTGGGGAAGTTTGGACTTATTTTGATCAGGTGAAGTCTGAGAAGTCGGGTTGGTAGCTGTCTTGGTCTGTGTTATCTTGCTAAATCTGATTTAAAGGGTTCCCTGGAGGTCAAGATATCACCCTATTGAGGAGCCTGTCTCATTTTTTGTCAGCCATGAGGTTTTCTCCACAAGGGATTAAGCATTATTCCAATGGTCATCCTGACAGAGTGTTGATCTTTTAGAAGTGATATCCATAACTATTATAAACACAAATACATTAAAATTGGATTAAAAGGACAATATATCATTTTAAAATGAGCTCATGTTTATCATTTTCATTTTTCAGTTAAAATACACTCAACTAAAGTATGTTTTTGGTTTTTTTGTTTTGTACTGAGATGAGTCTCAGTATGTAGCCTTTCTTGGCTTGGAACTCACTATTAGCCCAGGCTGGCCTAAACTCATAGAGATCCATCTACCTTTGCCTCCCAAGTGCTATCATTAAAGATATGCTTCACTGTGTCCGGCCTCAACTTAGATCTTATAAGAGTAAATACAATTTTATTTATGCCTTTTTTCTGGTTCCATAAAGGAAGGCATTTTATAATTCACTTTGTGTAAATAAAATGAAAAGGTCTTTTTATTTTTAATTTTAATTTGCATTTAGCAATAATTTCCAGTAGTATAGAAATCCTGATAATACTTGCTGAATGAATAATGCAGAGTATTATTGAATGCAGTTAATAATACAGTATATTACTTTCTTCTTGTTTTAACCTTAGTCCCCATTATTAGTAACTTCTTTTTTTAAGCATGAAAAAATTTAATTATACCTAATGAGACACAAGGAACAAATAAACACAGAACAGTTCATTAAAGATGGAAGAAAAATACCCAACACAGCAACAAAATAATGGTAATTGACAAATATAATTCATTAAGAAATCTCAGTATCAATTGTCTCAATTCTTCCAGAAAATAAAAAAAAACAGCTTATCAGATTGAGTAATAAAACAGAAAGTCTCTTCCTTCTGCTTCTAAAAGGCATACCTTATCATCAAAACACACATTACCTTAGGGTGAAAGTCTGGAAAAGGATATCCCTTGCAAACACAACCAGGAAACAAGGAAGTACAGTCATTTTGAAACCTGAAAACATAGACATCAGAACAAAACTAACTGAAACAGAGAGGAAAGGATACTCTTATGGATTCTTTGAGAATTTCTCACAATATAATTGAGTCAAATTAAACTCTCAACTCTGTACCACAAGAATGAGGCGTCAACAGAGACCAGAAGAAGGTGTAAGATCCTATAACAATTGAGTTACTAATGGTCCTGAATCATCACCACATGGGTGAGAGGTATGGAATGTGGGTTCTCTAGAAGAGCTAGAAACTGCTGAGCCATCTCTCCAGCCCCAAGTACAATCTTGGTAGGTCCTTTAAGGAAGCGGTCATTCAGAGGCTCAGTGTACATCATGAGATTGCAACAGGTATTGGTGTCCTAAAGACAAATGTAGGGTCAGGGGTCTCACACAGGTCCAATCCTGAACACTTTACCTAGAAATTCATCCTGTAAAGTCTGCAATAAATAAAGTTAATGCTTGTTAAATACTTGCAAAACCATATAGAAATCATTGTGGGCTTCTTACTGAGGGTTTATCCACAAACAACCTGTGAGTCACCTGTGAGTCATATTTGGTGTATGTGTGTGTGTGTATTTAAACCCTGTGTATATGTGTACAATGACATGCTTGTGCTTATGAATTTGTGAGTAGGGCACATTTATGCCATGGCACACATGTGTGATGTCAAAGCAGAATCTCCAGTGATATGCTTTCCTTCCACATTCTTTTTTTAAAATGGATATTTTCTTTATTTACATTTCAAATGTTATCCCCTTTCCCAGTTCCCCTCCCCCAAAACCCCCTATCCCCTCCCCCTGCTTCTATGAGGGTGCTTACCCACCCACCCACCCACTCCTGCCTTCCCGGTCTGGCATTCCCCCACACTGGGGCATCAAACCTTCACAGGACCAAGGGCCTCTCCTCCCTTTGATGTCTGACAAGGCCATCCTCTGCTACATATGTAGCTGGAGCCATGGTCCCTCCATGTGTACTCTTTGGTTGGTGGTTCAGTCACTGGAAGCTTTTCTGGTTGGTTGATATTGCTGTTCTTCCTATGGAGTTGCAAACCTCTTCAGCTCCTTCAGTCCTTTCTCCAACTCCTCTAAAATTTAAAATAATTGTTTTAGTATCATATTTCTATGAGAGAATTGATTTTGCCATTCATCGTATATAGAAAAAGCTATTGGGTATTTGTTGGAAAAACAACAAACTTGTCTTAGACAATACTAACCAAGTATCTGCGAAAGTGGATACCACATACATACAAGAGCATCAGAAGAAAATAAGGTTTCTACCATGGGGTTTAGTGGCTTCAGCAGTGAATGATGATCCTTGAATATCCAGGTTCCCACCTCCTGCTTCCAGCCCTCCTGACTTGTGCATGGAGTCTTTGGTTTTCCTTTCCGGTTATCATTACTGTGAATATTATTGTGTTTTGACATGCATGTGCCTAATCTTGGTCTTTTGTGACTGCACCTCCCTCCTCCTCAAGGCAGCTTGTTCATGCGTTCTTCTTGAAGGTCTGGGCTTTCATTACAGCCAAGCACCTGCTGCTTCAGGCCTGCCTCCTCTCGTTTCAGGGATGTCCTTAGTCTCTCCTCAGCAAGCCCATTTGTCATCTGCCTCATCCCTTGGCAGCACCTATTCTTATACCAGTAATATTACAGCTTTCTCGCATCAGCTTTGCTTCGTAATTCTCACTTAAGTGTGCCTGCATTATCCTAAAGAGCTTCCCACCCCAGAATTATTTTGGAATGGCACAATTTCAAGTCCACTGGCCTGGAAAATGTCACTAGAATGGAAAGTTCTCACCCATGCTACTTGCTTGAACGTGGCTTTGCATTGCTGCACTCATGCAGTTAATGTTAGTGAAACTGTCTACCAGTGGCATGTCTCTACTAAGTAACTGCCGAAATACAATTCCACTGTGAAAACAGCTTAATACCATTAGCAAGAAGAAAATAAACATAGAACTGTATATAATAACACATATATTTCATTATTAGTGTGACCCTCATGTCTTCAGAACTCTTTAGCCCAAGGTTAAAACAAGATCACCCAACAAATGCTCTCATGTTTGCTGGCTAATGGCCTCACCTGTATAAATAGTTCTAAAACCTTTCCCCTTCAGGGTCTCATTCCCTGGATCTCCTGGGTTGTTCCCAGAAGTCTTCATAATGTTTCATAATCGGTGTGGGCAGTCCTCTTGTCTACCACGTTCTCTGATGGCAGAATCTTCTGTGAGTTTGTACAGTTCAGAAGGAAGACGCTCACTATGCCACAGGTGCTGCCACAAATATGGCTCCCCTGCTCCTGGGAGACTTTTCTCATGACTTCTTGCATTACCAATGCTTCCAGTGGCGTGAAGTGCTACGTTTCCTTAGGTCATAGTCATGGTGCTCTGTTGCAAGAATTTCCCTGTCTAGTTACATTCGGGCAATAGGAGCCCTGTGATTTGACAGGGATCAGGGACTGGAGCTAAGAGTGGGACAGGTGAGAGTCTCTGGGGGGAGAGGAGAAGGAAGATGGCAGCAGACGTGAACTGGCATAACGCCACCAATAGTTATGTCATCATAGAGGTTAGAATTTTGGAATAATTTGTCTAATCTAGGTGGGCAGCTTTTAACATTATCAATTGGCTCTGAATTTATTATATTGGCATGCTGTAAACTGTGTTTTATTGATACATAAATCTGATTGTTAACCATATGCATAAGAGTTTTAATTCTACCGGGTAATTGGGTGTTGAGATGGCTGACCGTGGGATGGGCGGTTGTTGGGTGGGCCTGGTGGTGGAGATCCACCAAGAGACTCAGGAGCTCCTGCACAGAGGGTCTGCCAAGTGAGATGCACTGGGCAGAAGCCCGCTCTGCGGCCCACCGGTTGCTGGCCCGAGCACGGGAACATGCCAGTTTTCTTTTTAATATTTCCCACAACAGTGCTCAAATATGTTCCTTGAGGAATTTATGTTCTAATGAGATTTCATAGCAGTAGAATATTTTTTAAAGGAAATAACTGTACTTTACACATAAAAATTCAACTATATATATGGTGTGTGTGTGCATGCATGTGTCCATATGTGTGTGTGTGTGTGTGTGTGTGTGTGTGTGTGTGTGTGTGTGTGTGCCTGCGCAGTAAGGGCACATCATCATTGAGATGTCATTTGTCACTGAGATCCAGCATTGAATGTGCCTTATGTTACACAGTGTCTTATGAGGGAGCATCTCCTTCCTTCACATCTGATGTGGGAGCTGGCTGCAGAAACAGTACATGATTCCCACTTACCATCTCCAGTATCTTAGCCTCAAGCTCACACATGCATGTCCACACATGTACACATTCATGCACACCAGTTATGCTCAGCTGTTCAAACAAAAGACACAGGTCCTCCTCATGCCTCATCTTCCCCCAATCCCAGGATCCCATCTGTCACAACCCAGAAGCCCAAGAGCTTTCGACATCACATTATAAGATTAGTTGCAAGCCATCTTCTATTTTTGTATTTCACTTTATGACAATCAATTTTAGAAAACGGATTTTTAGATTAGATGGGAAATAACCTGACTGTACAATATATGTACTATATATTTCTGCTGCATAAAGTGCTGAGGAGAGCACAGCATTAGAATAAGCCTTGAGTGAGCATACTTTGAAGTAACATTGGTGATGCAGCACAATGAAGATGAGAATGCAAAGAACAGACCCATGGAAGTTCTCCACAGTATTCAAAACTCCACAGACGGCAGCTGACACTCAGGTTGACTTTGGGGGAGAGGAGCGGTCGGTGCTGGTTTAACTAACTTGTTTCTTCCGGGTTACAAGTGACCTGTCTTCTGGACAGGTGTTCCCACCACTTTGAATTAAATATGGAAAAATCAAATCACCTTTCAGTCTTTACCTAACATGGGCCATCTGAAGGCCACCTTCTGTCCTTACATTGCTTGGTATTTCAAGACCCCCGAGTCATTGCCCTCTTCCTGCTTATGAAATGTTTTTTGTTCTCCTTACAGGATGGTCCTTTTCCATCTCTTTTGCTACACTGCCTCCTTGCTTGTCAGAATTCTTTCCGAACTCCCAGGCTCTTTGACCTGTTCCATCTGATGTCTATATAGCCTAGATGAGCTTATATGCTTCTGTGTCTGCAAAGCCATTCAGAGAGCAGAGTGTTTCAAAGCCACAGCCCCAGGTCCACCTCCTCCCATCCGCAAATTCAGTGTCATGCCAAGGGTTCCACTGGGAAGTGCAACAGAAACCTCAAGTTGAGCACATCCAAATACAAATACCATTTCTTTTCCCTAAATTGCTCTCCTCTGGTTTTTCCATTCAAATTTTCCTCAGGCAGAATAGCTGAAATTTTCCTTTTGTCTGCATTCCTTCAGCAACCACAACCAAATACCTTGTTTACTTTCAAGTTCAATAGACGTTTCTGATTATCATTTTTTGTTCAGATGCTAATCTAGTCATTTTCTACCAGACTCTTAGTCCCAGCCACCATGGTTTTCTGTACAGTAGTTGACAATAAAAGCAGTTGACTGTTTCCATTCCTACCCTTTGGCCCACATCCCTTCTTCATTCAAAAGCCAGTCACAATTTTTTGAATGAAAAAAATCACACATTACACTCATGCCAGACCTTTTCTATCAAGTCAAGAATAGAATCTCCTTACCATGGAGTACAAGATACTGCATACTCTTCCCCCAGCTCGTCTGACCTCATTATCTGACTTCTGATGCTTCCTGGCCCTTGCTCTGCTCCCTGATCTGTCTTCCTCTTGAGCATTAACTTGTTTCTCCATCTGGAGCTTTCACAAAGCTGGATCTCCAGCCTCACAGGAACTCTGTATCCCTCCTTCTTCTTCAGAGATCTTTGATATGTCCGAATCACTCATACACTATCTGTCTGGTATGTTGATATAATTCTCTGCAAAATGGTATTTTCAGAAGTTGGTTTCTTGATCGTCAGCTCCCCCAAATGAGTAAATGTGTCTTTTGTTCATGCCAGTTTTCCCAGCGCTCAGACAAATTCCTGGGATTGTAGACTTGCAAAAGGTATTTATCAAGCAACACCTTCTTATTTGTAAATTTTCATTTCATTCAAACAGACCAAATGAACAAACAAAATCCAACAAATCAAACCCAAAGAAACAGCATACAGCACCCCACTCTTTTAGCCATTACTTTTTTTCTGTTTTAAATAATAAGAGTTTATTAGTGCTAGGTCAACTCAGGAGGCATGCCATTTTAAAAATATTTGTGTGTGTGTGTGAGCATGTCATATTCAAGTTCCTGCAGAAGCTGACGAAAGGGTATTGGGTCCCTCAAAGCTAGAGTTACAGGATTTAAGAGCAAGCTGATGTTGGGGTGCTAGAAACTGAGCTCCAGTTTCCATGATTAGGAAGCAAGTGCTCTTTACTGGTAAGCCATATCTCTATCACTGAAAGTTGCCATTTAAGAGAAATCATTTATTATATTATATTTTATGTATCAGTATGTTATTTTATGTATGTGTATGTATGTTAGTGTATGCATAGGCACAACACACATGCAGGAGCCCACAGATGTTATAAAGTGGCAGATGATCTTCTGGAACTGGATTTATAGGCAGCTGTGAGCCACAAGAGAAGTTCTGGAAACCAAACAAGAGTCCTCTGCAAAGCAGTAAGCATGCACAACTACTGAGCCATTTCTCCAGCCCCTGACAAACCATTCTGATGGTATTTTTTAGTGCAATGTGTTCTGGTTATTAACAGAACTGTTAATTTTATACTTAAGGTTTCCTATATTTCTATCCCTCTAAGCACATATTTGTGTACATTTTCCTTTCCCTAGAAGAAACTACTAATTGTCTACAAAATTTCTACTTTCCTCTTTAAGATTAGAATTCTGTGTAGCCAAAATACTAACTGCTTCAGTGTCTGTTGCAGATATAAATTTCCTATGACAGAAAAATTGGAACCCATTATGTGAAATCTTTGAGAAGAGTATTTGAAAGGTATTGACTAACCTATTAGGTGGATATTCTTTTACATTTGCATCTTGCCAGTCTTGCTGCCTGCAAAATGAGCATGATGCTCAGAGCTGTAGCAACTAATTTGTGGTGGCGAGACAGTGGCGAAGAAGGAAAAGATAAAGAAATGGCAGAGAAAAAGGAAGATACATTTATAGTCATGAAGAATCAATGCCACACCAGGCTTGAACTGACAATCTCTAGGTTTATGGATAAACCAATCAGGTTTAACCCATCATTATTAGAGTTTTCTTAGTTCAGTGCAACTCATCTGATTTCTCCCCTACCCTCTCCACAAATAAACCCATGATACTTTCTTGAATGTTGAAACTATCAGAAAGTTAGTCTTGGTAAATTGCTTTATAAAATGTTCTTTCGAGTCTTGTGATATAATTTGGTAGTGTGGCTTTTCCCTGTGTTGACCTTTCCCTGTCTCTGTTTAGATAAGACACTGTAGCTTGGAGAAGGGATTTATTCTTAATGGCTGATGTCCATAACATCATTTGCTATCTGACCTTTGCCAAATTTCTTAATTTATCCAGGCCTTATTTTTTTATATCACCTCATATAATTTTAATACCATTATGCCTTTTTGAGGGGCATGTAGAAATGATGTAAATTGTCTGTCTCTTGCTTAAGGTTACACTTTTCCACACACATACATCTAAATGAGTAAAAAAAAAAAAAAAGGTCACAAGTACAATCCAAGATTTTAACATTTTGCTTAAGGCAATATGTCTTAATTAAAAATATAAATAGACAAATCATCAATGGGAAAAAGAAACTCTCTTCTTTTAGTGTTTTAGCATGATGCCATCATTTTCACAATAAAAGTGGGGAGACCCATGCGTAGGGGTTGGGGAGTTCGCCGATAGTTTAAGTTGAAATTCAGAAACAGAGGGTTACTTTCTGCTATAAATACAGACAAAATACAATAGCATGCTGAAGATTTTTCCTACTCTTGGACTCTCCTATTAGAGAACCTTACCCCTAAACCTGCAATTCATGATGGTTTTGTGACAATAATTGAAGAACAGTCTAGGTGGATTATACTGAGCCAAATATGAGTGACCATGATCCAGGAACATGGGTTCAGATCACCTTCACTAATATGCTCTTTGTAGAAGATGTCCATGAACATTGATGCTCATAAAACAAAAGAAAACCGTTAAATAAATGCATTTACCATATATATTGGGGGTACATCTAGTCGTTAGGGTTCAGAGGAGCTGGGGAGTTTCAAATACTAGCCTATAATAGCCTTAAGTTTAAAACTAATGAGAGTTAGTGGTCTGCAATTCAAAAGTTTGCCCAATGCTCACAAACAGAGAGCTTGATAATAAATGGTTATCAAGCCAACTAAAAACAGCCCAAGATAATTTTGGCTCTGCGTCTGCAGCATTGCACATCTCTGTCATCATCAAGATGTTCCGTTCAGTTTGTCAGTCTGTCAGTCAGTGTATCTGTCAGCCTGTCAGTCAGTTAGTCAATCTTTCAGTTAGTCAGTCAGTGAATCTGTCAGTCAGTTTGTCTGTGTGTGTGTGTGTGTGTGTGTGTGTGTGTGTCTGTCTGTCTGTCTGTCTGTCTGTCTGTCTGTCTTCAGGAGCCACAGTGGAGATGTGGATTCTTCAGAGAACAGCAGCAGTTCACAGTTTAGGAAGCAGAGACTCAAGGTTACATTTCTCATTTAAATTGGGGCATCAGTGCCCCCAACCTTGGGACAACTTTTAATGAAGTGATGGCTCAAAAATGGGAAGAGGTATCTTGTAGTGTCTGTGCCTTGTAATGTCAAGTGAGTATAGGCTTTGAGGCCTAATGAAACTCTGCAGGGCAGCCCCTTCCTTAAGGACTGATGATATTCCTTGCCTGAGTTTGAGTTCCTTTCTGTAGAGAGTTCCTCCTCCTCTCACTGACCCCAAATGTACATAGCACCTGTGGGACCCCCTCCCCGTCATTCGTGAGGTGCCAATTTGGTGCTGTGAAAGACAGACTGCCTTTCACATTGGATGCTATCCTGGACTTTAGGAAAACAGCTGTGTGGAAGCCAGATGACCTGCTCTTAACCAAACAGCTGCTGCTCAGAGCCACAGTAGACTCTGAGTCTTTGTGGATGGAGTCATGTCACATCCACATTTGTTTGTGGCATTAGTTGTCTGGGTTTGGAATGATGGCTGGTTCTCCTCCTGATTGAATTGTGAAACACAGTAGATGGGGTTCTGAGCTGGGTGGTTTAAGGTAACTCACTCCAAGATCAGACCAAAGAGATCTGAGTCATAGGAATCGACTATTCTTGTTCATTGTTTGCTCATCAAATGAAAATTTATTGTTTTGTGATCAAAATAACTTATCTTTTTTTTAGGTTATTTCTGAAGTGAGACTACTGAAGGAATGGTTTCATGGTCTATGCTGCTGAATGGTGCATTTATTGATGAGGGAAAGAGCCCAATGTCACTATTCAGTACACACACACACACACACACACACACACACACACACACACACACACTCAGAGCCCTCTCTCAGGGAGTGACTGCAACTATGGATTTAGGTATCTTTATTCCTGTCTTTGTGAAATAAACTCTACAAACCATGGAATAAACTCCATTTATTTTTGCTCCTTTTACCTCCTCACCTGTACCCTGCACAGTAATTTTACTCCCCAGGACAGCTTTTAAGATTCTAATCTTGTTCTTGTCCAGCACTTTTCTCACAGCAGTGCGGAGAAGCCTGGACTTCCTCCAGTACTGTATAGAAAGGAGAATCTGGCTTGGAAATATGAGTGCTGTTTATGTTGAGATTCCCTTAGCTCAGCTGAACTTTCGATTATGTCGCCCATTCAGATAACCAGATTTTTACCCCCTGTGGTCTGTTTCCATTCTCGGAGAATTGTCAACAATTTACTTCTGCTCTGGTGATTATTTTCATGACAGAGAGAGAGAGAGACAGGGAGGGAGAAGGAGAGGGAGAGAGAGATTTTGATAACTGAATAATGTATAAAAAGCTTTAAGCACATTTTTAAAGGATAAGATATGGTATAAATAGTTTACCTTTAAAATGGTAAATTGAATTCAGCCAGGACTGAGTTGGCATTTGTAAGCTGGACCATTGTTTAAGTATAAATCTGCTAACTTCACTTCAGAGAGCATGGAAAAGACTGTTATCTTTAGTTAAGAAACTGAAGAATCTAATTAGGTTTAAAATTGAATATGATTTTTATAATTTGAATGGATACAGATTGTGAGCCAAATCCCTCTGATATGTAGTGGGAACTGGATGGTGTGGAATCAGGATGCATGGACTTGAAATCGCTGCTCAGTTAGTGCAGCCGAATGCCCACCATGCCAACCCTCTGACTCAAGATGCTTCTTATTCGTTCTGCGGCATCTTGTCTTCTCTAGCTTTTCATCTTCACTGCACATATTCATCTATACGCAGTAGAAAGTTGGTGAAGATGTGTCGGTCCGTGGCTCCTGTTTACTGGGCGAGGCACTTAGGATTATCTCTCGAGAATCCTGGGAAACCTTGCTTTGTATACACCCTTGCCAGCATTGAATGTTTACCAGGACCAGAGATTATTTAAAGCAGAGATGTATTGTCATGGACTTTGTTAAGTTCCACATTTGTGGCTCTGTGTAGGGAATGCACATAAATGGCATTTCTAATCTATTCCTGTTATAGCAGAGAAGTTCACGCCCGCTCTCAGCATTTCCCAACACAGCTGTAGTTTAAAGCCTATTTTTTAAATAAGTGATGCTCAATTTGTCTTTGATGATCCGGATGATTCAGGTGAGATGGGAGCACGTTGGGCTCTTATTTGCATAAAAATTAATCACAGAAAAATGTAAATTGATAAAATTTTGCCTGGCTTTTTCCCCCTATTTGAGAACCCGAGGACGGCTCCCAAAAGCAATCATCTCAGCATGGGGCTGCATTGGATGCTGTACAAATGATCACATTTGTGTTGAATACTCACTCATTTAAATGTCAGCACTGATGGGGCAGTACATCAGTGGAAAAAATGAAAACTAAATACACAGCAGCTGAACACTATCAAACCCGTGGGCACTCTTTAGAGATATATGATCTAATGTGAAAAAATTGCAGATTAATTATCCTTTTTGCAAAATGGTAATTGTTTAGTATCACACCAGAAAAAAATCTGCAATTTATTTGGAATCAAACAAAAAACCCATAATGTTAAATACGTCATTACATCATTGTGTTTATTAGAAGCCTACAATTAATTCCTAAGGCTCCTTTGGTCTTAAAAGCTGTGTAATATGAAACAAAAGAATGTTGCTATTAATTTTCAAACAAATGCTTATCTTTCAAATGAGTTGGGCTCCCGTGAGAGAGGAGCCAGGCTTACGGAGTTCCTGGATGCAGCAGGCTCATTCTGATGTGCTGCTGACACTTCTGATAGTATGTGCACGGCTCACTTTGAAGTCAGGAGGTTAAAATGTGAAGTTTTTGTCCAAAAAGCATGGGAGTTTAACACATCCTGGAAGAAGCTGTGGAGCCTTCTCATTGGCAGAGGCTTGCAGAAAAACCAGCGATACCAACACTGGAGCTAGAAAGTATTCACAGAACCTACACAGGAGGAAGGCTGGGCTGCATGGTTGACCTGCGTGAGAATCTAGGCATGTGGCTTCTGTCTCTCTAAATCAAGGGTTTAGAATAGCAGTCAGGAAAATTATAAAATCCTGAAACATTATATTGGTAAAAACAGGTAAAAGCAAGGCTGTAGTAACACTAAATAAAGTATGGTGAAAGGTCTTTATTGATATCACTACAGTGATTTCACAGCTCATTCAGGTGTGTGTGTGTGTGTGTGTGAGCGCGTGCACACGCGCTACCGGGTAGCTCTCCTTGGCTCCTATATCCTGCTGCTTTGGTGATCTCAGTCTACTTTTCACACAGTGCTATAGCTGTCATAGAGAGCTATACTATAGTGGCGCATCCATTGTAAATGAGTGAAGCTTTGAGCATGTTAGACCCAGTGTTTCCCCTTGCCCATTTAAAGAGCTCCTATTTATTTCCTACTCCATTAACTTCAGTCAAGTCTGGCAACCTAGTACAAACATATTTCTAGGCTTGAAATCTCTTGTTCTTGGCAGAGTTGCTTTGTGTTAGCTAGCTCAGTGACCAGTCCTTAAAACTGAAACTGACCAGTGTCTTAGAGACCAAGCCTGCTGGGGAGTTGGACCATGAATTGATCTCTAATAATAATGAATGCCATGAGTTATATACTCTTCCTGTTATTTAACAATGTACATTCAGTACTGGAAGTCAGCCATTCAAGGCAGCTCATTATGAGCCAGACATTGCTTTATGTGTTTACAAATAATGATGCCTTTATAGCAATCTACGAAGTAATAATGGTCTTGTCCCAAGTGTACCATACTTAAGGTCACCCAGCCAGTTCAGACAGTGAAAACAAAAACAAACTCCACAGAGAGACCTTCTCTTGCTTACCTGCATTCATTCCACTCATTAAAGCAGGGAGTCCAGGACAGGCCCCCAGCTGCCTAGCTATATGGTTAGTACTGATCCATGTTTATAAATACATGTTGAGTTTGGGCTCTGTGGCAGACATTGTTCTAGGCATGGGGGACACAGACAAAGTTTAAGGCAAAAGCAGAAACAGAAAGCATTTCCTATAGGCTGACCCACAGCAACAGGCTGTGACAAGTGGAGGATTGCTTGCTGTGTTTGTTGAGGTTTTTGGTTGTGGAACAAGCACTGCAAATGTAAAGGATGAACCAAGGCACCAGACAATGGGAAGTGCTGTAGCTACTTTCAGAGCAAACCAGTACTATCCCCTACTCAGCTCGGCCTTGGAACTCTGACTAGAGGTGGTGAGGGAATGAAGGACAGATACACAGACATGCATACATTAGAGCTGGGGTCAGGTGGGGTGTGCACACTCTGATGAAGTGGCACCTACTACAGATACAACAGGGAACCTCAGCATGTTTCTTAGGGACTGCACAGGCTCAGGGGTAGCTAGTCTCAATAGCAGGTCTTGGTAGGTAACAAGTCTCAGGCTTTCAAGATCATGGCAGAGGAAGCTGCAGTTGCTAGGTTTTGTACACACTGGTCATTTGCAGTGGTCACATTCTCTGAGGTAAGCTTTGCATTCATCTGAGCCTGGCTCATATGGGGAAAAAATGGCTTTGCCAATTTCCCATTCGTCTAAGGCCTTGGAGTCCTTGGTGGCATGGCCGTAACCATGTCAACAACACACATTCACTTCACTACCTCGGGGCTTCCTCTGCTCACTAAAAACCAGAAAGAAGCTCACCTCATATCCTGATAGCAAATATACTTGAAAGTCATTTACTGGTAACAGTCTTACCTGTCACCAGTGAGTCACTTTTCAGTATGTATAACTGCAGGACATGCCCCCTTGAAGACTGTACCATTTACTGGGATGTATAGGGAGAGCAGAGAACTTAGCACCAACACTTCCTGTAACCAGCTCAACAAGTCTCCTTAGGCCTCGTTAGACCACATAAGCTAAACAATAAATTCCCTTTAGGTCTAACAAAAGAATCGTCTGAAACTGGCATTGGTAAGCAAGTGTGTTCCCTGCCCACCTTTAGTCATGACAATGGGGAAGAAAGCAGATATGTCACATATTACCTCAGCATGCACTTGCTCAGCATCTGACCATGCCTGAAGGGTGGTTCAGAAGTGAGACATTACACAACTTCCTCGTTGTTATTTCATACATTAACACAAGCTGAAGGGGCGGGTAACCCCACAATAAATACCTACTCATTTTAAGATTCCTCCTACAATTTAGTTTGGAGAATAACTTGATATTAAGGCCCTTGGGAGAAGAGAGGTTTTTGTTTCTCTCAATGATTGCCAGGGTACCTGTCTTAGGATCAGAACACAGAGGCAAAGCATAATTACATTGCATGGGGTAGGATGGATGGGGAGATGGGAGGATGTGGGAAGAAAGAAGGAACCAGCTGTGCTTGCACCTAGGGTTGACCAGCTGGGAGCCTTTAATACAGTTCTGTTAGGAGATGAAGCATCCAAACATTTGCCACCAAGGTAACATAAGTTACCAGGAAAACGGATTTTGAGTGGAGACATCTCATGAGTTATTGATGACATTTTAGTCATACTGTAGTCACAAACAGACACAAGTCATGGATCAGGGCCATTGTATTGACAAACAGGTCCCAATCTAACTGCTTCTTAAATTCGTCAATGCGTTTCTACTAAATCCTACCTACTCTTCATTGGCTTGCAAACAATCCTATCCCATGACAGTCAGCTCAGTTTGGTCATCCTCCAAGACTTCCACCTTCTGCCCTTAGTCTCCTAGACTCAGCAAGGAGTGAGGTATTTGCTGTGTCCTTGTGCTGTGTTGCTGTGCTGTGCTGGGGAGCTTTACAGACACGGTGAGCTGACTGAAGAACAAATTTGTTGTTTAATCCAAGTGCATTCAGCTTTGCATTTCAGTAGCTGTGTTTGGCTGGGGACCATCATACTAGACAGCAAAACTAGCTGCTTTCCTGTCTGTATCCTGCCTTGCTCTTAACAGAAAAGTCAAGAACTACATTTTATTTTATTTTATTATTTTATTCCTTCATTCTTTTGGTCATTCCTCCCTCCCTTCCTTTCTTTCTTCTTCCTCTTCTTCCTTGTGTGTGCTGGTGATTGATCCCATGTTTCCATGTATAATAGTCAAGTGTTTTACTACAGAACACCTTACCAGATCTAACCATTACTTTCTTTTATTTATTGACATGGGGCCTCATACATAGCCCAAACATTCTCAGCCTTAATATTTAAATTTGTTATTTATTTTAATATATTAATAGTTAATAAATAATATGTTTATATTATATAATTATGTATAACATATTCATATTATATAGTTTATTCTATGCACATCTTAATTATATTTTAATTAATAAATATGATTAATAAAATATAATAATATATATTCACATATGCCACATATGCATGTCTGTTTGGTCTTTGATAAAGTGTCCCTCCACTATCCTCTTTTATACCCTTCCCTTCACTCCAAATAACTCTATGCCCCCTCCCACTTCCATGGCTGTTTGGGGCATGTGTTGTATATTTATAACCCTTTTTAAATCTCCCCAATGCTTAGCAGAATTCCTTGGATGTGGTGTATATAAACACTTGATAGTTCCTGGTATGTTTTAAAACATTTGGGGGAAGGTGTCACCTTCACATCTAGGGATGGGAGCTCTAACAACAGAGCTTCCGAGTGCTGAGCTTCATGAACGTGCCACTGACCTTCGCCTTCCAGCCATGTACAAGGGCTTTCCTCAGCACCCCCTGCATGTTGTGGTTCAGATGGCATGCTAGACTCTGGGGATATAACCACAAGCAGGATGGTTAGGAACTGCTTCTCACAGACCTTGCAGTCTAGAAAAAGAGGATTAAAAATGATCATAGTGTTATTAGCTGAGTGTTACGTGGTACTGGTGAAGTGTCTGTAACATGAAAAAGCCTAATCTACATGGGTCTGAGAAGGTCTTGGTAAGTCTCCTGATCCACGTCAGAATGTCTAAAACATTCACAATATGGATATCATGGAGCCTTGGAAGAATTTCATATTTTTTAGTCACTTCTCACATCAGCATTGAAACTTTTTAAATGATATAGTTAAAACACCAATATTTGCCCAATAACATCTTTTATAATAATTTTCAAATCTAGTACCAACCACTCCTTTAGAAAACAAAATGACAATATGCATATTTAATTTTAAATGTTAATGATTTTTGTGTTAGCGATTGTATTTCTAAATATCTAGTCTAAGGAAGTTATGATACATATTAAGAAGGTGAGAGTGAATGAGCAAATCTACATCATGTAGCATCCCAAATGTCTCAGTGCAAAGATTTAGTTAAGAAATGCACACCATACTTTTAAACTTTTATTTTTTTTACTTATTTATTTATTTAGGTGTCGTACATGTATACAATGTGTCTTCCTTTATTCCTCCCAAGAACATATCTCTGATCTCCTTTCCAAATTAATGTCTTTTTAAAAGACCCACTAAGCACAATTACTGCCACACCTATGTGCATGTGTATGGGATCATCCAGGAGGTCATGGACAAGCTATCAATGGCTACTCCTCCTAAAGAAATCTGCCTGTCCTGTCCTCTGAAGCCATCAACTGCCATTAGCTCCTCAGCTTAAAGTAGGCCTCAGGAGCTCCTCCCTGGTATACACTAGAATTTTTAACTCTGTTGATATTGTGGGGGTCTTGTGAGAGGAACCATCACTGTGGTGAGTGGATGTGTGTACCAGCCATGTCATATCAAGTGACCAGCCTTTCACAGCACCCCATCTCTTCTCTGTCATGTGATTCTTTCTGCCGTGTTCCCTGGGCTATTGATTGAAGAGATGACATAAAGTCCATCTGTGCCTAAGTACTCAGAGTCCCTTATGCTCAACATTTTGAAGAGTTACAATACTCTATTAATCATTACCATTGCAATAAGAAGTTTCTCTCACCAAGGCTGAGAACAACACAAAGTCTATGGATATAAACATAAACATTTAGAAGGGAGTTTGAACACATGAGTATTAGCATAACAACATTAATAGGTTCTCCTGAGGGCCTTTGACTTCCCTAGTCATGGATTCAGGCCATATTTACAATAGCAGGTATGAGAGCCCTCATGTGGAGCAGACCTCAAGTCCAGTCAAGAGGGTAACTGGTTATTCCTATAAACAGTCATAGCTCTATTGAAGCATTGGACATATCTTGCCTGCTAGGCCATTTATTATTGTAGCTCAGAATGGCCTAGAACCTGTTATGTAGCTGAGGATGACCTTGAACTCCTAATCTCCCTATCTCTACCTTCCAAATGCTAGAACTATAAGCAAGCATTGCCACATTCTCTTCCTCTACCTTTCTTTTTTTTAAAAAAAGTATTAATATTTAAGCAGTATCAATCCAGTTAAGTCAGGATAATTCCTCCACTTTAAGGCTCTTAGCCATGTCCAAAAGGCTGAATTTATAATATCCACAAATATCAGGGATTGCCTGAGGGTATCTTCTGAGAGACCATATTGCATCTGTCACGGGTGATACTGCCTATAACATCCTGGAACGGCCTTGGCAAAACAAATATATCTTTATTAGAGAATAACGAAACTGATTGGTAACGAGGATATTTTAAGACTCGTTGAGAAAAATCTTGAGCAGTAGTCCTTGCAATCCTTATTACACAGGACGATCCTTTTATATACTTAGGTAATGTATGACTTTTTGCATTCTCTCATCTTAGGTTTAAGGTTTGAGAATTCGGGAATCTTGAAGATCATATATATTGAATGAGAACTCAAAATCCTCAGCTGAATTTATGTATTCATTATTTGTGTGTGTGAGGATAGGATGCATGCCTGTATATATGTCGGAGGCTATTTAAGAACATAGGTGTGGGTGGATGTGGGTGGCACGTGTGTTGATGGCCAGAGTTGCAGCTGGGCTTCTTTGGATAACTCTACATTGTTTTGTTGAAGCAGTAACCCTCACCAAACTTGGCACACTCACTGAATCAGCTAGTCTTAGCTCATCAGTCTGCCCTGGGTATCCCCATCTCAGCTTCCTGAGTCCTGGTGTTACAAGTAACATCCAAACCTGTCCAGTTTCTGTATTAGTTCTGGGAATCTGAATCCTGATCATCACATTTGTAGAACAAATGCTTTATCCACTGAGCCATCCCCGACGTAGCTCCTTGTTCATCACTTACACGTGTATTGTGTGTTTATGTGTACTCAATACATGGGTGTAGGTGTGCACCTCTATGTAGGACAGTAAATAACCTTGGGTGTCATCCTCTCTGAGTGCCATCAACTCTTTAAGACAGAGTATCACTGGTGTGGTACTCAGGAATTAGACTAGAGCTCCTGAAATCCTCCTGTCTCTGTGTCCCTGGTACTGGATTATAAGCATGTGTCATGAGTTGGGCTGTTTTAATAAGTTTGGGGAGTCAAATTCTAATCCTAATGCTTACAAGACAAATAAATGCTTTACTGTCTGAGACATTCTCCCATTCCTCTCTGGCTGGATTTTAAATATAGTTCCTTATTTATTTAATACATATCCAGTGCATATGTAAGAAGCTGAGCAGTTCTCCCTTCTGAGACCTGAGAACTAACTTCCCATTTTCATTAACCTTTTCAACTTCTGGGAGGAAATCAGTGAGCCTTTGGTTATGTCTCTGCAGAACTGTGTGAACATCGTGCTTATGTTTACTGTTCCCCTGTCCCTGGGACTTCTTCCATTGGCCCACCCCTTTTGGCAAACTAGGACTAGTTACTAATCCAGATGCTAACTAAGTGTTGGATGGTGACTGCCAAAACCAACTTTAGACATAGGATCCTTATTACTTCATTATGTGGATAGATTTCCTATTAATATTTATTTTTCCCCATCCCCTCAGAGCTTTGTGGACGCCATCTTTTCTCTTCCTTAGACAGCTAGTTTTTGGTGGGTTTTTTTTTGTTTGTTTGGTTGGTTTTTTTTTTTTTTTCTTTTTTCGAGACAGGGTTTCTCTGAGTAGCCCTGGCTGTCCTGGAACTCACTCTGTAGACCAGGCTGGCCTCGAACTCAGAAATCTGCCTGCCTCTGCCTCCCAAGTGCTGGGATTAAAGGCATGTGCCACCACTGCCCAGCAGCAACTAGTTTTTTATTGGCATGGAACCACTACTGTGGCCTTCTTTCCTTCTTGGTTTCTCCTTATTTATTTTTTCCATCAATTTTCTTGGATCTTTGACTGACAGAGAACCCAACAGACAACATAATATCTACAGACTTTCAAAGATATCTGGAGAAATATGTCTCAAGACAAGGTACTTTTTAAAAAGCCACTACTCTCTTTCTTCATGCCTACCAAGTTCTTTAGACATCCTGAGCAGTGATGGTTAAAATCCACTCCACAATTCTCTAGGTATCCAAATAGAACCATCTTGGAATGACCCCCAAACCCAGACTTCAGATCTCAGAAAACTGCCTTTTTCTCCCTCCAGTTTCTTTGTTTGTAAGGAACATATTTCTGGTTTCCTTCAAGACCTGCTATAATGCCTGTTGGATGTAATTTTTTCCTCTATTTTGGCTTATATTGCGTTGTTGTTTTTAAAATCTTTCCATGTATAAACTCTTAGCATCCTTTCGAAGTCCTGTGATTTTGAGGCTGTAGAAATGTTTTAGTGGGTGGCAGACTTGCTGCAGGAGCATGAAGTCTTGAGTTCAAATCCTTACCACCTCCATACAAAGGTAGATGTGGTCACACACACCTATAACCCCAGCATGGTGGAGATGGGGAGACAGGAGGATTGCTAGGACTTGCTGGCCTATAGCCTAGCTCCAGGTCTGGTTGGAGACCCTGTCTCAAAAGAATAAGAGAGCCAGAGAGTGAAAAGGCAGGACAGCCAATGTCCTAATTTGCCTCAGTGAACACGTAAAGATGCTCCCCTGTATACACATAAACACATGTGCCACACAATTCACTACTTTCCATTCTTGCACATGCAAAATAAAACAATATAAAAATAAATAACTCTAACCTTCCTGTGGGTTGAACCACTCCAAAATTCTTTGCATTTCCTGTGATGTCTAGCTTAGGCACAAAAAGAGAGCTATGGATCAACAGACAGTATCATCTCCCTTTTTGCAGAAAATAAATATGGAAACTTCAGAGAGTTTATCTGCTAAATTTATGACAGACCAAAGCTATCTTATGGGAAGCAGATCCTTCAGCCTAGAATCTCCTGGGAGTTCCAGCATAAGCAAGTACTCAGAAAAAGAGGTTTTATTTTATTTTATTTATTTATATTTTTACAAAGCTTGCACTTGGTAGAGGCTTTCCATAGCTGCAAAGAGAACTTGCTTTTACACCAAGTATGAAACCCCTGAGTACCGGAGATAATGATAGGCTTTAGAGCTGAATATAGATTACTCCTATGGATCCAGAATCTAAATAGCCAGGAAACTCACCCAACTAGAAAAGCTACATAGAGCAGGTAAAAGACATTTTCACAAAACAAACTTCCAAGAGATATTACAACTGGCTTGGTGTCTATTTGTTTTTCCTAGGCTTGATACATGCATGTTGCTGATACTTACTGTGAGCCACATGAGCTCATAAGAAGCTCATGTGAGCCCCCACTATATGACATAATCCTTTAAAAATAACTGCAATGATCTTTAATCAAATATAATATAAAGACAGATAAATTATGTTGCAGTATCATTTTCAGTGTCATGATTGAAACAACTTCTCATTCCTACAAATTCCCAGTGCCTTGAGGTTGGTCATGACCATATGCCTGTTATTCTTACTTCTTAATTGTTACTAAAATCCAGCTTCTGCTTAAGCTAGTTACCAAAGTAATGTCAAAGACAAAGCTAAGGTGGGTATGAAATAACATAGATGAAAACTTATATTTGTTATTTTATCCAAAAAAAAAAGACAAAATAAAATAGAACCATGTTTAGTTTGTAAAAGTTACTTAAGCTCTAAGCTTTAGAATCACAGAATAATAAATAGTAAATTCTGCATTCTTCATGATTTTGTTTCTGCTAGAGTAAATTATTTAAAATAATTATTCCCAAACAATTATTAACATAAATCATTCTGTTTATCTTTAATAGTAAATAGATTGCAAAGTAAATATAGCTTAAAATACTTCCTACATGGTTCTGGTAAAAGACTGAAGAGTAATGTTCACGTTTTCAGCTGTGCATCTAATCTTCTAAACCTTGGATGGGGTCCAAGGTCAGCTTGTGTGTGTTCTGTTGTTTTCTGAATGATTTCTTCCTTGTGTACAAGACTTGGACATTGCAATTCTTACCATTCAAATTAATGGGATTTTGTTGGGCTATTATCAAATCTCTTCAAAGTGGTACATTGTTACTATTTCTTCTACAATTTGTATGGTTTTTTTTTTTTTTTTTTTAGGGTTTGGGCACTTAATGTTGGTCTTATAAAATGAATTCTATACAAATCAGTGCATGAAATGCATTATTGCATTGTCTAGAATCATACTGTTCACTGTTTTTGAGGAACCGTGCACCTCTACCTTAATTATAGATAAATGTAATGTGATCTAATCTAGTGGCTTAGATAATCTTAAAAATGCAAAAGTGATCAGTTAAGTAGATAAATAGGTCTTAGTATCAAGCAAAAGGTTAAATGATTTCTTTAAGAGTCATGGCACGTGAGTCCACATTTGACATGTACCTTTGTAAGCTGCTGCTGATTTGGGTTGGAGTTTGAATATCTATTATTTTTCTAAATCAGACCCGAATTATATATTGCATAATTTTATTACTATTTTCATTACATTGTTTGAGAAATGTTATTGTATCCCAAGAGAATATCAAGAGAAAATTCTTTCAACTGGGGCACATTCTGGTCTGTTTTAATTTGTAAATAAATCCCAAGAGTGCCAAATAATACCTTCCTATCTTGATGCATGCAGTCTCACACATATGTCCATAGTTGGCCACAATATCATAGCTTTGCCAAAGACACTGGGCTCTGATAACATCGTGTACAGTGCTACCACTTTCTGTTTCTTCATCAGATGCATTCCATAGGGCATTATGTTGGTGCTATGGCTAAACGATCAGATTAGAATTAACAGAGTCAATATTGGACTTTGTTTCTGAGAGGAGATACCATTCAACCAACAATATTAAGGAATAAGCCTGTTTTCTGTTGCTTTTGGTTCAGGCAAAACAGGAATAATATTATAACTTTAGTTGTGGTTTTATGGATGGAGAAGACAATCATCAAAGCATTATAAGTAGAATTTTGTTAAGAATAGAAAAAGCATCTTCGTAGCATGGGCTGCCGTGTGGAGTTTGTGTCTCCCTGTTTATTTTCAACTTGGTTCACCTTGGATGTTTGTTTGTTTTTAAAAAATGCTTTGATTAGAAATGCAGTAACCTGCTTTCCACTGAAGAAGAATGGGAGCTGTCAAGAAGAAGCCTTCCAGGCAAGGAAAGGCTGTTGTGAGTGTTGCACAAGGCACTGTCTCCACCTAGTGCTAGCTGTCGAGAATAAGGATCTGAGAGCTTTCTGATGCTGCGTTCTAATGTTATGCACATGTACTGTCATTATAGCTGGGCCTGCTAGTGCCATTACAGCTAAGGGTCTGTCAGCACCTCATTTATAATGCAGCATATTAAGAGGTCTATTACTTTTACATAAAAGCTCATGCTGCGTTAGAACTCTGCAGTCTAATGGTGTCTGCTCTGTGTGAATGTTTAACAGTGTATGCTGAACTTGGCCAGCTCATTTTAAAGACACCCTAATGAGCTGAAGTCACAGAGGCACTATAACCAGAATGATAAATCTTTTTCTTTCTTGAAAAACTTCAGAGATTGGCTATGAAGTGGATTCTGTTGTTGTTAGATGCAAGCATGTATAGAATATATAACTGCCTTCTACATGTGGAGTACAGGTTTTGTATTTGAGTCTTCACACTTGAAGATTAAATAGTACTTCTTAATGTTCTCTTCGCTTGAACAAAACTATATGACATAAACAATTCAGGAAGTGGGAGAGGGGAGCTTATTTTTGACTCACTTTCTAGAGGATAGCAGTCCACCCAGGCAGGAACAGCATGGTGTCAGAAGGAGGTAACCCAGTGGTGGCAGAAACATGTGGCTAGTTGCATCACAGTGGCAGACTAGAAGAGGCCAGATGTGGAGCTGACTGACAGCCTTCAAGAGCTGCTCCTATGGTCTTATATTCTTCAGTTAGGACCATGTCTGGGTGTTTCCACAGTATCCCAAACGAGCACTACTTGCTAGGGACCAAATATGTAGACACATTAATCTGTGGGAGACATCCACCATCCAATCCATACATTCTATACTGGTCTCCATATGCTCATGGCCACCATCTACAGCAAAGTACATTCTACCCAAGTCCATAAGTCCCCATATTCTTAACATCCCACAACTGATACCATTCAAAACTTCAAAGTCTCTACTGAAACTCAATGCAATCTCTTAACTGTGAGTCCCTGTGAACGCAAAGAAAAAAATATTTAAATCAAATACTTGCAATATCCAGTGCTACAGAATAAACAAACCCTTTTCAGAAGGGAAGAATGGGACAGTAGAAAGATCCGACTGAAAACAAGATCAAAACTCAGCAAAGTAAGCATCAAGGCCCGTGATTCAGTGTCTGGCATCTTAGGCTTCTGGTAGTCAGCAGTATTCCAGTCTCTTATGAAGCCCTAGCAGCATCCGTGGGTTCTCTCTAGGGCTAACTTTGTTCAGTCTGCTGCTTGCTCAGACAAATGTTCTGTTACTCTCCTGACCTCTCCAACACCTCAGGATCTCCAGTGCTCCTCCGGCTTCACTCTCACGTCTCTACACACTGGCCTCCCAGGGCCTCTCTCAGGGAATCCAGCTCTGCTACACAGTCTAGCCACAGTGTCTTCTTTCAGAACCCTTGGTGTGTGCCTCAACAAGTCCATCTGATTTCTTTCTCTGTGCCTGTGCAGACATAGCTCCGCCCCTTTCATCACTGCTGCAGCAGGTTCTGTCCATCCCTCGGAAGGGACCCTAGGCAGCTCCTTTTGAACAGGACACCTCTGCAGCTCTATCTTTCCCCACAGTCTCCTTTAAAATGAGAGTTCTTCAACTCAGTTTTCGTGTTTGCTGTCTTGATTGGTGAGATCTTGCCTTCAATGAGACACCTTCCCTGTTTACCCAGAGCAGGTACTTGGTTTCTCCCTAATGGACCGGATCACTTTAACAATTCATCACTTTGCCCAACTTTCCTTGTCCACATCTGCAACTCTGACCTTATTAATACTTCTTTCCTCACCAAACACCTCTTCTTTCATATCTTTCTGCTCTATCTCCCCCTTCCATTCCCACGATAAACCTGCTAAATGCGATTCACAGTAGCCACACCAGAGCCTAGATAGTTTGTTGCCTTGGAAATTTTGCCAGCAAATAAATTAGTTCATTATTTCACACACACACACACACACACACACACACACACACACACACACACACACACACACTCATGCACACACGTGCATGCACACACACACCCTGACAATTTCATACACTATACAATGTAGTTTGATCATAGAATCCCAACTCTCCCTGTTCCCCTGATACACCTTCCCAACTTCAAGTCTTCTTTTTTATAGCTGACTGAGTTCAGTGAATGCTGTCCACATGCTCATGGCTGTGGGGCATCTCCTACAGCACGGGCACATTCCTGAAGAAAAACAAACTGAGTCTTATTCAAATCCTCAGCACAGAAAATATACACAGACTCCTTGTCAGGTTGTCACACAGCCTCTGGTCTAGACCAGTTGTTGGTAGAGTCAAACCTCACAAGCTAGGCCTTGAATGTTCAGATTTCTCTAGGTCTTTTGAACATCTAGAGTCACACCACAAAGGCCCACAAAGCTTAGTATTTCGGGGCTCTTCTGGACGGCAGCTTCATATACTGTCAAATTGCTGGCACAAACTGATTTCAGGTGCCTAGGAACACTTGGTTAGCTTAACCAATGCCCCCATTTTAGTGCTTACTTTCTCTAGCTTTGACTAAACACGCAACAGAAGCAATGTAATGGTGGAGGAGTCAGTTTTGGTTCTTCCAGAGGCTGTCAGTCCATCTCAGTGGGCTGTGTGACAGTGAGAGGCGTCAGTGTATGGAAGGCATGTGCAGCTGGTCCCATCACAGCAGCGGATAAGAGGCAGAACAGGTCCAGCCTATAGTCTCCAAGACTTTCCCCTTTGTTCCTACCTAGGCCTCTTTCAAAGGTTCTCAACCCTCCAAAAACAGCATCACCATCATGCGTACCAAGGGAATCAGTTGTACCAAGTGGGTTGAATATACCAAGTAGGTCAAATAAACCACCATGATCTGTGTGAATCTTTTACTTCCAAACCACAGCAAAGATTCAGTCCTCTACCCAGCATACAACATGACCAAGGGAGTCAGACTCAGTTTAAACTTTTTAATGGCAACAGATCTTGCTTGAGAATTTGGCCATCTAAAGAGTTAATAGTCCATACACCTGTCTTTGGTGTTTTAATTCTACTTTCCTATCAAACAATAGCCTACAGAAATGTTTATATATTCAAATGTTGAGAATATGGTGTGTGTGTGTGTGTGTGTGTGTGTGTGTTTGTGTGTGTGTCTCTCTCTCTCTCTGTGTGTGTGTGTGTGTGTGTGTGTGTGTGTGTGTGTGTGTGTGTGTGTGTTGAATTACCTCAGCACTTCAGGAGTTGACTCTCTCCCTCTACTGAATAGGTCCTGGGGATTGAATTCAGATCATTAAGCTTGGTGGCACAGGCTTTCCCCTGCTGAGCCATCTCACTGCAATTATGTCAAAGGTTTGACCTATGCTAAAGGGCTTCTTAGGAGGTACAATATCAGTGAAAAGAAAAGAAAAAATAAAATTGAGCCGAGAAGGGAGAAATAAAGTACTAGAGAGTACGTTACAGATTTGTCTGTAGTTTTATAAGCAAACTCATTCTATCCACCTTCCGTCCAGGATTTTATAACCCACATGTCTTGGTGAGAAGGGGAGAACATTGACTTAGTGGCTCCTTCTTGTTTACAGTTTCTGATTAACGTTTGCCACAGAATTCATTGTCTTGCCTTCATGAATTATATTATTGTATCTTCCAAGATCTTCCTAGCTAATGATGATAAATCTATAGCTTATGCCTCATAGGGTGGTATTTTAGCTCAGCCCCAAATAGTGGATGGGTGGTCAGCCCCAGGAAAAGAATGCACTCTGGCGCCTGTTTTGGTGGGTACAGGAAGTGGATGCCATTGCCTTGTTCTTTCTCATAAAGCAAATGAGAAATTTGGCTTTGCTAGAAAATGCAATGACCATGATTGTGGCCTTGTAGAGTCAGAGCAATACAAAGTCAAGTGAGTTTGCCAAGGCACATAAACTGAGAACTATTCATCCCACCTCATTCACTTGGGCTTCTAAAGATATCCAGGCTTCACAAGATGAGAGGATCCTTCAATGCTGCTTCAAGAAAAGATGTGTCTGGTGGTCTATAACTTTAGTGATTCTGTCGGTTGGATTACCATAAAAGTGGCTCAAAAAGATTGACTGTGGGGAACAGAGGAAAGTCTGAGTGATTGATGTTCTGAGTGAGTATGGTATACTGTTGACATGAGCATGGCCATACCAAGGATCCTAGCCTCAGACCCATGGCAAAAAGGTAGAGCCTTCCCTCACCCCCAGTGTGAGGCTAGGCAGGATGGCAAAGCTGTCCTCTGGTCTATGTGTGAGTGTTTGCAGCACATGGTCCACCACAGCTTTCTACACTCCTCCCTGGATATTTCTGCCCCGAAGACAAACCTGCTCCCCTACAAAGTCTGCTCCTACTGAGATTTGTTAGACCTCCTTGATCCTGCAGTATACCACGACGCCTGCCTTCATGATTGAGCTATTTGCAATAATTGTCCAAATGTAGATAATAAAAATGCTGAGATTCTAAGATGGTAGGCTTGGGGAGGAGACTGCAGCTTCTTGCCTCAGTCACGCTAATCCTGAAGCCATGCAAAGATGTGGCAGTTAACAAACCCAACCTACCTCAACCCTCACTGTTCCCATTAGTCCTCAGATTCTATTGGGCAGACATTGATGTCCTTTCTCCATTCATTTAAAATATATTCGGGCCAGTGTTGTGACAATGTGGGCTACTTTCCTAATGATTTTGTCCTTGGTAAGTGCCAGCCCTTCATTTCCTTGCCTTATTAGATTCTCACTGCTACAGTTATCCATTCACCTTTTCTGGACACAGAAGGTCCTATAGCCCCTGGGTTTCATTCCTTCACCTCTGCACTGTAGGAACAATTTTTAGTTCTCATAGCAGTAGATATATTCCATTCATGACTGCCCCATTGGTCTGCCAATCTAATGACATGAGACACCCAGAGTAGCCAACACTACTAAGTAAAGTTTCTATACATTAGTTCAGACTTCTGTATCCCTGGGCAGAAGTATTCCCACAGTGAATCAGTCTTACAACACTGTGAAACCTGAGGCTTTGTGAACAAGAGGGTGAATTCTGCACTGGCTCACTGGAAGTAAGGGCCAGCCTTCTTCCATTGTTGGTTTCGGGACACCTAATTCTAGTTATCAAAGATAAAATGCTAGACCACTACTCAGTCATCCTTGACCCTTTAGGATACCAGCCCAAACATTTAAGTGTTTCCATACCCTGGACCTTTTGTTCACATTTCAATATCACTTCTGCATTCTGTCAAGCCAGGTACTTCTTGTGATGGTGTACAATGTTAGAAAAGAGAGTCTTGTGGTTCACTGTTACAGTTTCTCATCTGTGAAACAGTTTATTCTGAGGCAATGTTAGGTGTAACATCAGGTCAATGAACATTCTAGTAAGAACACAATAGTCTTCTGGCCTACTTGGTTGTCAAGAGCCTCTTTTGTGGTAGAAGTTCTGTTGTATGCATTAATATAAGAAATAAAAATCGAATGCTTTGGATTCTCTCCCTAAGTCCACCAATAAACACTTTCCTCAAAATCCCATGCCCCTTAGCCATGCTTTCTCGTTTTGTTTTCTCAAATATATTCAGCAGCCTGTCAAACTCCTGGTCACTGCCCATGTATTAACACATGTACACACCTCCTTTATCTATGTTTTCTGCTTAAGTGGATGCCTACTTGAGCTGAGTGGTGTTTGTCACTATTATTTGTGGCTATAGGAAGTGGGAGCAGTTGTACAAGCAGAAGTGCTAACATGCCATATTAGGCTGTTTGCAAGCCAGCCTTTGTGAACCAGCATAAGTCACTACTAGTTTAGATAGCATATGTTCTGCCATAATTTCTTTACTGTTCTGAAATAAAATCCACACTTAAGACAACAGTTGCCATTGGCAATAATAAAACTAATCAAATAAAAATAACTTGAAAGTTATTGCAACTATGACCTGTTAAGGCAGGGTTCTTTAACATGTGTATGCTTGCATTTATGCATAGACTCTCCAGAGTATGAGAAATACAAATCACCAAAGTATGCATCGTCTTGTATTGGTAGCTCAGATAACATGAGGCCAATCGGTTGGGTACAAAGGCAAGAGAGTGGCTGCATTGATGGACTGTGAATCTTAACCTGGGTATAAAAGGAACTGGTGGTCTGTCAAGAAGGTTGGGAGTGTGAAATATGATAGATGTGATCATTTGGAACAGTTCACCAGCTAAATATCTGGGAATATTTGGGGGAGGGGTGTGTGGAAGAATAATAATGTAGAAAAAGCTAGGAGATGTGAGAACTAGACGCTTCCTACTTCTGGACCCAGAGAGATTTGACATGTGGAAGATAAAAGTACTACACAAAATGTGTCCAAAGAAGCAGGTTCGTGGAGATGGTTAGGTATCTGAAATAGAAAATAAGATCGATGTGAAATAAGTACTCACACATTCTTGCCACTCCGACTTTCAGTCTCAGGAGCTTACTACCTTCTGGGGTTGCTCTGTTACTCAAATGATTTGAATGTATTGCCCAAGGAATGAGTTCTCTATGTCTCTTTATAGTCCTTTCCAAGCCATTGGATGTCTACTGCCTTTTTACAGCTAACACTCTAGGATCAGAGTAAGGAAGATAATTCAGAATGTTCAGACCATACGTACAGGGCTTCACCAAAGGGAAATGTCAGTTGGCTGGAGGCTGTATCCCACCAGTCCTCTGAATCCTGAGGACTCTCAGCATCACAGCTCTTGGTTGGTTGGAAGCGTTGCCATCTCTTGGTTTCTGTGCTCTGTAAATTTTCAGTATGATTGCTGGAAACCCAGGCTCTCCAACATAAGATAAATATTATATACGGTCTTGATGGGGTTAAGTGGCCTTAGAAAATTCCTGGTCTCTAAAGATCATCATCTCTGCTTGAAAAATATGAATGCTGTACTGTTCCTGTAACACTTATTCTTAGTGATGGATTAAATTAAAAACAGTCCATAATTTTATTCCTAGGATCAATTTGACTCAACCATAGTGATTAGTCTCCTGCCACAGTATTATATTTTGTTGATTTATATTGATTTAGGAATGCTATATCTTTAATTATAAGTAACATTGATGTGTTTTTTCTTAAATAACCATTGACTGAATTTATTATGAAGGTTTTCAACTTGTCATAGAAATAATTAACTGGCTTATTCTGTCTCCTAGTTTGAAATGTTTTTATAGCACAGAAATGCTCGTGTCCATGACCTGTTAAATGATGTGGGCGAGCACATACTAGCTACTTTCTATATCTATATTTCAAGTCTAAATATTTTCAAAAATTACATTATCAGACGTTTTTACCAGTAATATTTACATACACATCAGTTTTAATCTTTCCTATAGCAAATGTTTAGTTTGATTTTCTATTTTATTTTTATTGTAATTTTACTAATCTATGCTTATTTACAAGAGATGTACTTTCCTGTTTTTCTTAAAAATAATTATTTCACATATTTAATACTTAGTATTTGAAGAGAAATTTACACTAAAAACTAATTTGAGGATTTAAGAAACCATTAATGATCATATCATAATTTTACTACTTTTAGTTATACTTTTTTATTTAAAAGCATTTCTTCAACCATTCTCCTGAAGTTTTGTTTTCTGAAATGTTTAGTTTTATTTGAATATTAGTTTCTCCCATCAATTTTCTATGAGACAATTTAAACTTTTAAAAAATTATTTAATAGAGTGTTTTGTTAGTTTGCCTTCTCTAGGTATTTTTTGATAAGATTTATTTCACTTTATTTTATGTGTATGGGTGTTCTGCTTGCATGTATATCTGTGCACCACAGGTGTATGGTGACCTTGGAGGCCAGAGGAAGCCATTTTATTCCCTGGAACTGCAGTTCCAGATGGTTGTGAGCCATTATGTGGGTGCTGAGTCTCAAACCCAGATCCTCAGGAAGAGCCGCCATGCTTTTAAGTGCTGAGCCAGACTTTCAGCTCCTCTATTTAATGCCCAAACAGTCATTTACAGTATACAATTGCTCTGACTGTAATTCTGGGTATGTACTACAAATTTTCACACACATAATTTTTACTGCATACCAAATAGCTAGCTATTGGTCATTTTTTCTCAAACTGGTAAGATAGCATTTTGAGAAAGATACTGTGCTTTTAAAATATATCATATTGTTGGGATTGTAAAAATTGAACTTTTGTTCAGGCAGCAGCTGGGGTTCCCGCCGAGACTGGGGTTTTGGCGGCTTGGGTCACCAGGTTAGCTGCTTAGGCTTGGGTGAATGGGTACCATCTGGGAGCGCTGAGAAGCCCTCAGCGAGAGATTAGATGTGGCTCCTTAATTGAGGGCTGGATCCCTCGCTTCCCACGGTGGGTTTAGATAAAGAGACAGTCAATAATTCTAAGACATTTATTTTCATTGTGGAGAGTGGCATGAATGGAATTGTACCCCCGCCCCTCTGGGAGAGGCGAGGCAGATATAGTAACTGGGAAGGGGCGTGGCTAAGTCTCTAGGTGTCTGGCTTAGGACTGTGTGGCCACACCTCTTCCTGAGGAGGGGTGGTACATGACTGTGACTGGAGCCAAAAGCCTCCTGGGAGAATTGGCATTGGCATGACGTTTTCCGGTCCCTTGCGGATTGTTCCGCTCGGTCGCCCAGATTTTATGCCTGTGCTCAACCGGGTGCCAGATTGCCTGTCACAGATCACTGCCCCATAGACAGTGTGTATATATTAGTTCATATGTAAAGGTATACACATGCCCCAATGTGTGTGTGTGTGTGTGTGTGTGTGTGTGTGTGTGTGTGTGTATGTGTAAGTCAGAGGACACCCTTGGGTGTTGGTTCTCCCATTATACTTGAAGTGGAGTTTCTCTTCTTGTTTGCTGCTACACTGTATATTCCACACACAAATCTACACACAGAAGCTGGCTAGGCTGTGAGCTTCTGGGGAGTATCCTGTATCTGTCTCTTATCTCTCCAGTGTAGTGCTTGGCTTTCAGACATAGGCTACCGTGTCCAGCATTTATAGTTCCAAGGATCAAAATTTAAATAATTGTCAGGCTTGTACCAACCGTATGTGGCAACATTGGTGTTTACTTTTATCATATGTAAAAAACAGTGCTAATACTTTAGAAATTATTGAAACAGACATTCTCTGTAAGCAGATTATAATGTGTGTAAGTAGTAATGATTACATTTACTAATTTTAGTGGTAGACTATTTTAATTAATTGTTGGTTTTCAGGACAGGATCTTGCTGTCTCTTCCCATCTGGCCTCATGAGCCTCCTGAGTGCTGGGGTTACAGGTGTGTGTCACCCTGCTCTAATCTTATTTATTGCTTAAACATTACAACATGTTTTCCTAACATGTGAGACATGAATTTAGGCCCAGTACTATAAACATACACACATATATACATAATTAAAATCTATCCAATAGCTTAAAACCTGCTGGTGATGTCGTAAATTATCTCACAGTAAGCTTATGCATCTTAGTTTTTCTTTGCATATCTGTGAGTTTCACTGAACTTTTCTGTTTTCAGTGGTTTTTCTATATTTGTATGGTTATTTATGTCATTGTCACTGTAAACAACTCTTATATTTTGTCTTTTGCCTCGATGTTTCTTTCTGTTATGACATTGTCAACTTTGGCTCAATTTAAAGTTTTCTTCCTTTTACAATTAAGTCATTTATTTCTAAATTACTTTCATTCGAGTTCTTGTAAGTAGCAAATGGCCAGTCTGGGAATCTTAATTCAATGTGAGTCTTTTCCTAGTACACAGCAGATATTCGATGACAGTTGGTAGTTTGGGATGGCATTTAACCTTGCTATATTCTGCTTTTGTTTTCTGTTTCATTTTAGGTGAGCCATAAAGCATAACGGGACCAGTAAGTCCAGCAGTGGAAACACTCTGAAGTTGACAATCCTCTGTGGCACAAGTTTACATACATGTGGCCAGTCCTTCCAAGCAGCAAGCTTAATGAGGTTGTATGACTTTAGTATAAATCTTTACATTCCGGTATCTGGTCAACCTTCAGAAAATGTCCATGTAACTTTTGAATTTCAATATTTTAAAAAATCTTGTTAAGTCTGTTCTTTACTGAAAAGAAGTATAGAAATCTTTCACTGTGGAAACAAACTGATCTGGTATTTTCTTTTTTCTTGTTATCCTTCAAATTTTACTTCATATATTTTGAAATGCAGGTCTTAGGCACACATATGATCAGAGTAGTATATTTCTCTAAGTAAAGTCAGATGTGTTGTTATGTAGAAACACTGTCTACTTCTAATAACAGTCTCAGTTATTCAATGACAACAAAAGCATCCCAAAATATTGGTTATTATATGCCTAGTATGTCTTCTTTCTAATAACAGTCTCAGTTATTCAATAACAACAAAAGCATCCCAAAATATTGGTTATTATATGCCTAGTATGTCTTCTTTCCATCATTTTACTTGTTAGTTTTGCATATTTTTGGAAGGGAACTAATAATGAATTTAGTTTGTTGGGTGGAATCCTCTCCAAACTGAAGCGTTTACCTTGACTATCCTGCCTACACATGCACCTGAATTACTGTCTTCTTTCTGCTTATCATGCCTCATCTGTGCCTCATCCAGTCTTTTATTCTTTTATAGTGGCTTTTTTCTCCTTGCATTTTTCTTCATATAATGGTTTATATGTTGTTCTATTTCCATTCTTTTGAGGGCTGGTGTTAATGTAATTACCCTGAACATTCTAACTTGCATAAATAAATTATCACATGTAAAGTTAATAAGTGTTTTGTCTTCTCTTTAGTAATACAAACACAGAATAGGTAACTTTGACCTTATGATTTATGGTATGCCATAGGTTTAAGTTTTAAAATCTCCACAATATATTGATATTTTGCATACAGTTTAAATGTATTTACACTTATCTTAAAGTTTTCATCTTATATCTCAGACCCTCTGACCTAAAGTTACTTTCCTTCTGATCCACATACCTTTCATGTAGTTAGTACCTAATAGATAAATTTCACTTATCAAAAATGCCTTTGCTTTGCCCTTGTTCATGTGAGGCTACGCTCCCAAATTCTTTGACTATTACTTGTAAAATTAAGGGAAAGAACTGAGGCATTAAATTAGCCAGAGTCAGATGAATGGACTGTATCTTCCAAAATTACTGGGTCTCGGGGTCCTGCTGCTTCTTGAAATGTTTGGGGAAGAAAGTACTTAGCAAGCAGGGAACTCAAATTAAGTACAATCCATTTCACTTCAAGTCTGTGTCCATTTCATTTGAAAGACCCCAATCTCATCTTCACATAATTGATTTGGAAATTTAACATTCATATTGTGGAATTCAGAACTGTTTGGGCACTGTGTTCACTACTTTTATTCCAGATTTGATCTCAGATTTTATGTTGTATTTGTTGTCTGTCATGTATTTAGATGGCAGGGGGAGAGCAGGAAGATAGATGTGGTCCCTGACTCCCAAACCTTATAGTTTAAACTTAGGATATAAGAGAATAGAGAGTAAGGCAGAAAAGGGAGGCCAAGGAGAGGGAACAAGGTGAAGCGAGGAGAGAGAAGAAACCCACGTAATGTCCACGTATGTGTCCAAGCAGTAAAGACCGAATGCTGAGGAAAAGGAGTCAGGCTTGGGAGCCTGGATGGGCCTGGAAATTGAGTGACAATGTCGACTCTAGGAGAACCATCATCAACCACTGAACTGAGTATCCAGTGCTTTCAGTGTCTTCACAAGAGGCATTCAAACTACAGTGGTGATGGATGGAAGAGGTAAGAAATGCAAACATTATGGAAATACAGCTATCTTCACAGTATCTCAGCCTACACTCATGCCAAAAAGTACTGCAGCTGATCCGAGGACCCATCCCATGCCACTATCTAGATACTATTCATCCTAAAAGGAAACTAATATCGTTTAAGAAAATATATTTAATAACTACAGAACTGCATGTATACAAAGACCCCAGTATCTTAAAACATATTAAAGCCTGATGAATGCAGACAAATAATCCATTTTTTTGGTTTGTCCTAAATTCATTGGAGTACTTTATAGGAATGAATTCTCACACTATTTTCTCAAACCGTGAAAGAAACTTATAAATTGAGAAATTACAGTTTTAAATCTTCAAAGGCAAGAACTAATGGATTTTTTTTATATTCCAGGATGAAATCATTAGTATTAGAGAGTTTAAAGAGGCTTAAGATTTTTGGAATATATTATAGGATAATCATCTTTACTAAATTAAAACACATCTATTCAGATATACCAATGATAGAAGGAAATTAAAGTTATAATTTTTTCATTGACCAAAGTTGATAAAATGCATGTACAAAAGGGATCTGAAGACACATAACAGGCCATTGCATCTACATATGGACCAGGAACCTTTTACTAATGATGTATTTAGTCTTTTGAATTTCATGCAAACTCAGAAACCATTTTGAAGAAAGGAAAGGGGGAGAAACACAACCTTGAACATGATCAAACAAGGAAATTGAAGCTCTATTTATCTATCACCAACAAGTAGATGAAGTAGGGCCAACACAACCGAGAAGCTCAAGTCGTTGGTTAAGAGCTGACTTCTAAACTGACACATCTCTGTATGAGAGATGAGTGAAAAAGAAAGGGGAATTATCCACTGAAGGGAGCACCAGGGCTCTCCATGGGTCTCCTGACAATGCAGCTGTGCTGTGGAGTGGCATGAACACAGAGAAGACCAATAAAGAAATAAATGGGAAGACCAGAATCCCAACCGAGAAAATGGAGGGGGAGAAGCAGCCCCAGTCAGTTTAATTATCCATGTTTTTGTTGTCCTTCATTATCCTGAGGCTGTATTTCACTGTTTGCATGAAGGACAAAGTAAATGTCTTGAATGGGAAACCAGACGTGATGGCAAGTCTCAATGATACCAGCACGTGGAAAACTGAGGCAGGAAGATTACAAGTTTAAGACCAGCCTAAGCTACCTAGCTAGTACCAGATCAGCCAGGATTGTATAATGATAGCTTATCTCAGAAAACCAACCAATCAAAACCCATAACCAAATTCAAACCAAACCAAACCTACCTACCAAACAAACAAACAAACAAACAAACAAAAAACCTATGAGGACAAGAATTAAGATAGCTTAATATTTTTTGTTACATTTATTTGTGGGGTGTGTGTGTGTAAAGGACACATTATTCCTGTGAAGGTCAGAGGACAACTTGTGGGAGTTAGTTCTCTCCCACCATTCACCAAATAGATCCTAGGGATTGAATTCTGGTCACCAGCCTTGGTGGCAAGCACTTTTACTTGCTGAGTTATCTTACCCTCCCAATAATCAAAGTATTGCAAAAGGAAGAGTTGATGTCACTAGCAAAGATATTTGGAAAGCGAGTTTTTCATTTCTGAGTGTTTCTGTGATGTCTTACACCGAAGCAAAGAACTCTTTGGGGTTTCTTCCTCCTACCTACAAAGCAGAGAATCCATTTGAAGGTAGCAGTGCATCCATGGAGCAGAGCAAATGTCCGAAGTAGCCACCACTGTCAGAAGCAAATTAGAAGCCAAATAAATCAAAAGTAGCAAAGGACTTAATATCACAGCTCAGATTTGACCCCCCAAAAATATAGTTTATATGCTCTCTTAATTGCTTTTGTGTTGCTGTGATAAAACATCATAACCAAAGCAACTTATAAAAAAAGTATTTAATTTGGTTTACAATTTCAGACGGTTAGAGTCCATAATGGCAGACTAAAGGAACAGCTGAGAGTTCGTATCTTGATTCACAACCATAAAGCAGGGAAAGGCATGGACTTTTGAAACCTCAGAGTCACCCTCAGACATATCTTCTTCAACAAGATAATACCTGCTGATCCGTCTCAAACAGTTCCCCTCAAATAGGAAACGAATATTCAAATTTTATGGGAGCCATTCTCATTCAATCAACCGTGATGAGGTACTGAAAAACTCTTAGTTCCACACCCACATTCAGTAAATTGACAAGCACACAGGTGAAGTATGAAAAAGAATCATTTTCTTGTTTTTCCCTTCCATGGTTAAAAAAAGGGGGAGAAATGTCAGTAATTTTATACCCAAATGTCAATGTAAAATTAATATGTGTGCACATGTATATGTGACTTGTATTTGTGTGGTGTGTGTGTGTGTGTGTGTGTGTGTGTGTGTGTGTGTGTGTGTGTGTAGAAACCAGAAAAGAATCTTGAGTGTCTATCCTCAGGAATTGTCTATTTTTTAAATTTTTGGCTTTTTTCGAGAACTCACTCTGTAGACCAGGCTGGCCTCGAACTCAGAAATCCGCCTGCCTCTGCCTCCCAAGTGCTGGGATTAAGGCGTGCACCACCACTGCCCAGCTAAAAAAAAAAATTTATTTTATTTTTTTAAAGACAGAGATTCTTCTTTAGCCTAGAATTAAAAGGAGAAACTAAAAACTAATGAGAACAACATTCAATGTATGGAGTTAGAAGAATAAAGCAAGAGTGAACTGTTAGGAGTTAGGTAGAAGGCTGGGCAGGAGAGGCAGCTCAGTGGTAGGTAGAAGGCTGGGCAGAAGAGGCAGCTCAGTGGTAGAGCAGATTCCCAGCATGCATACAGCCCTGTGTTTGATCACAATAGTATAAAAAATGCGGAAGATAGGAAGAAATAAGGAAATAAAACACTAAATTAAAAAACAAAAATCAACAGACTAGAGTAGATTTACATGGAAACATCAAAATAAAAAATCTGTTTTTTGAAAATATTAATAAAAATATATACACAGCTATACTTCCTAAGAAAATTTGGATAAAATGAAATAATATTAAGAATAAAAGAATATATATCTCTGATTATATAATCATTAGATACTATATAAATATAATAAAGGGGTATTATAAATTTCCCTTTAATATGTATGTACAATATGTTACATATGTTGTACATATAATATATATAAATATAATAAAGGAATATTATAAATAACTTGGTCAAGCACTTAAATTTTGGGACAAAAAGTAGTATGTTAAAAAGAGTCAAGAAGCAGTGGTGGCACACGCCTTTAATCCCAGCACTCACTTGGGAGGCAGAGACAGGCAGATTTCTGAGTTCGAGGCCAGCCTGGTCTACAGAGTGAGTTCCAGGACAGTTCCAGGGCTATACAGAGAAACTCTGTCTCGAAAAACCAAAAAAAAAAAAAAAAAAAAAAAAAAGGAGTCAAGAAGAGACCAGAAGGGATGGTGAGGTGGCTCCTGGGTATTTGCTACCAGGAGAGAACTGACCTGCTCATGGTAAATTGTTCTCTGATCTCTAGCACACTATTGCATGCCCAATACTCACCCCACAGTGCCCTCCCAACAAAAAGTAAATTCTAATTAAAAAGAACCACAAACCATCATGGTCTACCAACATGGAAAAAGATAAAAGTTAAGTCTCCCCACAAGTACACCATGATATAGTTTTCCTGATTCAAACCCAGAAGAAACAAATAATTCAGAATTGAAAAACAAAGAAATATCTTCCAATTAACTTCACAAGGGAAACATTGGTGCCACCCTTAATGAAGATAATATAAGACATTTATTTGTATGTTAATTCCTGTTACAAATATTTGCAAACATCCTAAGGAAAATATTAGCTAACTGCATTCAACAATCTATAGGCATTGCAGTACACCATGACTAGCTTGAATGAATCTCAGTTGACCTTTAACCAGGAATGTAAGCTTAGTTTACAACAATAAATTAATTAATGTGATTGACACACAGATGACGAAAACAAGTGATATCATCACAAATACATTCAAAGGAGAGTTCCATGGGACAACACACACCTAACACTTTCCTGGGATGCATCAGATCAAAGCTCAGTTATTCTCCATGCTATACTCTGTCTCTGAGCTACCACCATACCCATCTCACATCTTAAAAACATACCAAATTGGGATTCCTTCATCTTACATAGAACATTTATATCCCAAACAAATTTTGAGAAGCCGACTTAAATGTGTATGAAATGGCAGAGGGCCAGCAAAAGCTAATACACAAAGAAGAACAAAGTGGAGGAGCTTGCCCTATGGAATATCAAGATTTACCTGGTAGAGAGTGTCACCAGACATGACAATACTGTGCATGGTAGACAAACTGATGTGCCAAAGAGAATGGAACTCACAAGACCTGTATGCAATTACGACATTTTCTTCAGAGTGGATATTACAGATGGATGGCAGATGACAGCAGGCCAGTTGTTAATGCAGTTGGGAGCAAAGATGAAAACATGACAGGAAGGAAAGGAAAGGAGGGGTGGGAGTGAGCTTGGGTTTTGCTGAATATTATCTTTGATCACTGTTTCTTCCACTTACTCTTGCTGCATTTAATCCCTGTGGCTAGCAATTGTATTCCACGACCACCCCAGCCATGCTCAGGTGTCCATTCTTGCTTTCCTTACTCACACATTATGTTCCACTAATCTTCATAACTGTTATGCACACCCTACTAATTCTTTGTTGTGCTACAGCCAGGATTCTTATCAGTGAAGCTGTACCCCATCATCCAAACAAGTGAAATACCCCAGCTGGATTCATACAGTATTGCAACTATATCCTAAGGCTTCAGGACTATGATGTGGCCTCACTGTGTAAGGTTCTCCTCTTGTGAGGTCCCCTGTGGCTCCTACTTTTATTACTGTAAGATTCCAGTTGATTTCCAAATAAGTTTCTGGTGTTCTTAAAAGTATAGAATATCCTGTTCCATTTATAGTTTTATTTCTGAGCCTAAAATGAATAATTAGCAAATATTTGAAGAATGTATAAATTAATAATATGAATAAAAGAATAGATGAATAAATATAAAGTCACTAAATTGCACAATGCAAATGTCTGAAATATGTTCATCTTACATCATCGCGTTATTCCGCTCCTAAGTATCCCCTCGGTGAGGTCTTCCCTGCCACTTTGATGCAGTTTAAGATGATATTATTTGAGACTATTGTAAAATTCCTTTTCACACATTCTTCCTTTCCTTCACACTGGCTAAAAACACTCCACTCAAAATCAAAATCGAAGTTACTTGGGGTTAATTCACTTCTACTTTTCTAGAATGTTTCTTTCCACTTTTTAGAGTGTTTCTTTCCTTTGATACTTAAAAGAAAATCAATTTTAAAATAAAATGTTAGATCCTTTTTAAAAAGTGATCCATTTTAAATTAAGAAAAATCGCTAAAATTCTTCCTTCTGTGAAACAAACAAACAAATAACAACAACAAAAACAAACAAAACCTAGAATTCTTTGGAGTAGCTCAGATGTCCCATAAATGTCTGCTGAATGAAGGATTAGAGGCACAACCGCTCCTATTATTTATTGCCCTTGTATTTTTCATGTCTTCCTGAAGAACTTTGACTGGCCAATAGAAGGCCTACTAGACCCAAACAGCCCTCCCATGAAGAGGCCAGTAAGTAAGACACCAGAGCAGTGTGTCCCTGTGCGACTCAGAGTTCTAAGGAATGGAGACAAGAAAAACATCAGATCCCTGGTGATTGGCCCGGCCATCTCACCTGGATGGAAATCACGGTAAGAGCAACAACCTGTTCAGAGTCACCCTTTGGAACATTCTTCAGGTTTTGTGAATGAGTCTCTTCTTCCTCCTTAATGTTCTCTGGAGGAAATGTATACTTATTTATAAAAAGGGCCCTATTTGAAGATGAAAACTTATGCACATTTTTGTTTAGTTCCTGTATCAGGTGCTTAAATTGATCTCTTCTGTTTTCACCTAAACACAAACAGAAGAGTAAGTCAGAAATGAGTGGCTGAAATTTAAATAGCTCTGTATTTCCAAGGAGCACTTTCAAGTTTTACTTGTGTGCCTAGAAATAAATGAACTCACAACATGCTTATTAAAGTTAGCTTTTAAATTGCTTAATTGTTGTAATAATTATTCTTACATCTTTGGGTTAAGAAACACAGTTCTCTGAAGTACTAGGAAATCATTGATCTGTAGTTAAAAGTTACCCTGAATTCAAATAAAATCATCTCAAACATCGCATATTTCTTTACCTCTGGAGACAAATCACCTGCTGTATGTTTCTATTTTATGACAAAGGGAATCTTGGATTGCTGAAAAGCTTTGATGGAATGAGTTAAACACATTGTTTCTCATATAATTACCAGCAATGTTACCTCCTGACCCTTCTTCTGAGATATTTAGGATATCTGAGGCTGCTGATAATAGTTTAATATTACTCTCTTCACATCGATTAAATATACTTCATACATCACTGAACAATGAGTAACATTCAGATTGGCTGTCCACTGAACTGCCTGTAAAGATGATAAAGTAAAGAATTAATCTTCAAAGTAAAGTCAAGCCTGAAATTGAAATCTTTGACGCATACATCTCATAATTAGCTCATTCTGCTTGAAGTAAGATGCGAGGGCAATGCCCTTAAAAAAATGTCTGACTTTTTCTAAACACTCAAAGTTAACACATCATCTATCTTTTCTACATTTATTTCTTTTTTCTTATTTTGTATAACTTATAATTGTAATTATAAGTTATACACAGATAACATCCTGTCACCTTATGTTTAAAGTGCTCAGCTCAGTCAAGGAATTCAAAAGTATTTAGAGAGACTGACAAATTTGAACAACTATCCTGGCAAAGTGTGGACTGCCCATTGCCTGAATGCTCTGCTTACAGAACAGCGTGTCCTGCCTAATTCATCAAGCATTCAGACATTAGCAAGCCACTTTGCTCACCACCTGAATTACTTTTGCCCAAATAATTAAAATACAGTGGCATTCACTTGGCAAGAAAACCCTTTCAAACAGAGATAAATGTTCCTTTGCTGACTGAGACAGTCTTGAGGGTCATCTCTGCAAATCCCCAGCTGTGTGGAAATACTTGTTAACAAAATGAATAAATAGAGGACTCCCAGTGGAAGAATAAGGACACCAACTCACCCATAATCGACCCAAAATGTGTCCTGCTTACAAGGTGTGCAGGGACAAAGGTGGAGCAGAGATGGAGGGGATGACCAACCAAAGACTGACCCAAACTGAGACCCATCCCATGAGCAAAAACTAGTCCCTAACACTATTAACCTCTGTTATACTAGGAGACAGAAGCCTATCATAACTGTCCTCTGAGAGTCTGACTTAGCAGCCTATGGAACAGATGCAGAGATTCACAGCCAAACATTAGACAGAGCTTGAGAAATTTTGTGGAAGAGTTGGGGAAAGAATTGAGGGACCTAAAAGGAATAGGGACTCCACAGGAAGACCAACTGAGTCAACTAACCTGGACCCTTTGGGGTTCCCAGAAATTGAACCACCGAGCAAAGAGCAAGCATGGGCTGGATCTAGCCCCCCACCCCTGCACATATGTAGCAGATGTACAGCTTGGTCTTCATGCAGGTCTTCCAACTGCAGCAGGGGCTGACCCTAAATCTGTTACCTGCCCGTGAATCTTCTTACCCTAACTGGGCTGCCTTGTCTGGACTCAATGGGAGAGGATGCACCTAGTACTGTAGTGACTTGACATGCCAGGGTGGGGTGATACGAAGGGGGGGTTCTCTCTCTTCTCAGAGGAGAAGGGGAGAGAGGTATGGGGGAGGGGCCGTAGGGGTACTGAGAGGGGGTTTCAATCAGGATGTAAGGTGAATAAATAAACAAATTAATGAAATGAACAAAGTAACAAAAAGGACACAGCTAACTCAAGAGAATGGTCATGTGGCCCATCTCCAGAAGGAACACACTGGAGTCTGTGGAATGGCCCATCTCCAGAAGGAACACACTGGAGTCTGTGGAATGGCATACCAAAGTTGGGCAAATTATTGGGCTTGCTTTAATAGACCTAAGCTAAATACTTTTCAGAAGAAAAGATTCTACTGACACATGGAATACTTTGGTCTTATTAACATGAAATGTATGTATGTATGTATTTATTTATTTATAAAAAGTTGAGCTATTGTGACTGTATACATACATACATATACACACACACAATGATATAATGATAGAAATCCATTTTAGCAGTGTCTTACTCTGGCCACAAGCCATCCTTCAGCTATGCAACAACTCGCTGTGGATGGTTTTGAGGGTTTGCTGTTGGTATTGGTTCCAGCATCTACAAAGCCAGAGGACAGCACCTGCCTCTCTCTATCATCACCTGCTGTGCTGTGGCTTCCTCACTCGGTACGTGTGCTGCTTGCTCTGTCACATCAAGGAATAAAGTATTAGAGAGCCCCATTAATGCGACCATTAAAGGCCTATAGTAGGTGCCAAAGCAGTGCTCACAAATGAATGATTAGCTGTGTTTGATCTGTTGTTCATTTCCTAAAATACATCAGTTATCAAAACTGAACAGAAAAGTTCACTGACTTGAAAACTGGAATAGAGCTATATTCCAATCCAGCATTCTTATTCTGATCATCATTGTTAAAATTTTGTTTAGGTATAGATTCACAGTGGAAGTAAACAAAACACTACAGGGAAAATTTATGTCATCTCTTGTTAGGGTTCAGGAGTCACTTCACAAACCACAGTCTCAGTCAGACTGGGATAGGTTATTGAATGCACACCCCAAGACTTATCAATCAGGGCCCATAGCTCTGAAAGCTAAATATTTCTTTACCCAAATATTTCTCAGTGCCAGCTTATAAAGACTAAAACGGCAAAATCCACAGTGAGCTCATAGACAGGTGCAGGAGGCACTGCCCAGTGGTCAGCCCTGACTCAAGCTACTTTAGACATGACAGTTCATATTGACCTTTAATTTGATGGATCCTAAGTGAAGCTTAGGGTTGTGGAATTTCTTAAGATTAACAAACCTCATAACACAGAATATAATAGGCTATGTGGTCAGCATGACCTTGCTCTAAGTCAAGTTATTTTTCTGGGTCAATGACTGACAGACATGTTACAGCAACGATATGAAATAGCTGACAGGCATGGAATAAAATGGCTACAGCTATGCTAAAATGGCAAGCCTCAACACTTTTGAGTTTTTTTCCAAGTAAATAAATTTACATTTCAGAGTGTTTAGCATTGTGAGAAAAGGAACAAATTAATGCAAATAGATTTTCTTACATAAATCCCTCAAAGAATACATGTTTAACATGCCCTATCATTAAGTATACATTATGTTTTTACTTAATTATGAAATGTGCTGTTTAATATTTAACTATGTTAAAATTTGAAATTTTATCTTTTAAAGGAAGGCAGGTAATTGGGAGCAAATTGTGATAAGTTAAGGTCTCAAATGTCAAGTACCATGAATGTGTCTCAAATTATTTGTTTCAGAAATGTTAATGCTGAAAGGAAAGAGAAAAGTCATGCCATGAACTATTCTGAAACAGAAAGAAACCAGATTGATTTTCACCACCTTTTGGAGAGGTAAATGTTTACTCTTTGAAATTCAAAGGTGTTTTGTGTGTGAACTCTTGAGTGGTAGTGCTTACCAGATAACACACAAAACATTCCTTTATATAAGTTGTAAATACAATGAATATGGACAATTTAATCATGTGTGTGCGCGCCCGCGCACGCATGCATGCACATGTGTGTATGTGTATGTGTGTGTGTGTGTGTGTGTGTGTGTGTGTGTGTGTGTGTTCACACGCGATGTGATAGGAAGTCAAAACTATACAATCTGCCCTCAAAATTCAATTGGAAATTCCAGAAACAAGAATAAAAGAGGCCTGGCATTTGACTGTAGATAATCTGCCTTCAGAAGACACACTCATTATTAGGTTTTAGAAACCAGTTATTCTCTGCTTTCTGCTTTGATGTTGGCCAACATGGAACTAGTAAGAGGAAAGAGTGCACAGAAAACTCCTTACCTTAGCCCTCCACAACCTTCTCAGAAGGAACAGATTCAGCACTAAAACTAAGATTCCATAACATGGTAAAAGATAAAGGAAGATTAATTAGCCACCCACTCCTCCATGACCCAACTATCCTAAAGCAACATGTTCCCACAGGTGAACATTCACTCTAGAAAAATAGGAGTGAGGGACCAGAAGCGGGTATACCATGGACTGCACTGTAGGCTCACAGATGTCCAGGAAAATGAGATGGCATTGGAGTAGCTCTTTTGGTATCAGTCAAACAGAAGCAGGGCGATCTCACCAGCTGCTGTGAGTGAAGCTCACTTAGTGCCCACTGGTCCATCAACTGGAACATAAGATGATGTACTTCGATCTGTGGCTGGGGACCTCAGCTTGGGCCACAGGGCTCCACAGCCAATTAGCGCC
>CM052701.1:66691292-66708961 GCA_028551405.1 Uromys caudimaculatus | reverse complement strand
CTGCCTGTCTCTGTACCAATACCATGCAGTTTTTATCACTATTGCACTGTAGTACAGCTTGAGGTCTGGTGGTTCCTCAGAAAATTGGACATAGTACTACTTGAGGACCCAGCTATACTACTCCTGGGCATATACCCAAAAGATGCTCCAACATATAACAAGGATACGTACTCCACTATGTTCATAGCAGCCATATTTATAATAGCCAGAAGCTGGAAACAACCCAGATGTCCTTCAACAGAGGAATGGATACAGAAAATGCGGTGCATTTACACAATGGAATACTACTCAGCTATTAAAAACAATGACTTCATGAAATTTTTAGGCAAATGGATGGATCTAGAAATTATCATCCTGAGTGAGGTAACCCAGTCACAAAAGAACACACATGGTATGCACTCACTGATAAGTGGATATTAGCCCCAAATCTTGGAATACCCAAGATACAATTCACAGACCACACAAAGCTCAAGAAGAAGGAAGACCAAAGTGTGGAAGCTTTGGTCCTTCTTAGAAGGGGGAACAAAATACTCATGGGAGAAAATATGGAGACAAAGTGTGGAGCAGAGACTGAAAGAAAGGCCATCCAGAGACTGCCCCACCTGGGATCCATCCCATATACAGTCACCAAACCCAGACACTATTGTGGATGCCAAGAAGTGCTTGCTGACAGGATCCTGATATAGCTGTCTCCTGAGAGGCTCTGCCAGAGCCTGACAAATACAGAGGTGGATGCTCGCAACCAACCATTGGACTAAGCACGGGGTAGGCAAGATACCTTAGAGAAAAGATTGAAGGTGTTTGTTTCCAACTCCATAGGAAGAACAACAATATCAACTAACCAGAGCCCCAAGAGCTCCCAGGGACTATAAACCAACAACCAAAGAGTACATGTAGAGGGACCCATGGCTCCATCCACATATGTAGCAGAGGATGGCCTTGTCGGGCATCAATGGGAGGAGAGGCCCTTGGTCCTGTGAAGGAAGGCTCGATGCCCCAGTGCAGGAGAATGCCAAGGCGGGGAAGCGAGAGTGGGTGGGTGGGTGGGGGAACACTGTCATAGAAGCAGGGGGAGGAGGTTTGGGATACGGGGTTTACAAGGGGGACCGGGAAAAGGGATAACATTTGAAATGTAAATAAAGAAAATATCCAATAAAAAGGTGCTAACAGCATTAATCTGATATTTTAATGTTTTCTCACAAAGTTACTATTTAATATATAAAATGATGAATTACTAGCAATTAAAAAACATCTGGAAAGGTAGTACAAATTACCTTACAATTCAGTTTATTCCTCATAAAAACAGACACATGGGGGTGATATTAATATCTGCAAGTGATATAAAAACAATTAAAGAGCCAACTGAATGTGCAGCCACATGAAATTTAACCTCAATGTGTCCTGTGTTGAAGAGGTACCTGACAAGAAGCATGGAATGTTATTGTGCATGTATTCAGAATAAAAGCCTCATCCTTGTTTGTGAGGACAGAAGACTTAATTAAATAAGACTCAGAATCCATCCTGATTCTATGTCCTGATTTTGGATTCCTAAGTGGAAAATTTCTTCACTAAAAGCATGGAATAAAACAAATGTTTTTTGGAGATAATTATTCTCCTTGATGGAAACTAGGGTGGAGTTTACAGAAAGTAAAGAAAGAGTTGGAATTTTCCTAAGCCATATCTTGGCCTAGCAAGGAAAATCACACAACTATTCTGTTTGGTTATGAGGAAGGATGGCAGAAAAGAGCTTCCTGGGTCTTTGCCCAAAACTCAAATGAAGCCTGCATTAAAGATGCTGGAAGTGGTTTGCTTAAAATCAATACTGTGGGCTCATGACCTCCAAAAAGACTGATCAGGTCTTTTCCTCCAGTACCCAGGGGTCCTTGTAGGTGAATTTAGGTACACCTCACAGCCCTCACACCCAGAGTTTGCAAGCTCCATGAATTCTGTTGGGAGTGTTTCTCATGCTTGCCAGTGTGTGACTGCAGTAACTGCCCCCACTCTAGACTACCAGCAAGCCTACAGTGGCCATTGGACAGAATGAACCAAATTGAGAGGCTCTCAATATGCTTAATTTGAAGTCTAGGCAGAGTATTATAAAACAGACATTTTAACACTGACCTTCAAGATAACATTCTATGACAGCTGTCCATTTGCTCTGTAACGAAGAGACACAGAACCTCCCTGCAGCTTCGTGAAAGGTCATGGCTTCTTGTTGGCCTGTGCATATCTTACCTGAATGATAACTGGATAGCCATGGGCTTCATTTTTGGTGTTGGTCATAGACACTGCCAGTACAAGGTGTGGGTTACTCACCAGGTGAAAGGTCCTTAAGAAAACAGAATCAATCCTGTTACATAACAAATTGTGATCAATGTAAATGGAATTTCTATACATTTCTTCTGTGGGAAAATCTAAGTTTCTTTATGTCTTACAGATACTCAGAACAAATAAGTATGATATTCTGATTTAGATATTATCAAATGTCCAGTATAATATCTTAAGTATAATTTATAAATAATAGTTCATGATTTATCATAGTTTAATAATTCCTCATAATCTATTTTCCCTGATTAAATCATGGTGTGGTTTCTATCTCTAGATTATACCCACACTGATATATCTTTATTACCCAAGTTGCTTTAACTGAGAAGTGTTAAAGATGATGAAATGGATTTTACAATTATGTTTCACAGGATGGAATCCTGGGTTCATGTCTTCATATTGTATGGTGTTAATAACTCAGTGCTTCAGTTTACCCATCTATGTATTAGAGTATTGTGTATCTCATGATAGTCAAATGAGTTAATGCATATAAAAGTAACTATTATAAGGGAACTCATTAGTAATAATTATGCACTGTTGTGGCTTTTAAAAATATTTTACTGGGGCTCTATTCATGGTCCACCAGTCAAGAACACATCTATTGAGAGGCTCCAACCAGCTGTAACTCCAGTTCCAGGAGATCCAACACATTCTCTGGCCTCTATATGCACCTGCACATATGTGCACATACCTACACACAGACAGACACATAAGGAATAAAATAAATCTTAATATATACGTTTTCCATTAAATCCGCATCTTTCCAAAGGAGATTTCCCTAAAGTCCAAGATATATGCTGAAAATGTTGAAAGTTTAATTTGTTTGTGTGTGTATGCGCGCGTGTGTGTGTGTGTGTGTGTGTGTGTGTGTGTGTGTGTGTGTGTGTGTGTGTTTGTGTGTGAAAACAGACCTATGCAGGCCAGAAGAGGGAGTTGAACCATCAGATGTGAATGCTAAGAACAGAGCTCCAGTTTTCTAGAAATGTGGAAGTATTCTTAACTGCTTGACCATCTTTTCAGCCCCTATGTTGAATTTCTTTTAAAAAGATTTATTTATTTATTTATTTATTTATTTATTTATTTATTTATTTATTTATTTATTTGTATGTTTTGCTACATGTATGTGTGAATACCATTTGCATGTTTGGTGCAGATGGAAGTCATGAGAGGGCACTGTGTCCCCTGGAACTGGAGTGGTAAGGGGTTGTAAACCACTGTGTGTGCTGGGAATAGAAGCCCCACCCTCAGCAGGAGCACGTGGAAGCACTTCTCCAGCTCCTATGCTGAGTTTTAGAAGTGATCTTGGAGTCAGTATAAAGCCTCCTGGGCTGAAAAGAAATTTGAAATGACTGGGTAAAAACCTTCATGTTATTTTTTTATATCACTTTTAAGAATTAAAATAAATGTTCGGGGCTTTTGTCTGGATAGAAAAAAAACATTCTTTATTTTTTCTTTACTTTTCTAAACATAGTTACATTAGAGACAAGTGGTGGCATTTCTGCCATTGAAAATATAGCTCGCCTTGAATATAAGATGTAATAATGTGGGAATAAAGAAATGGAAAGAAAGGGGGGAGGTATCCATTGTTAAAAAAAAATACATTCTTCTCTAAAGACTTAAAAAGTTCCAGATATCTTTCTGAGCATAAAAATATGCATCTTCATTGTGAAGAACTATAAATTCTGGAAAATAGGACTTTTAAAAGACCATCATATTTGTGAAAGATGATAATACTCATAACATATTTTCCCCCCTACTATTAGTTAATAGGGTACCACTTAATGTCCAAAATGGATATTCAAATTTATGAAATGTCTCTTCAGCATTTATCAGGGCTTGGTCCTCCAAGAGAGTGAGTAGTCTACATAGCTTACCTCTGTGGGCTCAGCCATTTTTATAGTTCACCTCTTACATGTGTATTGGCATCCAACAACATTCAAATGAATGCGTGAGTGCTGATTTCCTGCAGTGATGATTCCTGAGATGTCAATATGTCTACATTTTACAGTCTATAGAATAAATCCTTGAGTCTTAATGCTTTGAAGTTATGCTTATCTTAATAACACTGGGAACAGTTTCCACCTTGCTCTTTGGTATACAGGGGCTTTATGTAGAAGTTTGGTAAGCACAGGTTTCCTTATTCTGCTGTGAGCAAGCAGCAGTCAATGGTGCTGTCAAAATGGGAAAAGATGAAATCATTTTAACAGGCCACTGTTCCCACCAACTACCCATCACTTTCCCATGGCTTGATAATGGGTCGCCTCAAAATGGCAAAGTTGTAGAGTTTCAGGGTCTGAAAGCAACTTTAGTGTTACCTATGGCTAGAGTTTTCTAAAGATCATGGGCCAACAGCTAACAGAGTTTGAGGTAAATTTCTCTATTTTTCTTTAACCTCTCTGTCTGCTCCTTCCTTTTGAATACCCAGGAGAATAAATGACAATGCTAAACGGGACTCTGAACCAGCACTCCCTCACAATGAGCATGGAGGCATTTCCAAGCGGCCTTAAGTCAGAGTCACATAAGCATTCCCCTTATATATTCGCTGCACACATCAGCCACGCCCGCATTCAAATTTAAGTATGAGTATTATGGTTTGGGGGTGTTTCTGTGGGATTTCTGTGCGTGTGAATGTGTTTGTCTCAATGTGTATATTTGTTCCTTGTGCTTTTACTTTGTAATTTGCTTCATCCTGTTTTGATTTGTTTATGTATGTGTGTTTTTCATCTTATTTTATTATTATTTTCAGATGTCTGTTTGTATGAGAAAGAGGGGGGAAGAGGTATGGATTTGGGTGGGTGGAGAGTCAGTGAATATCTGGGAGGAGTTGGAGGAAGAAATTATAATCAGAATTATTATATTGCATAAAAATCCATTTTTAATTTTTAAAAAACAATCGTGATAAATTTATCACAATCCAGAAGGACAAGGCAGAAAGATGTTCTAAACATAATATATAATATGTATCCTGGGAGCTCTAGGATTCCATTCCCACAGGAACAAGAATCTTGATATTTTTATTTCTTTGCTGAAGTTCCATTCCTAAACAATCGTTTCAATAACGCATAGCATTAATCTATGGTGCTCAGGATGCAGGATGATACTTCAGTTTTTCTAAATTTGCTGAGACTTGTTTTGCATCTTAAAATGTGGTCAGTTTTGAAGAAAGTCTCATGGGCTGCTGAGAAGAAACTCTATTCTTTAGTGTTTGGGTGGAATAGTGTGTAGCTGTCTGTTAGGTCCATTTGATTTATGATATTATTTAACTCTAAAGTTTCTTTATTTAGCTTTTGTCTGGATGACCTGTCTATCAATAAGAGTGGGCAACTAAAGTCACCCACCATCACTGTGTCAGGGTCAGTATATGATTTAAAGAAAACAAAATAAAACGCAATAGCATTTCTTTTATGAAAATTAGGTGTCCTTGCATTTGGGGTATATATCCTCTTGGTACATTCTTACTTTAATGCGTACATAATGTCAGCTGAATGCATGAATTGCAGTCCATATAGCTAGTCATTTGAAGAGAAAAAAGCCTACACACTAGCTCCTCATCACACAGACACCATAGCCCTGGTGGATGGAGAAAAGAAACACTTCTAGCAGCTCTGTCCAGCAGGTTTCTCACCAGCTTCACCAACACACAACCAATGGCTAGTGTGTGCTAATGTCCACAGTAGACCTAGCCCCTTTCCTGCCATGCCAGGACTACTGATGTTTCCTCTACGAGCTTTTTCAATTTGCCCCAAAGTGCAGAGGCCTAAACCCTGGGCAGATATTTAGAGAATACAGTGAAAGTCAAACTCCATCCCATTAAGAAATATTTTGCACAGATGCCTGAATATACATCCCTGTACAGTATGCAAGAGACTGAGGAGATCACTAGAGCCCCACTAGATGTAATGATAGAATTTTAAGTAGAGCAGTAAAGAACAAACAGGAAGTAGTTTTTTGGTGTTAAATTAATGTTCAAATGTACACAAATATAAATAGAAACAAGCAATAAAATATCATGGACCTAAAATTTGTCAACATTCTGTCTTGTTTCATCTAAGTGAAACTTGACATTTTAATTTTTGCTAGAATTTGTTATTTATTAATTTTTAAATTGTGTGCATAAATACATGTCTGCTGTGTGCGTGTACATGTCCATTCAGGTGCCCATGGAGGCAAAAGAAGATGTTGGGTCCCCCAGAGTTAGACAGTTTGGGGCCCACTCTTCTGTGGGTTCTGGGAATTGAGCTCTGGTCCTCTGCAGGAGCAACAAGTCCTCTTAACTGCTGAGCCTTCTCTCCAGATTTTTGCTAGAAAACCTAAAATAAAACTAATTGAAATATGTTGTATTTTTTATCTCTAAATACACACTTAAGTGTCCAGGCCCCCCTTTCTATTTCAACATAACCACTGACCAATTATTATATGCAATAAGATTAGTAATATTTTCTTAATATAATCACACAGCCAAGTTGTTTTAGATTTCTTCTGATCTTCTCAAGAAAATGTTGTGAGCATTTTGAATCTGGACCCAAGGCTAGACATTAAATTAGGTTAGTACATTTGATCAAGTAGGAAGTCATGCTTACTGTATGAATAGAAACCACTTAAGTTATTTTCATGAATGAAAAACTGGGAAGGCCCCTAAGTGGGGAGAGACACGTAAACAAAAGTCCCCAAATACTTCAAAATTGGAAATACTTTAGAATTCTTTTTTGATTTATTTCTGTTGCAAATGTAAATTAGATGAGTACTAGTCTTGAGCCAATGGTCAGGTAAAACTAAATAATGAACAGATCACTTTTCCAAATCTAACAGCTGCTAAAGTTGTGTGTAGCTTACCTAAAATTCTTACCTATCTCTCTGTCTCTTCTTTTACTAGGATAAAGAATTTTTAGTCAGGTAAATTCGAAAATCCAAGGTCCTCAACTATATTCCTGCCTGCTGTGTGGAGACCATGGCAGACCTCTTAGGATCTCATGCACAGTTTGATGTGTAAGCCTCCCAATGCATTGGGTTTACCTGCTGTCTGCCTTGTATGTCCAGTGTTGGTGACTTTCATCAGATTTCTTTTCCACCAAAATGACCTCTGTGCCTGAACGGGGTTTGGAGACTTGTACCCCCAGGACCAGCTGAGGAGCAGCGAGGCTACTGATTTGCCCATCTCTGTATTCAAACTCCTGGTGACACAACTTCCACGATCTGCTATGCTTTGGGAAAGGGCTAAGAAAGGAAATGGTTAGTAACAGAAAAATGGCTCCTGGAAGTGCATGCACTGGAGACACTGAGTTCTGTTCTGAGTTCTCCATGGGTTATTAACCTTGTCGTGGTAAATCTTCCAGGAGCACGACAGCAAGGCCACCAGCGGTGTGCCCATGAGCTGGTGTGGAAAGTTGAGTCCTGGGACTGGAGGGAATGTGCTGGCTGCAGCTTTAGAGGATCTGAGTCTGGCTTGCGGCATCCACCAACTAGCTCACAGACACGTCAAACTCCAACTCTGCGGAGTCAGTGTCCTCTCTTGGCCTCCACCAGCTTGCACTCACATGTGACATACATTCACACACACACACACACACACACACACACACATACACAACCTATATGTTAATAAGAAAAAATTAAAGTGGACTCCTGAGCTTATTTTATGAAAGCAATGAATGTTTATCTAAGAGAACATTTGAAAAATTTGCCAGCTAAGAGAAAGAAAGTTCAGACAGAGAAGTAGTACAACGAGAGAAGAAAAGGCGAAATTCAAACAAAATAAAGAAGGGGAAAGGAAGCATGAAGAGGGAAAACAGAAAAATCATGGTGTTCTGTGCAAACGGAAATATTTTTTCTTTCGTTACTTCTGGGTTCTGGGCTCCAAAATTTTCAGTGAAGAACTGTCATAAGAGAATAAGGATATACCAGGAAGTTCATTTAAATAAATCTCTTACTTAAGGACATCAAAACATTAAGCAGATGTGTGACACATTGTAAACATCAGAACACACTGACATATTCAACTAAAGAGCTCCATTAAGCTCCTGCTCCGTGCATGATCTAATGCTAACTGCTAAATGTGTGGAATGGCTTAACTCACATGTGCTCCTAGCCACTATAATGTTAAGCAAAGTCTAAAGATGAAAAACTACAGCATATGTTATATCCCTAGCATCTCATTGGGTCAGGACCAGAAAAAAATGTTTAAAAGGAAAAATTGTACTTTCCTAACTTCTTAAGGGAACTGGGGGCATCTTACTAGGGCATTCAGTAATTTATCCACACATGCATTTAATGAAGATAAAGCTTCAATTTCTGTTCAAGTTCTCAGGACTCACAGGTGGATGAAACTACTGTTTAGTAGAAAGAGTAAATTATCTCACATACCAAGACATTATATAACCCTGCACAGGATGAGCTAAAGGGTAAAGAACCTCCCCTTCCCACTAGGCCCAGATGCTTTGATCAGTAACACAAGACAAAAATGTACATGCTGGCACACACAGTAGCAAATCAAAGTAAAACTGTTAAGGAATGTGCTTGCACCAGCGTGAGGGAGTCCAAGGCCAGACAGACCCCACCAACAGAAGTCCCTTGCACATTTTACCTGTGTTTCTTTGGGGGCTGAACATTTTCAAAGAGCTCTTTCTCTGCTTTCTTTGGAAGGCTGCCATCAGCAGCAAGGTTGTACGAAGGATCCTGCCACGCATACCTGAGCGTCCTGCGGCAGGCTTCCATGCGGAGATGGGCTCTCGCATGAGAATCTCTGTTAAGATGCAGGGGCAAAGTCAAGTCTAAGAATGCTGACACGTGTTCACTGGGTCTCCATGTGCAGCCTGACCACAGCCCACAGGATATTGGTGCTTCTGTAAATCATATTTTCATGGGGGCGTCTAGATCTCGAAATCCATACCTCACTAGTACACAAGTGAGATCTTTTAGTAGAGGCCTACAAATAAAATCCCTCAATTACAGAATAAACACCATTCATTTTTTCTATTTTAGTTTTGAAAAACGGGCCCATGTATTATATTTAAAGTTATATTAAGATCATTAAACAGTAGTTTCAACAATTCATAATGAACATGAAATGACATTCCTAATACCAGGGTAAAGTGGGTCCTAGTTTTGCCTGAAGCAGTATAGCCCAGATGACAGGGTAGTATGTATTATAGATGTTAAGAAATCTTATTCTCAATAGGGAAATCTAAAGTGACTCAAAGCACAGCTGTGCACATACTTTTTAATTGAGAAACATACATTGAAACACTAGAATATAACTGTGATAGCTTAGATGCTCAAGACACAGCTGGGTGGGAGTAGCGCCCACTGTTCAGACCCGTGGATTCTGAACCCCAGGTTGCTGTTAGAACACACTTGCTTTGGGTGGGATTGCGATGTAGCATTATAAAGGCTGTTTTGCCAAGGGTGGGATAAACACACAGGCAAAGCAGCAAGTGTACTTCAGCCCCAGCATGTAACTGGGTAAATAGCATCCTTTCTCTGGGGTGTACTGTAGACACTCAAGTGGTGGTGATAATTTGATGTAACTACGAGCATTATGAAATGAGGGGAGCCTTCCAGGGCAGCTCTGGTGCTAACGCATGTGGCTGTGCACTTATCAAGGGCCAGGGCAGAGCTGCTTATGGCTATAAGATTGGAGTGAAGCCAAGGCCTCCTTCTGAGCGCAAGCAGCCTCCCATGGCAGCCTATCCCCAGTGGTTGAAAATACACCAGTGCCATCTTGTGTTTGAAATAGAAAGCACAGCCCTGCCACCCTCACCCTATAGCCCACTTGGAATTTACTAGCCTTTGGTATTCCTGGTAAGTCAAATGTAGTCAAGTCAGTTTTAGAAAAGCCTTTAAAAAGATTATCTTGTTTAAATAATCGATTATTCAAATTACTCATTTATCAGCTGCATCTCCATTACTTATTCATTCCTTTAACCAATATTTATCTAGCATCTACTATATGCCAGGTATAGAACTCTTCGTGTGGGGTACAGGGTAAGTAAGTTCTCAGTTCATGATGTGTTGGGAAGAAGAAAGATAACAGGCAAGGAAATTAGTAACCACAACTAGTACTCCCCTGCCCCTGTGGAAGGAAACTACTACTGCAGGGGAGTCATTGCCTTGGGATCTGGTGTACTCTCCGAATTCTCTCAGAGTCTGTGTTAGAACTGAGGGCTGGGAAGAAATCCCCTATGTAAGGAAGAACACTCTAGTCAGAACCAAAAGCAAACAAGCAAAAAGCAGATGGAGAATTCATCTGACTCATTGGAGGAACAGGAAGATGATGGTGTGACATGGAGAGTGGCCAGGGAGGTAGAGCCACACCGGGCTCAGGAGTCAGGAGGGACAATGTCTGCAATGCTGAGAAAATGAGAAGGCCACCCCCAAAGTCTGTGCTCTGAGCTTGCTTCCCATCAGCAGGGTTGCCTGGTCAGTATCCAGGCTTGTCTTCACCCAGCTCCTTACAGGCTTCGCCACACATCTCCCCACGAACCCAGCGGTGAAAAAGGCCCACCTCTCGGTCCCCAAAACACACATACAGGTAACATATAGACTGAGCAGGTTATACTTAGGAGCATATATGTACATACATACTCATGTGATGGTGAACCAAAGAGGCCGGGGTTTGAAGGGGAGTGAGGAGGGACAGAGGGAGGCCTGAATGAAGGAAAGGGAGGGGGAAGAGCTGTAATTAAATTATATTCTCATTAGAAAAGAAAGAAGGGTCTCTTCTAAATGTATGTCCCAGAGTGTGCTTCACGGATGCCCTTCTGTAAACCATCTCAATCCTCACTCGCTAGGTCCTCCACAGACAGAGACCGAGGGACTCCAGAGAAACTGCATGGTGACTTTCTAACTTAGAGTTTTGTCAGCAAACACACCTTCCCAGACAGGAAGGAAGAACATGAGAGGGTAATGAAGGACACGGGGCATGGAAGCCCAAGGAGGTGGGAAGAAGGTGACTAGGCTAGAGCAGAAGAGCATAGAGAGGGCCATAAGGGAGGGGCAAACAAGAGGAACAGACAACGGGATGAAAGTGTGAAAACGCTGGAGCCAAAACCATGCCTTTTCACACAGCTAAAAAATAAATTGAAAAAAAAAAAAAAGCATTCAAATGACTAAAGGCGATCTGGTCAGACACAGTTCAAGGAACTAGTGAAAGTGGGGTCCAGAGAGGGACAACTGGGTCCCCAGTGAATGATGACTCAGGCCTGCTGCTTACAAGTGGAGTTCAGCATGGAAGTGTGCACAAGAGACAGAGATTTCTAAGAGTGAGTCACCAAAGCAGAGTTGTGAGCATCAAAACTGTGAGTCAACAAAACTGCCTTGTAAACCGGTGACACCTCCAGATGTGGAGAACAAGGTCACAAAGCCTGCCTGGGATGTTTGCGTGAGTCCCACATAGCACTGAGTGCTACAAGGCCCGTTACCTTAAGGACTGCAGGCCTTGATGTGACCAATGCAGAGCAAAGCAGATCTTTTTGCTCTAAGACATTTTCTTTTTCCTCCCTCTGTTTTGTCTAAGCACAGCATGGTAACTCAGAGGCCAGAAGAAACGTTCTTCAGATGAAAGGCTGTTAGGAAAGTTTGTGTCTGATTCCCTAACTTTCATGAAAGATGCCACATGGGAGAAAGTGGTCTCTGAAAGCAAACCATGCTTTCCAGTGACTGTGGTAGCTTTGAGACATGGGCTAGATGGATCATATGTCACATTAAGAAAAGTGCTTCCTAAAACCGGCTTTCTCTATGTTGATAACAAGGTGAGCCAGTCAAGGTTCAGCAGGTCCAGGTACCTGTTGCCTGGAATGACAACTTTGAGTTTGATCCCCATATCCCAAAGAGGGAGGAGAGAATTAAATCTTTGTCCTCTGACTTCCACACCTGCAGTGTTGAGCACTCACATGCAAAATTAATAAATGTTGAAAAACTCAAAGCTTGTAACAAGGATAAATGAATTTAGGCAGTCGTTGGAGCTTTGTTCTGGAATGAACTCAATTATTCCCTTATTCTCTCTGTAGAGCACATGATGTAGAGTCCTTTCCCACACCGAATCCCCAGGTTAGACAGGAAGGATCAGGGAGAAGGATCATGCATGCACAGCACTGTTGAAACTAGTACTTATGGTGAAGTCACTACAGACAAGTGTGCAGCAAGAACTTGAGGCAGAAAGATGTATCTGTGGTAGGCCTTAGGATTGTGTCACCTTCAGGTCACTGCTTGCCACCTACTAGGACTTGGTATGCTAGACCAAGAAGAGATGTGCCATGGGGCATGACCATGAGGTACAAATGCAGTCACTGACAGGCAAGGATGAGGGTAGCAGAGAGCAGATTATTATCCAACTTGTCAGGGTACACACTCATTGATGAACTGTGTGAAAAAAATCACATGTTAGCAAGATAACGGTCCGCAGATGGAGCTTAGGTGACTTGAAAGGGTAACACTATGGAGATCCTCCAGATTCCATTTCAATGGCTCAGAATGACTCAGTGTTTACCAGGACAAAATATGGTGAATTAAAAAATAAATGAAAAAGAAAAGAAGGAAAGGAGGGAGGGAGAGAGGGAGGGAGGGAGGGGAGAAGGAGGGAAGGAGGGAGGGAAAGAAGGAAAGTGTAATGCTAAGGTAATGTCTTTTTAAAATCATCATATTATGGCTACATCACTGAAGTAGATGAGGGTGATGGCTCAAGCTCTGGCTCCATTCATCTGTTAGAAAACCAATTAAATACAGTGTCTTCAAGGGACCGAGTTTCAGAAACTTCTCTGAGTTCCCTGCTGAGCTCCACACTACTGCAGGTGGATGGGCTGCAGTCACAGAGCCCTGGTCCCTTTCAGGCCACAGTGATTACTTACAGAGTCTCTCTGGGAGCATCTCCTGTTATTAAAGCAGCATTTCCCATCTGCTTCCCCTCTAGTCCTTTCTCTTGCTTCTCCTCTTCAAAATCCACTACAGGTTTATTCACAGCAAGCTTGCCCCCGCACACAAGGTCACTTTGGACTTCTAAAACAAGAGCTGAGAAGAAATGAACAAATTGCAAAGACATTACGTATGATCGTAGAGCACTAGGAATTCGAAGTACACACTCACACAAGGGCAAAACGTTCAGCCATTGGGTGTTCCTTAAACCAAAATGTTGGTCTTTATTTGACAGGATGTTTGTTCACTCTTTTCCCTCAAGATATTGTTAAACAAAACTACTAATAATAGGCATTTCCAAGCTTAATTTAATATATATACATGTGTGTGCGTGTGCGCTTGTGTGTGTGTGCACGAGTCTTCAGATTGTTCTCTGGGAGTCAACCATGAAAGTCAATACTGTGAAAGATGCACGTGAAACCTTGGTGTTAGACTCATGTGTAGGGTCATGGCTTTTCCTTACTCTGATAAGAGACAAAGGGATCCCACAAGGAAAAGTGAGATGCTACAGAGAAAAGGGAAAGCACAAAGACAGAAGTGGGGTTGGGGACTGGCGGGCAGAAGCCAACTCTGTGTTGTTCTAAGGCCATTTTTTTTTTTTTTAAAAGACAGGACTTTTCCTCTAAGAACTGGGACTCACTGATAAGGCTAGTCTAGCTACCAGTTAGTCTGTCTTTGCCTCTGCAGTGCTGGGATCATAGGTTCTTGCCATTACACGTGACTGTTCACAAGAATACTAGCAATCAATCCCAGTGACTTGCAGTTTGCTGACTGGGCTTTCTCCCCAAATGCCAATGACAGTTTTTGACATCAAATGCCATGCTATCCTAAGATGACACCTATGTACGTCAGGAAACTGCATCAATTCAGTTTCCCACAAGCCTTTCCCTCCCACTTAGTGAACAAAGAATTCAAGTTCAGTGCTGACCTGTGGGGACAGAGGTAAAAGTAATCTTATTTCCCCATATTGGCCTCACTATGGAAATGCTAGGGAAACACCAGGACTCTGTGGCATGACCTCTCCTGGCTACATGCATATGGGCTTGGCTTTCTAAAGGTGCAGTTATGACCTGTGGTTTGCCAAGATGCTTTCTGGAAACTTCCTAAATTGGTTGATAAATAAGGGTGAGATGGCTCTCTCCCCAAGATTTCAGAGGTAACTCAGAGGCCACTGCCTGGCTTCTGAAAGCAAGACAGAGAAGGAAGCAGGCATAGCTAGGCAGGAAGCAGAGATCCCACTCAAAATACTATCTGGGCCGAATGAACAACTACAAGTCACCCCAGACATAGGCTCCAGCCTGGGAGCCCAGACACAAGAGGATCTACAGCCTAAGGTTTTTTTTCCTCTCAGCCAACTGGGGCTCTGCAGACTGAGAAGTCCTAAAGCCCTCTCTAAGAGATTGATTATATAAGCAGATGGTACAACATTTAAAACATGATTGGACATTTAGCCATTTGTTTTTTTGGATGAGAATGCATGGGGCTCACCAATAGCTATATATCTGTAAAAGATAAAAGAGATTATGTTGATTTTTTTTAATCTCTTTGCCCTTCCAAAGTACATTAGGCAACAAAATATGCAACCCTGTTAAATATACTTTAATAAATGAGGCTAAAGAGCTAAACAGCAAGATGCCTGTTTAAATAAGCATGATTTTTAAAATATAAGAGATATCATCAGGTATGTTAGGACATCAAAGTAAGATAACTTCAAAGCTTACCTTCCACCTTGCGCATGCTGCAAAAGGTTTTCATCTTGGAAATGTCAAACTCGAGGCTCCTTAGGAAGACTTGCTTCCTTTGTTGAACAACGGAGAGGTCAGGATTGATCCAGTGTTCTCCACATGAAACATATACCTATCAAAGACATGAGTCTGGGATATGATGTGGAAGGGGTCGGAGCGCCTTTATTCGAAACACCTCAAAATAGAAATAATCACAGCAATTGGAACACCTGACAGTGGGAGAACGGCCAAAGTGAAGTGTGGTGGAATACCACCCAGTAATGAAAAAGAAGAATGGAATACCACCTAGTGATGAAAAAGGAGCATGGAATACCACCTAGTGATGAAAAGGAAGGAACTGCTGAGAAAGGCACCTATCCTGCAGAGTACAGGAGGGAGGCAAAGCCTTAACTCCACGTGTTGTCAGACCTCGTCCATGCTCACCAGCAGAAGTTAACCTTTCACCCAACGCAACATAGAGTAGCAAACATGCTTCACAGCCTTGCAACTCCTATTGGACCAAAGTCACTTACAAATAAAAAGGTTTAAAGGCATGCGCCACCACCGCCCGGAAAAAAAAACCAAAAAAACCAAAAAACAAATAAAAAGGTTTACAGATAAGTTTCTAAGATGGAAGGGAACAAAGGAACAAAAGGACTGAGATGCAGGTGTAGTCAGACGCTGCCAAGCTGTGACAGTGGCCGATGGTTTGCCGGTCCTTTCGGTAAATACAGCTTCACCAGGAAAGAGGCTTTGTCTGAATGCAGTCAATTGCTAGTGTTTCATTGGAGACCACATAATCACCACAGCCTAAGATCTTCACTACCTGTCCCTTCCTTGAAAAAAAAATTAAGATCCCTTGCATAAATGGACTTGTCATATTATATAAACACCGAAATATTAGTGTAGGCTAGAGACACGGCTAGCAGTTAAGAACATGGACCACTCTTGCAGGGCTTGGATCCCAGCATCCACAATGGGTGATTCACCACCACCTGTAAATTAGCTGAAGGAGATACAACACCCTCTTGTGGATTTCAGATGAACTGCATGCATCTATACAAACCCACACAGAGATCACACACACACACACACACACACACACACACACACACACACACACACACACACACACCCTGCTAAATCCATCTTTCCTATTTGTATGTATATGCTTTTAAAGCTGATCACTCTGAATTAGATAACCAATAAGGGGCTCATCCCAGGGAGAGGCTAACTCTCCCCCTCCCAGCGGTCAGCAGTTGCCGGAAGTTCTTTGTCCAAGCACAGGATCCCATAAATTGTTGTCCTTCCATGTTGACATGTCCATTGATACTGCCTTTGCTCTGATCTTGTTTATGCGTATACACACAAACATGCGTATTTATATGTGACGATGATTATAGAAAGAATTTCTTATAAGCAACATCTGTCAATAAAAAAGTCTCAGGTCAATGAGCTGAGGCAGGAAATAGGAGGTGGGACACTGGCAGGAAGAGAGAGGATTCTGGGAAATAGTCAAAGGCACAGGAGATTCATCAAGGAATGAAGGTCAGAAACATGGGAGCTGAGCAGAGGCAGCCAGCCACACAGAGGAACTTGAGATAGAATAATGGGAGATTCAAGTGGAATGTTGAGGAAATGGATGTAAACCAGCAGGTGGATGAACTTGGGGACAGAATAAAAGGAGATTTGCTTTGGACTTGGATGCATGAAGCGAGGGAGAGTTAACTAGCCATACGAACGACATAGCATAGTGCGAATGGGTTGAATAAGCTACGAGCTAGTTGGAGGACGAGCCAAGGCTCGTGGCCTAGGTATTTATTAATAAATGATTAGTGTCAGAGTCATCATTCTGGAAGCAGGGGCTGGGAGGAAAAATGGATTTATTAATTAATTAATTTATTTATTTTACAAATAATAATCAAAGGAAAAAGAGGCTACCAACTTGAGAGTGGGGGAACATAGGTGTTGCGGGAAATATTTAAAAAGGAGAACTGGCACGTTCCCGCGCTAGTGCAGGCGGGTGGCAGAGCTCCAGCTGGGTGATCTCAGTTCAGCCATCTCTCTGTGCTGGAACTGAGTCCCTTGCCAGATCTCTACCTCCAGACCCATGCAATAATTGCCCACCCCTCGTCAGCCATCTCAACACCCAATTACCCGGTAGAATTGAAACTCTTATGCATATAGTTAACCAATCAGATTTATGTATCAATAAAATCACAATTTACAGCATGCCAATACAATAATTTCAGAGCCAATTGATAATGATAAAGCTGCCCACCTAGATTAGACAAATTATCCCAAAATTCTAACCTTTATGATATCATAACAACCTGTGGCTGGTCATAGCCACGCTGATTCACGTCCCCTGCCATCTTGCTCCCTCCTCTCTCCCCAGATGCTCCTGTCTCTCCAACTCTTAGCTCTGCCTCCCTCTTCCCTGTCCAATCACAGAGCTCCTATTGTCCTAATATAATTGGACAGGGGAAATCCTGCGACACATGGGAGCTTTGAAGAAGAGTGGATTGGTACAAAATAGAGGCAGAAAAAGTGATAGAATTCTATTTCAATTAAAAAGACTATATAAAAACAATATTTCTCTTCTAAGGTAGTTTTAGCTTAACATTAAAATTGTGCACAAAATATTGATGTGTAATTTCTGGATAAATTGTTATAGATGGCACTTTCTCATCATTTTCCTTGTATCTATTTCTT
>CM052701.1:66635018-66690792 GCA_028551405.1 Uromys caudimaculatus | reverse complement strand
AGTGTTTGTCTTTATCACAGAGATGTGTTTCTTGAATGCAGCAAAATGCTGGGTCCTCTTTATGGATCCAGTCTGACAGTCTATGTCTTTTTATTGGGGAATTGAGTCCATTGATGTTAAGAGATATTAAAGAATAGTGATTGTTTGTTCCTGTTATTTTTGATTTTATTTTTACTTTTATGTGGCTATCTTCTTTTGAGTTTGTTGAAAGATTACTTTCTTGCTTTTTCTAGGGTGTGGTTTCCCTCCTTGAGTTGATGTTTACCCTCTATTATCCTTTGTAGGGCTGGGTTGTGGAAACATATTGTATAAATTTGGTTTTGTCATAGAATATTTTGGTTTACCATCTATGTTAATTGAGAGTTTTGCTGGGTATAGCAGCCTGGGTTGGCAGTCGTGTTCTCTTAGGGTCTGTATGAGTTCTGCCCAGGATCTTCTGGCTTTCATAGTCTCTATGAGAAGTCAGGTGTAATTCTGATAGGTCTGCCTTTATATGTTACTTGACCTTTTCCCCTTACTGCTCTTAATATTCTTTCCTTGTTTTGTGTATTTGGTGTTTTTACTATAATATGACCAGACGAATTTCTTTCTGGTCCAATCTGTTTGGAGTTCTGTAAGCTTCTTGTGTATTTATGTTCATTTCTTTCTTTAAGTTAGGGAAGTTTTCTTCTATAATTTTGTTGAAGATATTTACTGGTCCCTTAAGTTGGGAATCTTCACTCTCTTCTATACCTATTATCCTTAGGTTCTGTCTTCTCATTGTGTCCTGGATTTCATGGATGTTTTGGGCTAGAAGCTTTCTGCATTTTGCATTTTCTTTTACTGTTGTGTCAATGTTATCTACGGTGTCTTCTGCTCCTGAGATTCTCTCTTCTATCTCTTGTATTCTGTTGGTTATGTTTACATCAATGACTCCTGATCTCTTTCCTAGGTTTTCTAACTCCAGGGTTGTCTCCCTTTGTGATTTCTTTATTGTTTCTGTTTCTATTTTTAGCTCCTGGATAGTTTTGTGCATTTCTTTTGTCTGTTTGATTGTGTTTTCCTGTAATTCTGCTTGTTTGATTGAGTTTTCCTATAATTCTTTAATGGATTTTTGTGTTTCCTCTTTCAAGGCTTCTAGTTGTTTATCTGTTCTCTTGTATTTCTTTAAGGGTGTTATTCATTTCTTTCTTTAAGTCTTCTATCATCGACATGAGAAATGATTTTAAATCTGAGTCTTGCTTTTCTGGTGTGTTGGGGCATCCAGGGCTTGCTGTGGTGGGAGAGCTGGGTTCTGATGATGCCAAGTAGCCTTGGTTTTTGTTCCTTATGTTCTTACCCTTGCCTTTTGCCATCTTGTTGATTCTGATGTTAGCTGGTTTTACTCTGTCTGGCTGTGGCTTGCCCCTCCTGCAGGCCTCTGTGTCAATACTCCTTGAAGACCAGCTCTCTATGAGAGGTACTTGGGCCTGGAGAGCCATACCACAGTGTCAGCTCTGGGGTGCAGATAGAAACCAGAAGGATCCTGTCTCCAGCTGTCCCTTGGCTCCTATGTCCTGATGGCTCTGCAAGGGTCCCTCTTGATCCAGTGAGCTTAAACAGAAGTGGTGGCCCTGCTTGTGTTTAAAGGTGTGTCAGCACTCCTGGGAAACCAGCTCTCCCCTGGAGTCCTGGGGCCCAGCCTGAGATTCCCCAGGCACAGTTGGAAACCAGAAAGTTCCTGTCCCCGACTTTACTTCAGTCCCTGTGACCTGAGGGTTTCGGGCGGGTCCTGGTGGGCAGTGGTGCTCGCCCTAACCCCACTCACAGGTTTTCCACGCTCCTGGGAGGGTAGCCTTCTCCTGGCGCTCCTTGGCTATGGACCCCTGGTGGCCCAGGCAGAGGTCTCCACCCACAGATGGAAACCAGAAGGTTCAGAGGTTTCCTGTCCCTGAGTTTTCCTCAGGCCCGTATCCTGCCGGTTCTGGGCAGGTCTTGGTGAGTGGTGGTGCTCGCCCTAACCCCACTCACCACTTTTCCACGCTCCTGGGAGGGTAGCTTTCTCCTGGCACTCCTTGGCTATGGACCCCTGGTGGCCGCGGCCAAGGTCTCCCAAATCAATCCATTCTTATCTCCTTGTACAAAGCTGAAGTCCAAGCAGATCAAGGACCTCCACATAAAACTAGATACCCTGAAAATAATAGAAGAGAAAGTGGGGAATAATCTCGAACACATGGGCATGGGGGAAAATTTCCTGAACAGAACACCAATGGCTTATACTCTAAGATCAAGAATTGACAAATGGGACCTCATAAAATTGCAAAGCTTCTGTAAGGCAAAGGACATTGTCAATAGGACAAAATGGCAACCAACAGATTGGAAAAAGATCTTTACCAATCCTACATCTGATAAAGGGCTAATACCCAATATATACAAATAACTCAAGAAGTTAGATTCCAGAGAATAAAATTAACCCTATTAAAAAATGGGGTACAGAGCTAAACAAAGAATCCTCAATTGAGGAATATCGAGTGGCCAAGAAGCATCTAAAGAAATGTTCAACATCCTTAGTCATCAGGGAAATGCAAATCAAAACAACCCTGAGATTCCACCTCTCACCAGTCAGAATGGCTTAGATCAAAAACTCAGGTGAGAGCAGATGCTGGTGAGATTATGAAGAAAGAGGAACACTTCTCCATTGTTGGTGGGATTGCAAGCTGGTACAATCACTCTGGAAATCAGTCTGGTGGTTCCTCAGAAAATTGTTAGAACCTTTCTAATTGCCTTAGAATGTAGCCTTGATTTTCCAGACTTTGGAGGGAACTCTTGTCTGACCTATTAAGTTAGTGATCAGGACTTCTTGATTATCAGTCTCTTACCAGGTAGAGTAGTTACTGTTTGTTATAACGTTCCTTGAGACATCATGACAAGGATTCTTAGAGTTAACATGCTGGCTTACAACTTGTTAAGTTGAAACTGTTTTTTTTAGTTATACTTGAGTTAACTCAACAATGGTTTCGTTATATCAAAAAAGTTACATTCAATAGCAATAGAATTAAAATACATATCTAGTTTCTGTTGTATATTCAGCTGAGTTGTTAAAAAAAGTCTTTTTGAATATTACTGAAATACTTATTAAATTGCCAACAATTTGCTGTTTTTCACTTAGTGAGCTGATATTTGGGGAGATATTATGCGAGTTTGTCAAGAACATAAAAGCGATAGGCAAATTCACATACTGTTGGGAAAGGAGAAAGTGAAAAAATCTTTCTAAAAAATGCCTTCTTGATCAATAACATAATCTCTTAAGTGATCTTAATCAATAATCTTTCTAGAAGTTTCTCCTAAAGAAATGTTTTGTATTTATATATATAATACATATACACATAGTATATATGTATATACCCATATAATATGTATAGGACATATGTATATGTGTGGTATTATATAGATGTCAATGTATATATACACATGCTAATTATTTTATATTATTTCATTATTATATATGAATACAAGCATATTTGTACAAATATGTATAAATATATATACATAATATATTTACATATATACATGTATATTATATATATGTATATATGTGAATATATATATAAACTGCTGTGTTATTTATTATAGGTTTAACTATTGAGGATTAGAAAGCATAATATCCCTAAGATAAAATGGTTAATATCCTTTTAAAAAGTGAGAAAATTTCACAAAATAATGACTCAAAAATGATGGAATTACAAAATTATATTTTTTACTGCTTTGTGAATCAAATATGTTTAAAATTATGAAATATTTATGTAATTCCATTTTTGATAGTAATTTGACAGCAGTTATCACTATACAGTAATTTATGAGTAATTGCCTGTACTTTCTAAATGTATACAATATAAACAAATGTTCACTATGCCATCTTATCCACTCACCTATCTATTTGGGTCCATATTTTGTTGTTGTCTTTTGGTTTTCAGAAATATAAACCATACAACAATGGAGCTGCCAATCAAAAGTGGGATTACATGGAAACCAAGAGAGCATTTATGGCCTTTCACAGCACGGCCCTGGATAAGGAAATCACGGCGGCAAATTCCTCTGGCGTTTGCACATCATCCGTCACTAAAGGAAACATTGATCAACCTGTAAGTCATTCTCTCTTCCCACAGATGGAAGAGAAAGAGGCGTGAGCACCAAGTTTTTCCCAATGGGGAAGCCTAAGTTCACATAGGCTAAGCACTGCTTTGCTTCAGACAGGGTCTTGCTACAAAGACCATGCTGGCTTCTGACTTGCAATCTTCATCTCTCAGTTTCCCGCATGTGGGATTACAGGTGTGCACCACCATGTATGGCACGGATACTGTTTGTGATGAAATCACTTATACTCTGAGATTCTCATTAGGAAAGAATGAAAGAAAATTATGAAAAGTAAAGTAAATTAGACAGTCTGTGTAAAACTTCTTGTTTTATTGTGGAACATTTTATTCATATTCTAAAGCAGACATTACTATGGTGAATCTGCCCGCCACACACAATCAGCTCTCAGCAAAATGAGATCACTATTGCTAATCCCAAATGTGATATTATTTTACCTCTAACTTAAGTATGCAATTTTATAGTTTGAACGTTTTTGACATTATAATTGTGCCATTATCATGATTAACAAAATTAACCATGATATTTGGGCAATATAACAAACTACTTTTGATCAAATTTCCTGGGTTGTCCCAAAAGTTCATTTTACTCTTTGTTAGCTTGAGTGGAGACTCAAGGAGGCCCTCGGTGGGTCTTGTTTGTAACCTGGCACATAGGCAGGCAGAAGGCTCTGCAGTAGGATTTGCTTTCTTTTAGCATCTTTGGCTTGTTTCTCCTTCCCTCTGAACTCTATAAATGGGATGCACACTAGAGTTGTCATTACACCTCAGCTTAGCACTTTCTTCAGAACCTCCATGGGTTTCCTTGTGTGTTTCGTATATATAGGTCTCTGGAGGCCATACCTAGCTGTCCTGTTTTTAATGATGCTTTTGGTGGTTTCTCCACATATTTGGAAACCCCTCAATGCCTATTCATCCAATATTTTCATTTTGCTTCAAATTAGTCAATTTTATGATTACACTGTTTTCTCCACATCACTTACTAAAGTTTTAATCAGAACATAACCTCACTATGTAGATATTTCACAGTCAAAAATATGGTTTGAAAGGAAAGGCAGAATAAACGCCTAATTCTTTTTTGCAATTCTACTTATCTGTTAATTAAACAACTAAAATACATACATCAACTAAAATATATACCATTGTGTTTTGGCTGAGCTCTGCTGGGCAGCTCTGCTGGTCTTGACAAGGGCCTCTAAGGTGTCTATATTAATCATCTTGTGGGTTTTTTAGTAGTGTAAGGACCGTATAGTCCAAGATGTAGTCTCTCACATGCATGGTGGTTGGCAAGCATTAACTCTCTAACTGCTTTACCTTTCAAGAAGGCTGGCTCAAGCCAGTTCCCAGGGCTCCAACTTTAGCTGTAGAGCCCAGATTCCACTGTGCAAACTTCTCTCATGCACCTGCTTATATCTAACTTCTGTTGTCATTGGTCAATGTAAGTGACACAGCTTGATCACAATCACAAAGAGGAGATAAGGAGAAAAACACCATACCTCTTGACTAAAGGAATAGTAATGTCACCAGTCAAAAGGGCACACACACAGGATTGGAGTGGTTTTATTATGGCCATCTTTAGAAATAATTTGCTACACTAAGAGCCACAATGGTTAGTTTTCAAGTCAATGCCTACCAGCCACAATTATTTTCCAATGATGTTGAATGAGGTCCCCTGCTCCTTTTTATCCGTTGCTTATATTGGTAGCCTTCGTATGAGCTCCTGGGAGTTTACATACTCGAAAACAGTCCAGCTGTTTTAGTTATCATCCTTTCTAGTCTCAAATTGCCCTTCTTTGAGCCAGTTTGTATATCTTCATTGTGGCTCTTGCATCTTTTTGATATTAGTCCTTAACTTCAGGATTGATTTAGTTTCTGTGCACAGTAAAATGTGCCTTATATACAAGATGTTATATTGTACTTTTCCTGTCCCTGAGGATGGCATTGGCCATTCTTCAAAGAAATCTTAATGCTGTACAGAAGTTAGGGTCCCCAGTATTGAATAGTCATTACAGAGTTAAAGAATACTTTAGAATTACTTTTAATTATTGGGACTGGTAAGATAGCTCAGCAGATAAGGCATTTGCTGCCAAGCCTGAGGACCTAAGTTCAATTCCTGGAACCTACATGATAGAAGGAAAAAACCAACTCCTGCAAGGTATCCTCTGACCTTCACTCATGTGTGCTCCTATCCCCTGGCATACAGAACGAAGTAAATAAATGTAAAAAGTAATTATTACGAAGCATGATGTGTTTGGGTCATAGTTTTAAACTTAGCATTTGATGATGACAAATGTGCTTTCCTTATGCTGTGAAGAGTTCTGTAATAATACTGTTATGGTTTAGAAGCACCCACATGGAAGCATCTTTCCTTCTGTTTTAGGGATACTGTTACCTCTCACCTGATGGAAAGAGAAAACTCATGCTCTGCCTGGCTTGCGGAAGGTCCATGAGGCCAAAAATGGAGCTGAAAGAGCTGCTTCCAAGGGCTCCATTCTTCTGTGTTTCCGGCTCGGAGCAGAAGTTCTTGCCACGAGGGCCTTTCAAAGTCATCAGTGTTGCCAAGGTACTTACTGAGCTCTGCCACTGGATTTGGAAACTTGGCTGCATTCAGATTGGTCCCCCAGTCAGGCTCATCCCTACTCATCCACATCATCCCCTCAGGTGCACCTTCCCATCCCACCAGCATTGATTTCGTCCTCATTGTAATTTAAATTACATTGTCTTTTAATAGTTCTGTCCAGCCTTTGATGTTAATTGGGCGCTTCTGCTGCTGCAGTCTACAGACACCTTTCCCTGCTCTTTGGGTGGCTGTTAAGTAGGGAAGAAATCTCAAACCTTTATTTAGCATAGCAGTATTTGCCCTACATCAATAGGGAGAGCGCGCCCGTGTGTGTGTGTGTGTGTGTATGTGTGTTGGGTTTTGAGGAGGGTTTGACATGTTATTGTTAGTAACAGTTCAGGCTGGGTGGCAGAATTCATGCATCCATGTCTAATACCATTTAGAACTCTTAGGGGTCAGGGGACTAGCACTTCCACTTTCCTGTGACTTTAACTTAAAATGGCACTACTAAAACAAAAAGAGAAAATCCTTCCCTTCAAGTTGAGAAGTTGTAAAGGACTGGGGAGAAGGGGATTTAAACAGTAGAACACAAAGGAGAAATCCTGAAATGTGGGCAAGCTGCCAGCCCAGTGATCCTCCTGGATCACCCTCTGATCTCCCGACCTCACCCCTCTATCTCCCAGTTCTGATTTATACTAGAGGTGGGCAGTGACAGGCTTAGTAAACTCAACGCAAGTAGTAAGAAACCCAGCAAGAGAAAAGAACCAGTCCCCTGGGAAGCCTGACAGTATTTGCTTTGGCACAAGTAACTGGGAAGGACTCTTCTATGTTACAGCGGCTTAGTCAGTGCCTGTCTTTCCTGACTCCTGGGTCAGGACAGTGAGAGAAAGCTTTCTAAGGTATGCTCTGAACCTCCCTTGCCCTCTTCATTCATCTTCCACCAATAAGTGCTCCCTTCTAGAGTTATTCAATAAGGAAGTACCTGTAGTGTTTCTATCCCCTTACTTCAATCCTTGGTTCTCACGGTCCTGATTTCCATCCTTCCACATCTCTTATGACTCACCTCAAATCCAAACAAACATACAGCAGTAGCTAAGGAAAACCAGAGCAAGCCAGAAAGGCAGACAAAACTCTAAGATGTCAGTGAGAGGACCAGAAAGAAAACTGAGGAATTCTGACCCAACTCCCTTTCTCTTCCACATCAAAAATCTACAGTACATGAGGAAGGCACTGTGGAGTGTCGGTGCCGCCCACATGCACATTCGTGCAGACTTTAAATGGGGAGTAGAGACATGACAGAATAGCAAAGAGGAACTAACACGATTTATGTCAACATTCACTCTCTTAAACAAACCAGGCTAATTTATCTTCCTCTGAAGCTGAAGACACTTTAAGATATTATGAGAAGCATCTGGCATCTTTACAGATGAAGACACGTGCATGCACTGCAGCTCACGGTGCTGTAGTAACTTCATACCAGAAGGCAGTGAAAATAATTGCATACAAAAATGGAGATGGATATCGGAATGGGAAGTTAATTGTGGCTGGAACATTCCATGGGGTAAGCGGCTATCACTAAAATCCTGTGTCTGTCTTTAGAGATAATAATGGTAGCAAGTCCTGGTGAGAATCACCCCAAAACTGAGCAACAGGCAACCTGTCTACATCTGAAAATTTAAGCTGGTAGGATCAAAATCTCCATTTTCCTGTAGTCACTCTTCCTGGTTGTTTTTCTCTGAATACAACGTTAGAAACAGTGAGAAAGCAGTGAGTTGATTCTCAATTGGCCTCAGAGCAAAGATATAAAGGAAGAGGGAAAACAGACTGACCAGGAAGTCTTCACCCTCGTGACCGTGATGGACAGAATGTCCTTTTCCTTCTTGCTCTCTGTGCACTGCAAGTTGTATGTCACCTGAATGGTCTGAAAATAAAAAAGCTATTTTATTTAGAATTAGGAGCATCTGAATGCGTATTTGTTGACAAGGTGTTTCACTTCACTTTTAAGTTGGGGCATCTCAAGTTGCCAAAGACTGTGATTGTCTTGGAGGCTGAGTAGTCATAAGAGAGGAGAGTCTCAAAGTGATAATTCTGTCTCAGCAACCTACCTGATACTTTTAATAACATAATTTATAGATAAGATTAAATACAATACAGCATTTCTCTGCCAACTCCTCACCCCTTCCAGTTCAATCACCTCTGGCATTGAAAACAATTAGGTCTTCTTATTAAGATACTGTTATTCAGATCTGCAGAGATGGCTCAACAATTACAAGTATCTACTGCTCTTGCAGAGGACATGAGTTTGGTCCCCATGCCACATCTGGTTGCTCACAACATTCTGTATACATCTTCAGCTCTCCAGGATCTGACACCTCCTTCTGCTCTCCTGCGGTATCTGCACTCATGTCAACACAGAGAAGCACAATCACAAATATAATTAAACACAAAAATAAATCTTTTCAAAACAAAATCTCTTGCTCAGTGGACAAAGCAAAGGACAGAAGTTAACACCAAGATTTACCTAAGGCTGCAAAGCTGTTCTCCCCTTCCCCTTCCCCTCCCCTTCCCCCCTCCCCTTTCCCTTCCCCTTCCCCTCCCCCTCCCCTCTTCTCCCTCTCCCCCCTTCTCCCTCTCCCCCTCCCCCTCCTTTTCCTCTCTGTCCCTCCCTTTGTCTGTTTTGCTTTTTGCCTTGTTTGGTTTTTATATTTTGTGTGTGTGTGTGTGTGTGTGTGTGTGTGTGTGTGTGTGTGTGTGTGTGTGTAAGTATATAAGTGTGTGCACGCACATGCTCACAATGCAATTGTGGATGTTAAAGGTCAATCTGTAGGAAAAAGTTTCCTCTTACCACTACAAGGGTCCCAGAGATTAAATTTAGGTCATCAGGTTTGTAGCAGGCATTTTAAGCCTCTAAAGCATCTTGTTGGCCCACAAGGCTAGCTTTATGATTTTTTTTTTTCCCATCTGCAAAATGTGTTAATGGTTGATAATATGTGACAGGTTTTGGTTAGAAAAATTAACTATTTGCTTATTTAAGACAATTCACCAATTTGTAGCATTAACATTTCATATCATATAGTGTAATAAATGAAAGTAGATTTCTAAGTTATAGACTTTAAGTGAGATATTCTGGTAGGAAAATAAATCAGCATCTGGGCTTTAGGTTTAGAGCCAGGGATGTTCAAAGCCAGCTTTGACTCATGTTAAATTAGAGCAACAAAACACAAAAAGTTACCTGTAATAAAAAATCAACATCAATAGTTATTCAGTGTCTGTTTTCTCAAAATAAAGGATTTTCTTAGATTTCTACAATGGCAAACACCTTGTTATGATTTCAATTGTCATCATTATTTCCTGTTAGTGTTTTAAATATATTATTTATTTTTATCTTTATGTGTTCTACCTACATGTCATTGCAGTTCATGCATGCCAGGTATCCTCAGAGGTCACAAGGGGCACTGGTTCCCCTGGAAATGGAGGTATCTACAGTTGCAAGGCATCTTGTGGGTGCTGGGAACAGGACGTGGGTTCTCTCAACAACAGGAAGTGCTTGTAAGTGCTGAGACATGGTTCTAGCTCCTCGAATCACTTCTTTACCATGTGTGTTGTATAGCTTCTTGCAGAATGCACAGAACGACTTCAACTCACCAGAGCAGCTTCCAAAATCTACACTAGAGATGGAACTACCATCTTCACCTTGCATGGCTTGGTTCTGTGGGCTATAGGTGAAAAACTTATCCAGAGAAACCCTAAGGAGCAAGAGAAAAGCATGGAGTCTGTTGGGACAGAAGACATAGCTGTTCAAAATACAGAAGGTTGGTAAATGTCTACAGACATTAGTTGGTTTTATCTATGTTCCACTATGAAAAGGTTAAATATGATTCATTTAGTCACCACAGCAAGAATTTCAAAATTATAACCAGCAACTTTGGTAAATGGTTCAAAGAGTATCAATGAGATTCTCGTGGTGTACTTACCTTTCTGAATAAGTAAAAAGAAGAAAGAATGTGTATTCCAGTTTTAGATCTGAAACAATAAGTTAATTCATAAAATTAATAACAGCAGGCAATTTAACCACTTTGTAAAGCACCAACACTTTTTGTTCTAAAACTCAGAGCCCAAACCAACTGGAAACATGGTAGAAATTGTTGCTAGATCAGTGTGGATCTCTTTGTACTGCTGAAGGGAGGGTCCCCCTAGCTGTATTTTTCCTACCCTCTGCTTTCCCACCTTGACTTTGCTGCTCCCACTACTTCTGTGAAGCCCCAGAAGCTCATGCGAATGCCCCTCTTGCCACTCTTAGAACATCATATCATAATTGTCTGCCCACATCTTTCTATGTCCTACACTATCTACAGTTTAAGGGAGGGAACTGTGCCATGAACAATGATTTGTAAAACAAAAGCCAATATTGCCAATTGTGATACAGCAGCATGTTCTCAGTGTGAGATTTCCTACTCCTGTCCTGAGTGCCAGCTTTCGTTTGTTTCTTAGTTCAGGTTTCCATTGTTGTAAAGAGACACCATGAACAAGGCAACTCTTATAAAGGACATTTAATTGGGGCTGACTTACTGGTTTTGAGGTTCAGTCCACCATCATCATGGTGGGAATATGGCATGCGTGGTGTCAGGGGAGCTCAAAGTTCTACATCTTGGTCTAAAGGCAAACAGGAGAAGAAGAAGGGTCTCAAAATCTGCCCTCACAAGGACACACTTCCTCCAACAAGGCCACACCTCCTAATAGTACCGCACCCTGGGCCAAGCATATACAAACCACAACAGTTTGGGAGTCAGAATGCCAGGTTTCAAATTGCAGATTTGCCAGTTGCAGCTGAATGATCTGGCCAAGTTCTGGAAGCCATCTTCACCTCAGGTCTCTCTTTTGTAATTCAGTATACTAATAATCACTCTCCTTACAGAATTTTCATGAGAAACAAATGAATATAGTATTGATTTAAAAAAAAACCATAGAAAATTTTATATTAAAGGGAATAAGAGATAGTTGAATATGAAGCCATTTTGAGTAACCATAGCTAGGGAACACAGATCTAGGTTACCATAAACTCCATATTCCAAGATGGAAGCAGTTTATAGTTTATAGAAAGTCATAAACCAAGGCAAATTTAAAATACATTGATTGTTCCATGAGAGAGGAGGGTGAAATGGAGGGAACTCTTTTGTAAGCAAGCTCAGGATGCTATCTGATAACATTCTTAGATTTTGGATGTGTGAAAGCTAGTGGTCTGGACCTGGTAAGTTAATAGATTTTATAATGTTCTTACCTACTGATCACAGGATGTTAGTTCAGACACAGAATTGTGTAAGGAATGGCTTTTCTGGAAGGCTAGAATTAGCCTGAGATAAGGTAATTAGCCTCTAAACTTGTAACAATCTCTTCACTGTACTGAAATTCTAGTTGGTCCACTTCTGCAGATACAGTTTCTTCTCAAAAGTTTAGTTGACTATGGAATGTATCTGCTTGAGATTTTGTTTCCTTTCTTTTTATTCTATTATAATAAAAAACTACAGTGTGAGAAATATTTTGTTCTATTAAAGATAGGTGACCTGCTAATCATCCATAAATCTCCCTCATTTTGTGAAACCTTAATATGTGTCTGTTTGCCCACTTCCTGGACATCAGACTTTTCTGAGACTTGACTATCACACCCTTTCCTTTTGCACCAGCTATGAATTAGCCAGGCTATGAGGTCTAGATCTCATCCATGTGTCAAGACACAGTTATCACCTACATCAGAATAAAACTTAAGTCAACCTCCCATCCGAGTGCTTGCTCACCCAACTCTGGTCAGCTTGAACTCTTTTGCTGAAGTTAATTACCTACAGATTTGCTTGTATTGTTTCTTTATATAATTCTTGGAATTTCCTTTTCTAATAGACTAGGCAATTCTGAAAATAGAATTTGTTTTTCACAGAGAGTGAGAAATTCAAATCAAGGCATTCACAGCTTTGGTTGACTGGTAAGATCAAGATCTTCATTTTTGAGAGGGACAACATGCTGGGGTGTTACATAGAATAGGCAGGAGAGCCAAAGAGTGGTGTGAAGTCTCCTTTAAAGGGGCCTTAATCTCAGTTACAAGAAAAGGAGCTCTCATTTAAAAGAACAAAAAACAAACAAACAAACAAACAAACAAAATAAAAACATCTTCTTAAAAACCCTACCTCAGTGCGGGGAAGTGGCTCAGTGCATAAAATGCTCTGTGCAAACATGAAACCTTGAGTTCAGATCCCCAGCACGCATGTATGACAACTAGGCAGGGTGGCACATACCTGTAACCCTAGGGTTGGGAGGTGAAGACAGGTAAATTATGGAGTCTCACTGGCCTGCCAGAAAAACTGAAAGGGCAACCATCAAGTTCAGTGTTAAGACCCTCTTTCAAAATTAAGATGGAGAATGACAAAAGATGCCATCCCCAAACCAACCCTAGGCAGCAATATGTAATTACTATACAGGTAATCCTGCATATACCATATAAATGAATAAATAAGCCAATAAAAGAACCCCACCTCCTAATAACATCGTGTTGACCACTAATTTTTCTACTTGAATTTAAAAGTGGGCACATTCAAACATAAAAGTATAAATATGCACATATGTGTGTGTTTATAGATATATTTACTTGAATACATGTTTAATATAATTTATACTTAATTGTTATTTGGTCCTTAAGAAGATGATCATATATTAGACCAGCACTTGACTGATACCTTTCAAGCATTCATGACTTTTGTTTATCATAATTGTGTATGGTATAGTATTTGATCTTCTCTGTGAGTTTTAAGAAACAATGATTTGGACCCTGAGCACCTGGGTGATTTCCAAAGCACACAGCTCTGCCTCGCCTTAGTCTTTTAGGGATCTTCACCTCAAACATTCTTCTTTCAAATTCTGTTTTCAAATCTTTTTGGAAGGACAGAGTAATGCCTCTCATCAGGATATCGGAAGGGTGTCTTTTTGACGGCATTCCTCCCTCTCCCATATTTCAGAACATATCATTGAGCAAGGCAGGGCCATTCATAGACTGCTCCTGTATGGAACTGAGTGTTGGTATTATGCCATTAATTTATACAGAAGGCCTTTAAATAAATTGCTGCTGAAATTCAGCATAGTGCTTCCTGGGCAGGAAGCAAAAAGGACACAAATGCTAAAATCACCTAGCTCTGCCTTGGCGTAGCTATGTCACTAAGCCTCACATATTTTTAAAGAGTCATGAAGAGACAACCTCCAGTAGATAGACATGGTTCCCAGTTGAGGGATGGGGCCACCCACCCATTTCAAAATTTTTGACCCAGAATTGTTCCTGTCTAAAGAAAGTACAGGAACCAAAATGGAGTGGAGACCGTAGGAAAGGCCATCCAGAGACTGTCCCACCTTGGGATCCATCCCATGAGCAGGCATCAAACCCTGACATTATTGTTAATGCTATGCTGTGCATGCAGACAGGAGCTTAAGATGACTGTCTTTTGAGAGGCTCTACCAGCACCTGACTGTGACAGATGCAGATACTTAACAGCTAGACATTGGACTGAGGTCATGGACTGCAACAGAAGAGTTAGGGGGAGGACTGAAGGGGCTGAAGGGGATGGCAACCCCACAGGAAGACCAACAGTGTCAACTAACCGGACCCCTCTGAGCTCCCAGGGACTAAGCCACCAACCAAAGAGCATACATGAGCTGGTCCTGGATCCTGCTACATATGTAGTAGAGGATTGCCTTTTCTGGCCTCAGTTGAAGGGATGCAATTGGTCCTGTGGAAGCTTGATGCCCCAAAGAAGGGGATGCTAGAGGGGTGAGGCAGGAGTGGGTAGGTGGGGGGTAGCACCCTCTTAGAGGTGAAGGGGAGGGTTGATGGGATAGGGAGCTCATGGAGGGAGGACTGGGAAGGGGAACAACATTTAGAATGTAAATAAATAAAATACTTAATAAAAGGAAGAGTTATTTCATTTTAAAGTATTTGAGGGCATATTCAATTCTTTGGTTGTCTATGAAGTTTCTGACTAAATGTATGTGTTGGCTCCAGTTTGGGTAATAATTATGAAAAACCTAATTCATAAAGCATATTCCTTCATTATTAACTGACAAGAGTAAATGTGTCCCTTGTTCCCCAGAAAGCTCAAGAATGAAAACGGAGAGCAGATTGGATTTTGTGGAGGGCATAGATAAGTCCCTGCTTGCTCATGTCCTCAGAAGCCCTATTGCCATTTGGGTGTCTTGTGGTGAGCCATTTCTGCATCTAAATGGTAAGGTATTTGGTTTTGCTTTCTTGAAGACAGTGGGGAGAGAAAGAGAAATATATTTTATATCATGAGAAAATGAATTAAGTGTGTATAGTGTCACCATAATAATATCGTATTTATGCAGAGAGCCAATCGGTCAATTAATACATGTGCAAAAATAGCTGTATGCATGCATTTGCACCATTGCTTGTTTTTCTCTTACTGGAATGGAGCATTCTGCACAGAGAAGTGTCTAATTTAGTTGATAAAGAGATGCTTGGTGTATAAGGCAGAGAATAATGGTATCCATTAGAAAATAACAAATGAGTTTAATTCACACTGAGGACGACCTGTCTGCACATTTTCATTTTTAAGAATTGCACCCTTTAGGCAGTAGGTGGATGTTTAAAAAAATGAATAGTCCCAGGCCAAGCTTTCATCACCGCCAAACAGTTGGTAGAAGCAGGAAATGAAATATGGCTATTGCATATGGTAAATCTATACAATAAAGTAGTTTTGATCTCATTCCTGGACTGCCTCTTTCCATACAGAAATGCCCTAAGCCCTCTCATCTTTCAAATGAAGTTTCTTTTAACAGCCCTTACCTCTTTTAATTACATCTTTCTAATTCAATCTGTCTCTTAGAGCAGAAAATTCTTTGTAAGTTATTGGTGCCTATGATAAATTACTTTTGATAACAGAGCACTATACAAAACATTAATTTTTTATTGTAGCTCCACAGAAATCAGAAAAATTAAAGAAACAAGACTGGTTGAAGAGGGAGAAACTTTTGACTGATTTGGACACCAAGAAGCACAAGATGAGACAGTTGAAAGGTCAGTATAGATGATGCTGGTCATCTTGGTTAATCCCAAATGTAGCAATAGCTACCAATAATTATTTTCTTCTGCTTGATACCAAAATACTTAGCCAGTACATGCTGCATAAACATTATACTATGTAAGTTTGAACAAGGTATAAAATCTAATAGCATAGCCATTTAGTACTATTTTGTATCTGTAAATTTTATATTAAAAAGAATATATGCATACCCTAAAAAAATTAAATGTCGTCTGTCTTTGCTTTTGAAATACTCCTTTAACCGACATAGTAGAGACCTTAGAAATAAATAAAACAGGACCTGCGAATTTAAACAAAGTCTTTTTGTTATTCTTTGGTATTTTATTGATGGGGAGTAAAGTTTATTTATGGGACATTTTTCATTTCAACAATTAGGACAAAGCAGTCTTCAAGGTCAAGGTCAGTGAGCCGAGGACTCATCTTAATAGAACATAAGATACACTTTCATAGTGAAAGCAAAAGGTGGGCATGGTGTGTCCTCTTGCACCATTCTCACAGAATCTTAGGCTCCTAACTTTATATTATTCCAAACATTTGAGAAGCAGGTGATTGGAGAGAATCACTGGCCTGTGGACTTGAGTCAAGAAAGGAATGCATTCAACCTTTATAATCAGTGTCTCGGAATTTTGTCTCTTTTACTATAAACACCATCTTTTGTCTGAAGTCTATGGACCTTGCTTCAACCACAGCACACATAGTTCTCAATGTAGAAGGAAACTCTGGCTGTGGAACAGTCGATGCCCATTCCTTGCCCATTCCATGTCCAGTGTCATCCCAAGAACTGACTCCAGCTGCGAGAGAAAGCATCTAAGACTACTCCAAACATCTGTTCCCCATACTACTACACATTGTCACTTGAGTGTGTTAGGGACAAGTCCAAACTAGAGCTGTCATGTCACTCCAATGCCTTTTCTCCTCTATCTGTGGAGACAAAGTCTGTCTCCACCATCCACCCAGGCATTCTCTCACGGGAACCTGAAAGTAATTCTTGTTATCACGCCACTTTTGTTCCCCAAATGAGACTTTAGAAAGTCCTTTTACCTTTTTCATTGATCTCCAATGGATTCCAGCTTCCTTAGGTCTGTGCTGCTTAGTGTTTGTCAACTTGACAAAAAGTAGAGGAAGAAGGAACCTCAATGAAGGATTGTTTCCATCAGATTGGGGCACCTTCTTGATTAGTAACTGATACAAGATGGTCTGGCCCACTTTGGCCTGTGTCACTCTGGGCAGGCGTTCCTGAATTTTATAATAAAGCAAGCTGAGCAAGCCAGGTGAAGCAAGCCAGCAAGCAGCATTTCTCCATGGCCACTGTTTCAGCCTTCTGCCTTGAGTTCCTGCCTTGGTTTCCCTCTATGATAAGACAATAACCTATAAGCCATATAACCCCTCTCCTCTCCAAGTTGCTTCTGGTTGGTATTTTATCTAGTTAGCATCAGAGAATCTAACTACAAGAGTCTCCATTGTCTTTATTCAAATTCAAGCACAGCGTCTATTGATTGGGTTAGTAAAACAGTTCCTAACTGCTCTACCTGCTTCAAGTCTCGCCAACATCCATTTGATGGTCACCAGCTTTTGTTTATCCCCCCCCCCGCCAAAGTGGGTCTCTTTACTCACAGTTGTGGAACTAATAACAATACTGAGCACTAACTCATCAGTAGAGATGACTTTCATTCCTGGCCAAAAATATGAGAAATAGAAGATAGACCTCAAATAAATTCTTAACCTTTGAATGTTGGGAAGTGGCAGATATAGAGGGGGATGGAATAGGGAGAGGAGCTACTAATAGGAGTAGCCATATCTTTGGGGGGAATGAGCAGATACTTCCTGGAACTCGGATATCACTTCTCTTTTCACCTCCTTTGATTCCTTCAGGTTCTCATCATAGCAGCTGTCAACTGTACTGGCACAAGAAGGGTGTCTTGTAGCACGCAGATGGGATTATAATAAAGTCAGAGGTTGATTGGAGGGGGCTTTCTAGCAGCCAGCAATTTCAATAAGTCTGGATTACAGCTATATATATGATAGCTAAGATTATGGTGGATCAACAGTCGGTCTGCCATCTCAGTACTCAGGTAATGAGGGCAAGGGTGAGACTCTGGAACTGAATCAATTCTCTAAAAATACAAAGGTGTTAACATAGCCCAAATATAAGATCTGCTGAGATTCCCTAGCATCCTAAGTAATAAGGCTGATGCTTCTCAATACAGACCTTCATGCTCTCTCTTTCTGTAAGGTCTTCTGTCTCCTTGCTTGACACACCCTTTTGAGTTTTCTTTTTGAACCTTAGGCTTATCATATGCTTTAAAAAGTCTGGGCTCTTGAGAAAATTTAATTCCTTCTACTTTCAGGCTTTCTCCCTCTTACCCTCTCGGATTTTCCCTCGTTATTATTACTTGCTCTTTCTCAGGGGTTCCCCCCCCCCCCGTTCTACTCCTGGGGTAAAGCAGTTTGTTACATCTTGAACTCCCTCCCCCCCTAGCCCTCAAGATATTATTTTAATTACTTGTTCATGGGACTGTCCCCTTTAGGTGAGAAATGTTACCCCCTTCTAATATGTTCCTGACTAGTTGTAGGATGATTGAAAGGGGAAAACATGAATGGAATTTCAATCCATTCACTTCAGGGAATTTTCCAAGCTTCATTTCTTTATTGACTCAAATCAGTAGAAAGCAACACACTGAAAACAGCGTCTGGCAGAATTGCTTTTGCTGGATTCCGGTTTTACATTATGTCTTTAGCTTTTGCTATAATTTGCAAAAAGACATCTAAATGTAACTTGGTATCATCCACAGCACCAACACTGAAGCAGTCTATATTTGGTTAGTGAATGTCCATTGTAGAGTTGCTCACAGATATATGTTCTCTTCAGATTCAATGCTAATTCTTGTCTCCACCTGAAAATTTGTGTGTGTGTGCACACGCGCACACACATACGAGTGCTGCTTTTACACATAAATTAACACATAAGTATATGTCTTACTCTGATGAAAGCCCTATACTAGAGTGGGGATTATCAGCATAAATAACGGCCAAGTCTTAGCTCAGGGAACTGCAATTCCTATTTATTAGGGTTCTCTCCCCCTGCTGCCTCTTTCACATACACATGCACACATGCACACGCACACATGCACATGCACACATGCACACGCACACATGCACACGCACACATGCACACGCACACATGCACACGCACACATGCACAGAGAGAGAGACAGAGAGAATAGTCTCTAAATCACGGTCCTTTTGCTTCCTAAGTTCTGAGATGACAGGCATGGACCTCTGCTTACTTCTATACATCTTCAGGTTACCTGAAAGAGGAATAATGCAAGCTGCGAACCGCTGCTGAGCTGACTATTCCGCATTATTACAGCCATTGGTCATTGCAGAATGTACTATGTAAAAAACATCGCATTAAGCTGACTGTACTTCATTCGTAAGCATGGTTAGTGCTATTAATAATAGTAAGCATATTTTGTAAGCATTTTGTGTTTATGTGGCTAATATCAAATAGTTATTACATGGATAACCACAGTAGATAATAAATATTGGTACCTGAGTCCTTGAGAAGACAGTGTATTTTCTGACTTGACTTTTTAAAACTAATTAAATTCTGTAGTACAAATCAGACCAAAGTACCCTCGCTACACACGACCCAGGTAGATGTGCTAATCAGAATCCCTCCCCAGATACAGATATTGCAAAAGGTGGGTGTCCAAATAAGGGAGTGGATGAGGAGAAGTGATGAGAGGCAACACGAAACACTCTCCAGCTAGCTTGGAAGAAGAAACTGGAACAAGAATTCTCAGCTTATTTTGCCCAACTTCCAATAGGAGAAGCTGTCTGCAGTCAGTAGGGCTCCACTTGCTTGAATGGAATACTGGGAACAGAGAAGAGGCATGTCTCCAATAGCAAACTCATGGCTACCCCTGATACCATGTAAAATAAAGCAGAACATATGGAAACTAGAACAAGTAAATAAAGTACTTTATACACAGTTCCTTTGCTTGGTTTCAGTTTGTTATTCGTATGTATGTGAATTACGGTATATTATGCAAGCCTTTCCCTCTGGCTAAAACCTTTTTGTGCATTTTCGTGAACATTGTGTTGCAAATACAGTTGTTTGCTTAGGACCTCTAGAAGCAAGGTGACAGACATAAATGCCAAATAATTTATTTCTCTTGTTCCAGTTTTCAGCTTCTGGCCCTCAACTGTGTAAATGATATGTTATTGCTGAACTCTATTTATCTGAACAAAATTTAAATGTCTAAGGTGCATTTTAAATAAGATATTTGCTGGGGTAACGTGTTTCACTAATTAATATTGTCTGCACGGAGTGAATAAAACTACATTTTTATGGATTTGTGTTGAGCAAGACTACAGTAGTCCAGAGCACTTTACCTAGAGATGTTGTCACTGTCCCTTGCTGACTGATTGATCCAGTCATGCTTTTCCACATCCCTAGTTGGCACATGAGATGTTAGTGGGCAGGGTGGGCTCCGGTTTACCAGAGACCTTTTTTATTGCTTGATCTTCTCATAAATTTTAGCTATGTTTATCAGCTCCATTAATCCTGAATTATGTTTAGCATTTGTTTGTAGCCATCATCGAAGAGTCTTCAAATCAACAGGGTCTTGGCAACAAAGTTGAGACTGTGCTTCATTTCATAGCTCTCATTTACGCCCCTGAGTGTGGCCTCCTCAAAGCCTCTTGTCGCATCTCAGGCCTGCACCTCCTGCCAGTTTCCCCTTTCTCAGTTTGTTTTTTAAATGTTGGTAATCAAACCCCTAGCCTAGCGTATGTGCAGTAAACATGCCAACATTGGGCTGTGCCCTCAATCCTTTTTAATTTAAGTTTTGAAACTTTGAGACGGAGGCTTGCTAAAGTTGCTCTAGCTGGCCTTGTATTCACTCAGACAGACTTCAAACTAGCCATCCTTCTGACTCATCTTTCATGCAAGCTTTGGTCTCTGTTATTTATTTACTGTTCTGCACAGTTACAGTTTATAGGTATAATGGTTTTCTTGCCATTTGTCTTCCCTCCTGAGTTTGAAGCATAGACTCACTGAAACATACAGCCCAAAATTCACAACACAAAACAGGGCTTGTGTGCTTTGGAAGTTTAGAGAACAGTAGGAGATTCAGCACTGAATGGACCCTCAGCTCAGAAAGAGAGAAGAGTAACACATAAGCGTGACTCTGAGAATATTTTATAGGATTCAAAGTGGTCTACTTAAGGAATACAAACATTTGAGTCACCACACTTAATAAATTATGCCTACAGTTCCTCAGAATACAGTGTTCTAATAAATAGTTTCTCTTACTCCGGCCTTTTAAACAGCAAAAGGGCTCAGCAGAGGCATCAGAAGCGAACTGTGCTCATGGGGTATTATTAGATAGAAAAGGGGGGGCTCCCATCTCTTCTGTTAATATTATTTTAGAAATACCTAATCCCCAGACTGTGAAGCTAATTGTGGGGGAAGGCTTGTTATTAGTGCAAAGAACAAAACATATGTTCCGAGACTGGGAGATATGATGGGAGCTAAGTGGGGTCATGAATTCTATTTGACTAAGTTACTGCTGAAGCAGATTGCAGATGCCGTGCGAGGGCCAGGTGGAAGTCAGCACGCTGTCTTCCTCCTTCCATCTGTAGAGTCCCGGCCATTTAAAGACCCATGCTTTAATATTGTTAAATATTATCACCTTTAAGCAGCTTAGCTTCTAGGATATTTTTAGTATTTTAGCCCATGTTCCTGATCGTGTGTAGAAAAACTAATGCATAGAAAGTCAACCCAATTCCTCTGAAAGTTGAAAGCCTATTTCAGACACAACATCTCTCAGGACTCCTTTCCAGGGCGGCGAATAGCAGCCTGTCAGCCAGCCACGATGGTTCCCACCCAGAACCCTCTGCAGCCAGTGGTGATTGAAGGAGGCTGGACTGAGCAGACTCAAGAGGAATTGAAGCTCATGGAACTGATAAGACAGACAGAGGTACATTCCTTGGGATCCCAGACGTTAAAGACCCTGCCCCTTTCAGCAGCATTTAAAAGTATCATGTTGAATTTTTAAATCATGCTATTAATATGCTCTTGGCAACTAAGCAGTTATGACCACCATAAGCATATGCCAAGTACTGAATTGGCATTTGGAGAGTAGGTATCCTGGAGACAGCCAACTCACATGAACGGCTGTTTTGTTTGAATGGAGACCAGAAATTACGACCTTAGCAAAGACAAGAAAAAAGGCCCAGTGGATACGTACAAAGGTAATTACACTAAGTGTAGTCAAGTTGAACCTTATGGCTTCATCAGTCATGATTCCTGAGGGTACGGCACAGTATGTAAAAGGAGCAAGGAGCACAAAACTGATTATAATGGAGACATTCAGAAAGAAGAAGACAAAAAAAGTGGTTTTGGCCAATTGGTTAATCAGTCAAGATTGCCAGGCATAAAAAAATTGAAAAGAGAAAGGTCAGCTGTTGAGAGGGGACTAGGGATAGAGACTGGGAAAAACCTGTATGCTTTGTGAACTTTTTTAAAATCAAGCTATATGTTACTATTTTAACAGGGCTTCTTAAATTTGTGGCTTGTGTTCAATGCACATTTTTAAGTGTGCGTCTAAATCAAGGTAACTGGAATGAAGAACTTAGCATTGCTAGAGGCTTGATACCTAGCCAAGCTAAGAAGGATAAATCCCAAGTCAGGGAGCAAGTAACCAAGCACTGAGTTAGGATATGCTTGAGGTAGCATGAGGAGGTGCCAGGCAAGGACTTAGCAAAGCAAAAGGGTGGCAGCTGCCTTTCAGAAACTAGTGAGCTAGGACTTGAAACTCACAGTCCCCTAAGCATCGCTTAGCTCATGGAAATGGAGTGCTGGTTCTAAATCAAAAGCTCACTTGTTGGTTGCAAAGACATCTCCTGTAGGAGGAACACCAAACAGATGCCCGGAAACAATGTTCTCAACATTACAAATGAGTTAAGTGCTTTGTCAACTCGAATCTATCTGTGTTATTACCCCAATAGCTGTTGACCCCTTTAGTGCTTCATGGAAGCAAGGGGAATTCACCCTCGGATATGGCAGAAGAGGCCTGGGCTTACTGGAATTGCTTCAGTATAAATTGTGATTACATGGCATTTCTGGTTTCCATCACGTTCCTTATGCATACCTGATTGTTCTCCACAAGCAGCATTCTCCGGGCTCTCCTTGACAGGCACACCTTTCTGAAGGCCAAGAACCACAGTCCAGACACTCTCTGGTGGAAGCACCAAGTAAAGCAGAGAGGCAGCACAGCCTGTACCAGACTCCCCAAGTGAAACGAGTGTGGGCTTACCAGACTGGAGGCAGACCCGAGGACGGCACTTATGTCTGGGCCAGTGCTTTGTCACAGGTAAATCTAATGTGAATATCAAGTAGACCCGGAATCAGACATCAGCTTTGACATCTCTAGATTGGTAGATCAGACAAGTTAATGAACTTTTCTGAATCTCATTTTCTCATTTGTCCGGTGGGAATCATACTTTCCATACAAGGCCGATCAAATTATTAAACAAGCCTACGTGTGTGAACATGAGAAGTCTAAAGCTATCTGATGTGTGTGGGAATTCGAATATTACAAATGGCCAGCAGAGAACAATGCCAACTGCGTGCACTCCAGACCAAGACTGTAACCTAAATCATTTAAGAGAAGGTGTCCAATTTCAGCACTTGAGAGGTGCAGGCAGGAGGATAAGGAGCTGAGGATTATCTTCAGCTACGATAGTGAATTTAAGGCCAGGTGGGGCTGAGTCAGACCCAGTTTGTTTTTAATAGTTACAATAATAATTTAAATTTTTTTCTCATTTACTTTGAATCGAGCTCACAAAAGAGTGATTTCTAGCGCCTGTTGTGAGTTACTTACTAGATAGGTTCTTTATGGAAAAAGGACTGTAGTTCTTAGACAAAGCCTGTCATATTCTTATGTCTCATCATCCTGGATTAACAGAATTTCCACTTCCTGGAGATAAATAAAGTATTGTCTTAGGAGGAGACAAGAAGTGTTCATCAGCTGTAATTTGAGGGATATAAACCTAAAGTTTGACCTTACCTTTAAATGTCTTAATATCTTTATCTTTAAAGTTTGCCTTCACCTTTAAGTGGAAACTTGAGGCAAGTGGGCTTACTCTTCTGTTCTGAAGCCGTTTCTGCTGCCATGGCTCTGCTGATAGTGCCTCACCTGCTTTATTTTGTGAAGTGTTTGCATAGAGTTTCCTGGGAGGAGAGAGATTCCCAAAAATAATTCTTTCAAAATAACAAAGCGGGGATGGGGAGGCAAGAGGACATAACAGACAGGCCTTGGGAGGTTCATGATGTTGATGAACCCTGGAAAAGCAGAAGCATCTCAGCTGAGCCCAGCTCTAAGGCTGCTCCAGGCTCAAAGGGAGAGAACCTTTCTGAGGATACAACCAGGGGTACAGCCGCATCTCAAGAGTTGATGGCTAACCGGCTGCACGTAAGAACCAAGGTGAAAATGTAGAGCATTCAAAGTGAGCAATAAAAGGAAAATGTGTTGTACACCTGGAGGCAAACAGGAAAGTGGTTAAGTGGTTACTGTCAAATGACCAGTTCCTAGGACAGACACCGAACCGTGGCTACATGCTCCTCTTCAAAATGGTCTCTTCAGAAGCCAGAGTCAATGCTGTTGATGCTGCTGCTGAGAGGGCACTTAGCCTTGGCAAGCAAGTAACAAAAGAATATGCAGTGATAGAACAAGCTTGATGAATGGAGGAAAGGAGCCTATCCGACACAGGGGAACAAAACTTACAAGGAACTTTCCAGAGAATACCTATGGAAGCTGGCTCTTTGATCCATGGGGCTCAAGCTGTAGAGTATGAAAGGCACTCCATATCTAGAGTTCCGTAACCCTATACCCTCTCTATGCGTGGAAGCCATATTGCTAGAAGCTGTGATATATCATGCTCATTTGCATCTGTGGGTAGACTTTTATATGCTTTGGAAGCACTCTGTAATTGACAGATTAACATCAATAGTACCCCATATAGATCTCATTAAATTATGATGTCAGGATGACAAAGACCCCTTACACTCACAGGCAGCTTGTTTAATGTAGATTGTTATATTGTATAACAAAGCAATCCATTATGTAAAAACAAGTATAGTCACTTTAATGACATTCAGAGTAATATTGCCTATATTTGACAAGTTTTTTAATTATACAGTTTTCTTTAATTATACACTGTTGCTATCTTTAATTTTTTAAGTTAGCATAAAAAATATTGGGTCGGATCCTTCAGGGAGCTTTTATACATTTGTGTGCAACGCTTTGTCCTCAGATGCCCTCCCCCCACGCTCCTCTCCTGCACCGGGTCCCCCTCTTTCCTACTCCCCCCATTGCCCTCCTGCCCTTGTCCCACTGCTCTCCTTTCTTCCCAGGAAGTTCTCTGCTTGGTTTTCCTTTCACATGTAATCCTTAGACCACTCTATCTCAGATGTCCCTTAAATTCCAATCCATCTCTCTCCTAACCCACCTTCTAGTTCCATGACCTACAAACATAGACACATACATACATGTATGCACATATATAACTTAAAAATTAGGTTCCATGTCGAAGGACAAGCATCCAATATTTGCCTCCCTGAGTCTGAGTTATAAACTTGCTTAATGTGATTTCCAGTTGCACCCATTATTCTGCATACGCCATAATTTCATTTTTCTTTATGGTTGCATAATATTCCATTGTGTATCTTGTATACTGCACTTGCTCTATCCAGTCATCTACTGATGGGTGGACATCCAGACTGGTTCCATTCTTTGCCTCTTGTGAATATGGATGTTAGGACCTCGGTGGCATGCTGACTCAGTGTCTTTTTACTGTATGCCTATGCTGCTAAAGCTGGGTCATTTAGTTCATATTTTCAGTTTTGTGAAGAGCCTCTGTATTGATTTTCATAGTGACTGCACAAGTTTAGATTCCCATCATCCAGGTGCAAAGGTTCCTGCCCCATTCCCATCTTTGCCAACATTTGCTGTTATTTGTTTTCTTCATGGCAGTCATTCTGATTTCCCTGGCAGCAAAGGATATAAAGTATATTTTAGACTATTTGCTGGTCCTTTGCATTTCTTCTTTTGATAATAGCCTATGCAGTTCGTTAACCTACTTTTTGATTGAACAATTGGAACCTCAGTACTAAGGTGGGTGCAGGCAGAGGGCTTGTCTTTGTCCTTTCATGATCTGTTGAGACTCCCAAACCTGAGGATAGTCCCTGGTCCCAGGCCCACAAGGTAGCCAGTCTTCATCAATACACTCTGTTTCAAAACAGCACAAAGCTACTGTCCTCTGAGTCATATGGTGTGGGCCCCGGAGCTGTGCCAGGGCAGCTGTGCCAGCTTGCTCATCTGAGTCATGGCACATGTTGACTTTGTTCTTTCCCAGAACCTTTTCCTTCTTTTATGGATTTCAGGACCAGCTTCCCTCTGCTCTTATTCTTAATCTCTCTTTTGCCAACTCTCACACAAGTAGCCTCTAATCTGCCATCTTACTAGGCAGTTTCCTCAAGTTGATAAAGAGTATGAAAATACATCCAGCCTTTCAATGGGTACAGAGAAATTGATGGAAATTGAACTTTTTAGAGAACAATTACTTGGTTGTGAATTGTAGAAGCACTTCTGAATGCATCCCCATTAGCTTTTGGTCACCGTGACAACATAACAGACAGACTTTTGGGAGAAAAGGTTTGTCTTAGCTCATGTTTCCAGTCATCGCTGGGAGTCCATGATGGAGTTCATGGCGACAGGAGCATGTTCTTTTGTTTCTCGTATTTCGATAGAGAAGGACGCAGAGAAAAAAAGCGGGGATAGGCCATGAACTCCAAAGGCCCACCCGTAGTGTCTTACCAGCAAGCATTGCCCTGCCAACGAGGCCCCACCTCTTAATAGTTCTACCAAACACTGCCACCAGGATGAGGTGTTAAAACCCATGAGACTGTGGGGCAACATTTCACTCTCAAACCATAACATATCCCAGGAACATCTTATGAACTTATTCAAAGTTTGTTTGCTAGAGATATTAATCACAGAAATAGTTCCAATAGAGAGAAACTAGAAATAATTTTAAAAGTTATCAATCGGAAATTGGTTAAATGAATTATAGCCCATAGTATGGAATATCATAACTCAATTAAAATCAGCTTTAAGAGAGAATAAAAATAACAAATATGGTTGAGATACACTAAGTAAAATAAACATAATCTAAAGCATGTGAAATTAGATTCCAAACACACATACATGGGTAAATTGAAAACAGCACGGAAGAATTTAACTGCTCTAAGCGTTCACTTTGTATTGGGTCATAACATGGGTTAGTTTTATTTTTCTTTTTGTGTGTTTGTGTGTTTTATGTATTTTTCTTATGATGAATGAAGATTGTTCTTACAGGATATGGAAACCAGTCATCTTCTCAGAAAGGACCAACAAATGTGACAAAGGTCAAGTTAGAAGTTCAGTAGGCTCATCAAGGGAGGGTTTGCCCACCTGACACAAGAGAAAAGATGACAAAGAAATCCATTGCTCTCTCCTACACACCTCGAGGAAGAGCTTTGCATTGCAACTTCAGCAGGGATGGTATTAGGCTCCACACAAAGGCACGAGTGAGCTAATGCAGTCTGCTGAATAGAAGGTGCTTACAGCAAGGAATAGGGAGAGATATGACTGTCTGAGGACATTGTTTGACAGTGACAGGCATTAGTCCGCTTGGGCCATGTTGTGGTTTTCTCCCTTAGGCTTGGTGTTTGAACACCTGGTCCCAAGCTGGTGGCACTGTTTGAGAAGCCTTCCTGAAGGAAGTAGGTCTCTGGAGGTGAATCTTGAGACTTTATAAATGGCTAGGTGTCCTATTCCTAGCTGCATTTCTGAGCATGATTACAGAGTGACCAGCAGCCCCTACTCCTGCCACTGCTTTCCCTCTGATTACTGAAGGCCACCTTCCAGCTGTTTCCTCTCACGGCCTTTCCTTTGTGTGTAGGGAAAAGGAACTCTGTTGTTGCTTCTTATAGCACCAACCCTGTCAGGTTGAGTTGCTCCCTCATAGCCATGTTGAAACTTGTGCATCTCTTTAGAGTCTCCATCTTCAAATACAGTTGAATTAGGAATTAGGACTTTAACCTGAACATTTGGGGGGGGGCAGAATTGTCTGTAATATTATCCCAGACTAAAATGATCAGACCACAGTTTTGCTCTGAAAAACAGAAAGGGCTCTGGGAAAACTGTTTGGGGAAGACTGTGTCGCCTTGGTATGAACAAGCGTTCTTAGAGATACACTGTGTTGTTTTTTTAAAAAGTTGGTCCTACTTTCTTCCTTTCCTATGCTCTATGTGGTTTTTAAATTGGGAGGCTGCAGGGAGCCTCGGTGGTCTGTTAGAAACCTGTCCTCACAGGCTATCTAGCTGTTAGGAATTCCTCTGGAAAACAGACTGTGTGGGGAAGGAGGCAGTGGGAAGGTTAGAGCTCAGCTGTCTCACAGGGGCCTAGCTAACAACACATTGCATAGACACTTGGAGTCTCTGTGGCTGGACTTGTACTGGAAAAATGGGAAACAGGCACATTACAAAGTACTTCAGCCTACGACCTTCAGGATCGTGAAACCCCAGATGGCATTGGAGCCTCAGGCAGCACAGACTCTCTCACTACCATGACTATTGTGGATGTTTTAACCACACACTCTTCGAACAATGCTAGACAACACTCATCTCCAGCTGGGGTTGGTTTATCAGTCATCAAAGTACCAGGCAGCTCTCTCTACAGGGCCAGTGGCTCTCTTCAGGACCAGCATCTTTTTTCTGATTTATGTCTGCCCAGGACCTTCTTCCCTAGTCTGAGACATTTGTCTTCTCCCATCTCTGTGATATGCCTGATATCACAGCATCTTAAAAATCTCCATGTTTGTTATCAGCTAAAGAATGGTTCTGAATACTGGAGTAGAAGCTTCGGGAATAAGAAACAGGTATTTTCTCTTTAGATCAGCAAGTGCCTCATGCCCACTGGTATACATGGTGGGTCCAGATGTCACTGTGCCCAGCTTGAGGAAATCTTGTCTATGAAAGCCATATTTAAGAAGCAGACCATAGATGGAGGCTGGCTATTTATAGAACATTGGTCCTTTACTGTGGATTTTTTTCCACAAAATGATCAATCAATACTTGACTTATACTAGTTAATGTGATAAGAAGCACATGAACAGACTTAGATCCTTATGAAACACTGAGACTTAAGAATATATCCAAGCTTATAACCTGACTAGAAATTTTTGATTGTAATTGTAGTAAGAACACTTTATTTTGTAGTTTAGTTTTAAAAGACGTTTGTAAGCTCATTGATTTTGTCTCAGGGAAAACCAAGGGCAGCGGGCATATATTTGACTTCTGTTTTGCCTTTATAAGGCTTTTGTCAAGTTACATTCATTTTCCCAATTATAAATAAGATACATGATATCTTCAGGGTACTGTCATCTAAATAGTAAAGTATTTTTCTTTTTCTTTTTTGTTGAAGCTTTGCAAATTATACATAAGTTTCTCCCACATTCCAACTTATTTGTATTTTCCAGACTGTTTCCATCCCAGGTAGGTACTCAGCTAGTTTACATTTTGTCTGCCTTTAAATAGAAAACACATAAAAAAAACCAGTGACTACTAAAAAGTAAATTATATCCTACTCCTTACCCCAAGTTCATATGTTGAATCTCTAAAGCCCAATGTGACTATACTCAAAGACAAGATGCTTTGGTGGCAATTAAAGATAAATTAAACTATAAGAAGAGGGACTTGATTAGACAGGATTAGTGGCCTTGCAAGAAACGGGAAAGAGCATGCTAAGAAATGGCTCAGCTGATAAAATGCTTGCAGCACAAGCATGCAGACCTCTGAACCCTGTGCCAGCAAAACAGCGGCAGGCAGATTCTTGGGTTTGCTGGTCAGCAAGAGTAACTGAATCAGAGAGCTCAAGGTAAAAGTGGAGACTCTGTCTTAAAAAGCAAGATGGGAAAAGACAGATTGCATCCAAGATTGACCTGTGACCTCCACACATGGCCACTTATGTGCACTAACACACACACACACCACAAAGAGAAAAGAAGGAAGATGCTATTTCTCTCCTCATCCTCTCTCTCCCATATAGTGACACAGAAAGAAGGTGGCCATTTGTAAGCTAAGAACAGAGATCCTTAGGAATTGATTTAGCTAGGACTCTGCATTCTGCAGAATAGCAGAAATGGTCTACTATTTAAGCCACCTCACCTCTGGTATTGGTTTGGCACCCTTTGAAGTTACACATGAGCACGCGCACACACACTCACACACACACACACACAAACAAACACATTGTACACATTCATGCATACCTCCTTTCCCTGCACACATACACATGCAAACACATACATGGATCTCACACTTGCATGCATGAATGCACATACACACACCATATCTATCTATTACAGTTTTATTTCTATCATAACCACAATAAATGTATTGATTAATTAAATAACATTTGTTTCTAATTAAAAAACAATGTCATTAAGTCAGTGATCAAACTAAGAGCATCAATAAAGACATGGAGATGCCATCACTCACAGTAATGTTATCTTAGTTTAGTATAAACATGACTGTCCACGGTTTCCAAAGAGCTGTCTATGCTTCACCACTGTAAGTCCTATGGCAAATCAGTTCTGAAAGTTGCTCTGCTCCTCTAAGAAACTATTGTGACTTTGCCTCATATAATTTAACACTTAAAAAATAACACAATATTTCTGGTCCCATCATACCAATCTATTCAACAGACATATTTATTTACTGAATTTTCTATTGATTGTCAACAAGTTTGTTTTAAGTTTTTACTGTTGTGAAGAATAATGATCTATAAATTCATGTTTATTTCCTGGTTTTGTTTGCTACCTCTGGTTCATAAAAACATGTTTGGGCATTTGGATACATATTGCCAGAGTGTCCTGTACAGAGAGTGTAAATAATGCTCTATTGCCTATGTAAGCCAATGGGAGCTCTGCTGCTAAGTGCAGAGATTTAGACACATGCAGGTTTGATGAGGAGAGATGTTAGAGGCTCATGCTAGCTTGTCTTCTGCAACTTGTACAGGGAATATTGACAAGCTTTTTATTTTTATTCAGAGCATTCTATTCTGAAGAACAATATAACACCATGAATTATCTAGGGTTCCTATGAAATTCTGAGTTGTTTTGCTATTGGATACATTTTGCATGTTGAGAGTAATCTTTTTCTATTGTTTCGTGTGACTATAAGGTCTGTGATGACATGCATCCAAATTTCTACTTCTCTATGATTTTTTTTAACATACAAAAAGTAACCAAGAATATGTTTATTTATTGTTTTTAATGTTTTAGAAAATCTTTCACCATACAAAGGTAATATCAAGATACAATGATTTTCTTCTAAATGTTTTATGATAGTATTTTTTCCTTTTAACAACTATGAGGATTTTTTACTGGTTAAAAATGTAAGTGGAAATATTTTCTTCTTTGTCGGCTTAGAAGAATTCTATCAACTTTGTTACTAAATAGTCTTGGTCGACCCATGGAGCTGGAATGCCAGTTTAGAATGTACTATGCTCTTATGTAGAGTTCATGCTGCCGCTAAGTGAGCTGCAGTACCGAATGCTTTTAAAGCGATCTTCATGTATGTAGTTGGCTTCCTGGAAGTGGAACTTACTCACCATTTTGTCTTGTTACCATATTTTACTTGAGGATTATTGTTTACTGAATTGTAAAGAAGTATGGAATTACTTTTCAACCCCATAAAATCATCACACAGGTGTTTTGACCTCAGTTGTATAATACTATTAATTTATTTCATGAAAATTGACAACTTTTGTGATATCCATTCTTCACAAGCAGATACATGGTAGTCTTATGTGCATTGAAACAGATTTTTGGTCCATCAGTACAATTACATAATTTTCATATAAGGAACTCATGTTTTTAAAATAATTATTTCTGTTTGGTTTTGTTTGGGAGATTACTTTTCTTCCACTGTATTTTCTGAATGTCTAGTGTTAGTAATCAAAAAATTATTCATGCTATAAACTTTGCTTATTTACCTATTCATTTAAATGCTCTAATTTTTTATTATGAGTTTTTAATTATTTGATTGACCTACAAATAAAATCGTATGATGTTTACACAATTATTTTTCACATCAGCTGAGAAAAGCTATTTCTTAAATTCCAGTACCTATTGAATATAACTTCTCAATTACAAAGTAAGGTTTATACTAATGTTTCTCTTATTTCTTGATTCTGTGTTTAGTGTTTTAATTGATAAAATTTAAAACTACCTACAAGGGCCTCTTACGATTTCTTTCAATTTCACAGGCTTTTCTGATTGCGGCACAAAGGACAAGTGTCTGGATTTCTTCACTATTTGTGTTTTTAGTTCTTTGGTCATTAAGTAAAAATTTAAAGCTATTTTGCTATGTCTAGATTCCTAATCCAGAATTTATTATATTTAGAAATGTGTTAAATGCCAAGATGCCTTCATCTGTGGAAAAATTAGGCCTACATGGAAATCTTCACCAAAGACTACTGAAGTCCCTCATGTTAAACCTGTCAGCAGACATTCAGCCTTTCTCTCACCTCTCCTTACCTGTGCCAGTAAAGAAGCTGAATAAATATTTAAGTAGGGATCAAGCACTCTCAAAAGCATTGCTTGAGGATGGAGATGTGGTGCCGTTGAGTGCTTGCCTACCATCATGAAGCCCTGAGATCACTCTCAGTAACACATAAACCTGGCCTTGCTGTGTACACCTGTAACTCAGCACTCAAGAGTAGAAGCAGGAGGACCCAAAGTTCAAAGTTGTCATCAACTAAGTAGTGACTTTGAGGCTAACAGCCTGTGTTACATGAAGCCCTGTCTCAAACAGTTTTAATAACTATTTTGAGACATTTGTCCTTCAAATATGGCTCTCCCTTTGTATTTCAGTTGCTGGATGAGTGCACTGCTCGTCTGAAAATGTCCCACCCAGCCAAAACGCTTTATACCTCAAATGGGGAACTCATTCAGTCATGGGACGACATAGAAAGGGGTATGACTGTCTGCGTGTCTGCAGGACATGGCTTTATAACCTCAAAAGGTACAGGTGACACCTCCTTTTTTTATCAGTGTTGAAGAGTTAAAGCATTCAGTTTTCCCTGCACAGTCTTTGAACAATGGAGGATGAATTTTAATAATTACACTCCTTGTGATAGGCTTTGTGAAGATGAAGTTTATATCTGTGTGTTCAAGAAAATCATTATTAACACTGACTATTTTAAAGAACTCATTCAAATCTCAGTGAGTCTAGGGACATATCCAGGCCTATTTACAGAAATACTGAGGTTTGATTGAAGGCATTTCCTTAATGATGAATTTTGAAGAAAGTGAGGTTTCTGTTGGTATCTTACTATTCAAATTATTCAAATGATGCTTTATTAATGGAATTTCTCAGCTTGCAGATTTTCTTTCTGTTGCAAGAGTAAGCATATGCTAGTTTCAACACACTCTTTATTTCTTACTCATTTCCTTTGATAAATGGCAGAAATGGCAAGGGCAGATGTTTACAAAATGAACTCTAGTCTTTTATCTTATCCTGAAAATTTTAAAGTCCTTTCTGTAGGAAGGTATATACTAGAAAAACATAATCTTCAGGAAATTCCAAAAGATATTGTTTGTGCATGGAGGAAATTATAAGATTAGGAAGTAAATTGCCTGATATCCCTATAATAAAAATACTGGAGAATTTTCTTTTAGAAATGCACCATAAAATTATTACTATGTTATATATAAGGTGGGTAAATGGAAGAGTTTTAAGACAGGTGGGGTTGTACCCTCATATTTAGCCCAGAAGAGACAAAAGTATAGAATTGCTTGTGGAGAATTGGAGAGACATACATTTCTTGGTATGTCTAGCGCAGTTCAGAGGGATGGCCCAAAGCCTTTCTCAGCACTATCCTACCTTGTTGACAAGGTCCCAGTCTTTGTGTTCTGTGTGTTCTGTTATCTCTCTCTCTCCATCATTGCTTGGAACCCTAGCTCAGAATGTTGTCTCTTAGAAGCATTCAACAATGATTAAGTTGTAAAATTTTGTAAATGTTAACAGCTTTCTGTATTCTCAAACTACACGTCTTATATAAACAATAGACACAAGAATTCCTTTCCTGGGTGTCTTCAATTTATTTGTGAATATAAAAGCACTAGTTACTTTTTTAATTGCTCTGATCAAAACCCTAGTGGTACGGCTCTCCAGGACAGAGAATGCCCTGAAGCAAGAGGAGACTGCCAGTCACAGGTCACATTGTATCTGTAATCTGGGATCAGAGAGTAATAGGCTTTGATGCTCAGCTGACTTTCTCTTTTATTTAGTTCAGATCCCTAGCACATAGAATGGTGTACTGGCTGGTTTTGTGTGTCAACTTGACACAAGCTGGAGTTATCACAGAGAAAGGAGCTTCAGCTGAGAAAATGCCTCCATGAGATCCAGGTGTAAGGCATTTTCTCAATTCGTGATCAAGGGGGGAGGGCCCCTTGTGAGTGGTGCCATCCCTGGGTTGGTAGTCTTGGGTTCTATAAGAGAGCAAGCTGAGCAAGCCAGGGGATGCAAGCCAGTAAGTAACATCCCTCCATGGGCTCTGCATCAGCTCCTGCTTCCTGACCTGCTTGAGTTCCAGTCCTGTCTTCCTTTAGTGATGAACAGCAATGTGGAAGTGTAAGCTGAATAAACCCTTTCCTCCCCAACCTGCTTCTTGGTCATGATGTTTGCAGGAATATAAACCCTGACTAAGACAGATGGTGAGGCCCACATAGGTTTTCCCATTTCACTTAGCCAAGTCTAGAAACTCTATCAAAGACATAGCAAGAGAATAGATGATTCTAGTTCCTGTCTAATGGCTGTCAATATTAACCATCACGATAAGCATCCCTCAAATGATCACAGTCTTGAAAAAGTGAGCAAATGGATGGTAGAGCAGAATGCTCTGGCGAAGTGCCCTCCGTACTTGCACTGTGCAGTCTTTCTTGGCATGAGCCTCCCTGCCATATAGTGTCCATTGGATCTAACTGACAACTAATGCTAAATCTTCAGGAAAGCAACTCCAAAAGGTGTCCAAACCACAAAGGAAACTTCGGGCTGCCTTTCCAGCAATACTCTTGCCCCCCAATAAAGTCTGTGAAAGGGACTGAGAAATTTGAAAATTCAAATATTACCCTCCCTACCATTTTCCTACATGTCTGACATGTTGTGGACAAGCATTCGTTTTTGTATCTTCAGTTTTATACATGCACAGTTCTGTGACGGTGAAGCTGACCCCTGTCCTGTAGATGTGGCTGTCCATGGTACCTTCATGGTGAAGGGTTTGTGAGTTTTCCAAGTTGTCTAAATTCTTTCCAGTGTGTCCTGTCTGTTTAGAAAATATGATTGGCCACAGAATCAATTACTGATTCCTTAGAACCTTATTTTATTGATGCCATTTTGTTATTTTCATAAAATAAAATAAAAATAACCATCTAATAGAAATCTACATTTTCCAAATACTTTAAAAAGAAAAGGAAAGGCTTTTTCATGTATTCATTCATTATTATAACATCTAACTAATTGACCATTCCACAGATGATTTTTCTGTGCCTTACTAGCTAAAGTACCTATAAGAAAATAAGACACTCTGAAAGCCTCAAAACATGATAATAATTTATTTCATATACAATAATGCAAAACTCATTTAACAGGCAGATGTCAGTCACCAAAGAATTACATTGAGTTTTTTGGAAGATGCATTTCATTTGGCAAAACAAGCTAAATGCTTTCAGAATGGAATACTTTGCTCACATCCTCAACGCGAGTAGGAATGTTTTCTGTCATTTGCAATAAAACCCGAGTGCTCTTTGCAAAGCTTTGACTTCCATTTTCCCATGGGCTCAGTCTCTCTCGAGCACTCCTATGTTAGTTTCCTATTCAGATGTTACAGTACTTAGAAGGAAGCCATGTAGGTGCCTCCAGTGGCATGACACCCAGAGACTGGCAGCCTATCCCTGACTGTGCGAGCGGAACAAGTGTGTGAGCGTGCAGGGTGGGAGCCAAGACTTGCTGAGAGAGCTCCCATGCCCTTGTCACTCTGCATTTGACACTGACCTGTCTCTGAATGCATGTATATGTGTACATGTGACGTATATGTATAATATATATAATATATGCTTTTCTTTTAACAGAAAAAAAGCAAATGGTGGAAGTGAAAGCAAATTATGTCAGGATCCTAAGGCAGCAAGGCCCTGAGGCAACAGACATTGTGGTGTCACCATCCAAGAAGCTACTGTCTCTTCTGCAGCTTCCCAGCTGACTTCAGCCAGAACCTCCCATCTTGGGCTAGATTTTACTCATAGAGCTGCATGTGCACTCTCATATGCTCCTATCATGTCCTGTGCCGTGATAATTCTCTGCCCTCTTAACTTGTGCACAGTCTCTCTTGTACTCTGCATTGGAATTTGGACCTAGTAGTTGACCATTTAGTGAGCACTGTGCCTGTGAGCTGTACCTCCAGCTCCCTCAAACAATCACTTTTAAAGATTATTAGTTTCCACACTTTATGTGAAGTAACAGTGGATTCTTCTTGCCTGTTCTTGGAAAGGCAACAAAACCAGACTAATATTGCAAATAAGATGATCATCTTAGGTGAGCTTTCTTTGAGAAAATAGAGCAAAAACTGCTATAGTTATTGAAAAGTAACTTAGTGGAGTCAAAGAACATATATACATGGGTGTGTGCGCGCACACACACTGCGCATATAGATAGGACATCGATAATAAAATGACTCTTTGGCCACCTAACCTTAAATTTGACTCCAACTAGCATTTTTCTGGATCCATCACTGTGATTTTTGATGTTTGGTTAAAACCCTTCACATATCCAATAAAACTGGAATGGCTGGCGGCTACTGAGTACCACAGAAATCTGTCTCTGTTTTTCTCCTAGTTTTCTTTAGAATACATCCACAATACAAGAACAAAGGAAAGATATAAATGCAGTATTTCAAAGAAAAATCACATAAGGAAGGGAAGTGTGAGTGAATGTCTTAGAAGCCTTAATGTCACTTCTACCCGACAAGAGGAATGTACCTGTTAATTTGTTCCTAGGGGGAAGAAAGAACATGTACGAAACAGATGGCAATGTGAATGCCAGGCCTGAGGTTGGTTCTGTTGCTGGTGGGATGCTGCAGGGAACCGCACTCTTCCTCTACACCACTCAACTCTTCCTCCTGTATGTAAATGGCAGCCTGGCTAGGTGTATACAAAACGGCAGAAGCAGGTTCCCACCCAAGTCCTCCACTTTAATGGATGCAGGAAGACAATGTACCATTTCTACTGAAGGGAGCTCTTGGTAACCTCTGCAAAAGGCCTGGTATTTCTTCCCACTCTGCAATCTGCAGGGCTGCTTGAATAAATCCCTGCTGCCTAGGAGACCTTGGTGGCGAAACCTCATCTGTTAGATGAGCAGCTGTCCGCCCTTTTGCAGATGTTTGACAGTGTGATGTTACAGAAGCGAAAGTGGTCCAAAGTGCAGCCGAAGAGGCCGTACTCCAAAACTCATTTGCTTTTGTTCTTTCTTTTTCTTTTGTTAATAAGCCTGAAATAAACAGGGAATGTTAAAGAACTTGCCCACAGTTGGAAAGTGAACCATCCGGACTCCCAGCAACTGCTTCTTCCCTTGCAGTGAAAAGGCTTGATCACAGTCCTCATAAAAAAGAGAAACCCTTTTTTCAAAATTCCATGAAAATAAAACATTTCTGTAGGTGCAGAAGCACCTATTTACTGCCAGAGAAAAGTTTCTTTGCTATGAAAATGGCATCCTTCACCCTAGATCAAATGGGCAGATTCCTTGCAAAGTCCCCCCTGATGCATGGGAACACTCCTGAAGCGAAAATTGATGATATCACACAACGCCATATCAGGCACTAGAAGACATCGGGAAGATGCCTTACCTGAACTCCACTATTGCCAGTAAATGGGGTTTTAGATGTAATCTAACTGTCATCAGCACCTCACATTTTGCCAGCAAGCAGTCACAGGTACTCTGTAGATGACAGCTTGCCTAGAATCTCTGTGGCATTCATAGTCACCTCTAACTTAAGACTAAAACAGTCCTAAGTTTTCCCTAATGATCGACTCTCTTTATTGGCTAGAGTTTGACCCAGGGAGCCAGGGGAGGTGTGCTTCCTCCACCGTGGTGAGGACTATAGAAAAGGCTATCTCCATTCAGTGAGTTGTCCTAAGCTTTTGATAAACGTAGGCATTTCCTCTGAATCATTTTTGTAAATATGTCAGATTTTAGTATTTTTATCAACTGAAAGCCATTTGTTATCAGATATTAAGCAAAGCCCTCGAGTCCATTCTCCAGAAATGTATTCCCTGCTGGTTCACTGCCCTTGAGGTAAGCCACACGTCAACCACTGACACCTACATTGGTGATTACCTGCAGGAGAACTGGAATTTTCTGCTTACCTCTAGTTTTTGCTGCCTGATGAAGCTGCCCATTTCTAAGCAAGTTAACAATATGCAATATGTTTAAAAGTTTGACCCATGCGTGAGGTTAAATGACTTTGTATAACTAAACATTTCACCTGAGTGCATCTATGAGCTTTGTGAAACAGAACTCTGTAATGCTTCAAGTCACCAAGGCGTCCATAATAACTAACTACTGCTTTACAAATCAACAAAATGAAGATAAAAAGAAAAAGAAAAAGAAAAAGAAAAAGAAAAAGAAAAAGAAACAAAATGGTAAATATCCCTTAAAAACTATGGCTGGAGAGTGCTGTGGCCTTTGTGCTAACCCTCAGGGACAGCCCTAGTGTGCTGAATGTCACAGAGAGATTTATGATTCTCCAATGCAGCAGTTTAGGGTGCAGATCATTCAGGGGGGGGGTTGATTAGGGCACACAAACTTGTGTCATTCTAGATGGTAACAGAATCAGATGCAAATGTTCTCAATTAAACAGAATTCGGACCATTGGACAGCAATGCTCAGTTGTGTCCATTAAACCAATGACTGCAATGGCCTCAGTTTTCTCCTGGCTCTGCACACACTGTCTTCCCTCCAAGGCTTGGTAAGCAGAAACGGAGAACAGCACTTTCTCGCTCAACACAATAAACTAGGCTTTTGCTTACATGGCATGGTTTGAGGCTGCAAAGCCATAAGCAACTGCAACGTGGGATGGCCACAGCCCACCCCAGACTAAAGCTGCTACAAGCTGGTGGACCTTCCAAGTAAGAGCAGATTCTCAGAGTGCTCCCACTACCAAGCCACAGGATCTTAGAAATAGGCTGTCACACTGTACCACATATGCCAAACAGAAATATAGGAAGTGCTGGTGCTCCTGATGCAGCTGAGTAGGAGGAGTGAGGAAGAGCAGAGGCCGGGAGTTATATTCATAGAGCAAGTGGAATGGTGGTTCTGAACTGAGTGCTCTCCGTGGTCCGTGAAACACTGGAAGCTGAAGGGTTTCAGGAGGATACTGACAGCTTAGGGATACAAGGAAGGACCAATCACGCTACTGAGCCTGTTACTCCCTAGGTAGCTGTTCAGCAGAGGGGCAAAGTTGGAAACTGGCTTTGATACTGAAACACAATCGTGAGTGCTCAAGACTCTTGAGTCGAGAGCAACAGAGCAGTCATTACCCCTGACTGGCTAGTCCATCTTCAGGGCCACCAATGGTGTCTGCAGTTTTCAGGGAAAAAGTCTGAAGGAGAGGCTCTTCTGGGATTCCAAGGTTAGTGCCTCCCAGAGTGTGGACTTTCATTGTGTCTGTTTTCTTCCTATCGCTCTTTCCTCCCCCTGTTTCTCTACTCCTTCTTGTCTTTGGTCTTTTCTCCTCTAAGAAACTTCAAGTCTGATTTTTTTATTTAAAAACAAAACATCCAGCCAAGGACGTGGCTTAATTAGTAAAGTGGTTTTGCCCTCAAAGCATAAGAACCTGGGAATTTGATGCCTAGAAGCCGTGTAATTGAGCTGTGTGTGAACATTAATAATGACCAGTGTGCCAAGATATCCCATGGTGCAGTAGCGTTGCTCTATCTTGGCGATCTAATTGGATTTATGGCCTGCTCAACAGGAGGAAACTCACGCCTGGCACTGGAAACCCAGGCCGACCGATGTCGTGGATCTTAGAGAACCTACTACCACCACGTTGTCAAACCAGCATCAGTCCTAATTTGCATTCATTCTAAATACTTATGTGTATAGATAAATAAATCTAGCTCTCACCTCTCATGGAAGAAATCCCCCTTTGCAATAGACAGAGACCATTACATAAAACCACAACAGGTTAAAATGAAGAGAAAAAGTGATCACTGGCCAACGGATAAATCATGTATATATAAGCAACAGCAAATGAGGGACTTAAGTTGCGCTTGTGTATTAACACCCGCACACTCACACACGTACTTACCCACACCAAATAGTCAAGAACTTAAGAGAGAAGAAAGTGAATGGGGGAAATGATGTAATTATTTTAACTAAAAAAATTAGCTGAGAATGGGTAAGCACAGTTGTAATCCAAGGGCTGGAGGAATGGAGACAGGGTTGCTGGCCAGCTGGCCTACCTAATTGGTGAGCTACAGGGCAAGGAGATATCTTGCCTCAAAATGAGGCAGACACATCCTGAGTAACAACACCCAAAGTTGTCCTCTGGCCTCCTATATGTGTGTACACAAATACATGTGTGTATACACATGGACACATAAACAAAAAGACAAATAAATAAACAAATGAGCAAACACACAATCAAACAAATACCCTTCACAGCACAAGGTATTACTAACTGAGGGATGCTTCCCTAACAGAATTTTCATTGTTTAGTGTACACAGGTAGTCCAGGGGAAGCTTGGTTTGAAGTGCACATTACCATACCTCATGGCAAAAGAGTTCCGATGCCTGTGGCTGCATGGGGCACCTGGGAAGAAGTGGGGAAGTTGTCAAAGTTGAAGAAGCTCGATCAGAAGTTTCCAGCTTGTCAAGGAGAGTGCTGTTTACAGTCAGCTGGCGGCCCCAGCTGGAAATCCCAATTTAACATGCTCCAGTCTCTGCAAGATGCTTTGCTGCATGTATGTGAGGGGTTGGGCCTAACTGCCCTTGTATGTGATGGAAATATGTGGGGCAATGATCTGTAAACAGGCAACCTGACATCTGGTTAAGCTCAGGCAAAAAGTTCTGGGAGACCCTGTGATAATTCTTTTTTCACAAGGGACCAGGCCATATTTTAGCCAATGCTCCCGGAGGATTCCTGTACAACTGGTCACTGCCTTTACGACCCCTGTATAGAGAGAGGCCTGGCATGTGAGAATTGTGTGAGACTCATCATGTAGAGAGCAACCCTGAGTCCTGGACAAGGCAAATGAGGCAACAAATAGGGCCCCCAAGCTGGCCAAAGGAAAATGTGGGCCACCAAACCTCTGTCTCCTCTCAGAACTATAAATAGAACACCATGACCTGAGTAGCTCTCTCTCTCTCCCCTCCTTCTCCACCCACCTGCCCCGTGAGCGCTGCCCGCCATCCAGAACGAATAAAGATAAAAACTATTTTGGCGTCGGAGAACTTTGTCTAAGGGGCTGTGACACTTGGGTTCTCGAGGAGACCCGCTCTATGGCGAGCAGAGCACTCTTAACAGCGGCATGCACCAGGCACCACGGGAAGTGTGTTACGGTCAAGACTTGGTGCGGGGCGAGAGTGCCCATGGCTGGTCTCTATCCGTGCCCCCTCCCTGCACCGTGGCCAAGCAGCTGGCCACGGCTTCAGCAACGGTGGCAGCTTGGGCACCGAGTCGGCAGATGCCCCTGCATCGGGGCTGGGGCTGCTCGACCCCCGGTGTCTCACCCCTGTGGCATTGGACCCCACGGTCACTTCGCTGCCAAGTAGGGGGGGCCACTGTGGTGAGCCTTGAAGCCTAGGGCGCGGGGCCCAGCCAGGGGACCCCGCCCATGCCTGCATCTCTCCCCGAGTGAGAGAGTACGGCAGAAATATGCTTTCATTTTTTTTTTTCTTCTTCTTTTTTTTTTAATTGGACATTTTCTTTATTTACATTTTGAAAGTTATCCCATTTCCAGGCTTCCCCTCTGGAAACCCCCAATCCCATCCTTCCTTGCCTGCCTCTATGAGGGTGCTCCCACTCCTGCCTTCCTGCTCTGGCATTCCCCTACACTGGGACATTGAACTTCCTCAGGCCCAAGGCCCTCTCCTCGCACTGATGTACAACAAGGCCATCCTCTGCTACATAAACTGCCAGAGCCCTGGGTTTCTCCAGGTGTACTCTTTGGTTGGAGGTCCAGTCTCTGGGAGCTCTGGGGGGTCTGGCCTGTTGACACTTTTGCTCCCCCCATGGGGCTGCAAACCTCCTCAGCTCCTTCAGTCCCTTCTCTAACTCCTCCATCAGGGACCCTGAACTCAGTTGAATGGTTGGCTGGCAACAGATTGGGAAAAGATCTTTACCAATCCTGCATTCGATAAAGGGCTAATATCCAATATATACGAAGAACTCAAGAAGTCAGACTCCAGAGAACCAAATAACCCTATTAAAAAATGGAGAACAGAGCTAAACAGAGAATTCTCAACTGAGGAAACTCAAATGGCTGAGAAGCACCTAAAGAAATGTTCAACATCCTTAGTCATCAGGGAAATGCAAATCAGAACAACCTTGAGCTTCTACCTCATTCCAGTCAGAATGGTTAAGATCAAAAACTCAGGGACAGCAGAGGCTAGCGAGGATGTGGAGAAAGAGGAACACTTCTCCGTTGTTGGTGGGATTGCAAGCTGGTACAACCTATCTGGAAATCAGTCTGGTGGTTCCTCAGAAAATTGGACATAGTACTACCTGGGGACCCAGCAATAACACTTCTGAGCATATACCCAGAAGATGCTCCAACATGTAATAAGGACACCTGCTCCACTATGTTCATAGCAGCCATATATATAAAAGCCAGAATCTGGAAACAACCCAGATATCCCTCAACAGAGGAATAGGTACAGAAAATGTGGTACATTTACACAATTACTCAGCTATTAAAAACAATGACTTCATGAAATTTGCAGGTAAATGGATGGAACTTGAAAATATCATCTTGAGTGAGGTAATCCAGTCACAAAAGAACACACATGATATGCTTTCATTTTTAATTGGGTTATTAAGACAGAGTTTCTTTATAGCATAGGCTGGCTTAGAGCTCATTATGGAGCTCAGACAGCTCATGAATTCATAGCAATCCTCCTGCCTCAGCCTCAAAAGTGCTGGAATTACAAGTGTTATCCACTATGCCCATAGTTAAGTGGTTTGGGTCAGCACTAACCACCTAAAGGTTGCGACTAGACCTAGATATTGGAAGGCTAAGCAGAGAGTCGGAGGCCTGGGAGCTTCTCATATGAACTATGCAGCTTCAGCACTGATAAAAATTGCTATTTTAAAGGTCACAAGAATAATGTCAGAACCACGATACATATACGAGTAGCGGGATAATTTGCAGATGGTAAAAATAACCAGTTTCCTAATACATCTTTATAAGAAGAAGCGGTGGATTAGAATGAAGACAGGATTTCTGCTTTCCATAGTTGAGAGCCCTCCCTCAGTGTAGGAGCTTCACTTGGGCAGAGAGGGATAGTCCTCTCTAGTGTTTGCCTCAACATGGGAATAGCCAAGCCACTTCTGTAGAAGCCACTTTCTTTGTGTAGAAAAGACAAGAAAAATTCATACTTGAAAGATTTGATTAATGAGTCATGTATTTAGCTGTGTGTATATCTGTGTCTGTTTGTCTGTCTGAGACTGTGTGTCTTTGTGTATGTGTCTATGTATGTGTGTATATGTATCTGCGTATGTGTGTCTGTATGTGACTATGTGTGTCTGTGTGTGTGTCTTTGTGTATGTGTCTATGTATGTGTGTATATGTATCTGCGTATGTGTGTCTGTATGTGACTATGTGTGTCTGTGTGTGTGTCTGTACATGTGTCTGTGTATGCCTCTGTATGTGTGTGTGTCTGTGTGTGTTTGTGTGTATGTTTGTGTGTCTCTGTGTGTATATGTGTGTTTGTGTGCTTGTTGTAAAAGTGTGAAGCATTCAAAGGTAAATACAACACATGGGACTTCCATATCCATGCAGCGCACAGTGTGTGTTGGTGGGAGGCACCCAAAAGTTCTGCAAGTCCATAAAATAATTTTATGCAATAAATAAAATGATCAAAAATTTTCTGACAAATGAGTTAGAGAGTAATTAGAGGACAGGTGAGGGGTGCGTCATTGAATGTATGACAGAAAGCCCCTTGTCACACTCTGGGACATCCATGGAGAATTGCTATCTATAGGTAATGCAGAGTTCACATGAAAAGCTTATGGGATCCACGTCTGTGCATATAACCAAAGCGATGCGTTTGGGGAGTTTATGCAAACAGCAATGGCAGTGCCCAACAGCCTCAGTGGGGAGCCACATACTGGGTTCTCTGTCTGGCTCGGGAAATGAGTCTAGAGCAGAGGTTCCACCTGCATCTGCTTGCAAGTCTTGTGATGAATAAAATGGGACTCTTAGTTCTTATGGCTGTGAAGTTACTTTCACAATCTTCGCTGCCGTCACCAGTCAGTGGGAAGAAACATTCCCATAGACTAGAGAGTGACATAAACATCCTCCAACTTCCGCTGTGCAACTCTATCCCTAGCCTTTCGCCTCTTTACTTGCTTCTCTTTTTTAAGAATCTAGAATTTCACACATACACATAATGGATTTTGATCAAGTCCACTCTTCTTTCCCTTCCCTTCAATCCCTCCCCTGTTCATATTGTCACTATCCTCCTCATTTATGAACTCTCCTCCTCTCCTCCTCTTCTTCTCTTTCTTCCTCCCCTCCTTTTCTTCTCTCTCCTCCCTTCCTCTTCTTCTCCCCCTCCTCCTCTTCTTTGTCATTGTCATTACTGTCATCATCTACAGAGTCCATTTTTATCACTGCTCGTGTATACATGGACATAGGGCCACCTGCTGGAGTGTGAATAACCGCTGGTGGACCACATCCCTGAAGAAAATGAACTCTCCTCTCAGCACCATCAATCGCTACAGTTCCCCAATTAGGACAGAGACTTCCTGGCCACATGCTCCCACCATGCTGGAACTTTGTCTGGCATGATCTAGCATAGGTCCTGTTCATTCCCTTGCAGTTACTGTCAATCATGTAAGCAACTGCACTGCTGCATAAAAACACTGCTGCACTGGAGCTTTTACTATTTCCCTGCCTCCTCTTCTACAATGATCCCTAAGCCTTGATAGGGGACTATGACATAAAAGTGTGCTTTATTCTTTTGTGACTGAGTTACCTCGCTCAGGATGATATTTTCAAGTTCCATCCATTTGACTGCAAATTTCATTAAGTCATTGTTTTTAATAGCTGAGTAGTACTCCATTGTGTAAATGTACCACATTTTCTGTATCCATTCCTCTGCTGAAGGACATCTGGGTTGTTTCCAGCTTCTGGCTATTATAAATATGGCTGCTATGAACATAGTGGAGCATGTGTCTTTATTATATGTTGGAGCATCTTCTGGTTATATGCCCAGGAGTGGTAGAGCTGGGTCCTCAGGTAGTATTATGTTCATATTTCTGAGGGTCTGCCAAACTGATTTCCAGAGAGTTTGTACCAGCTTGCAATCCCACCAACAATAGAGGAGTGTTCCTCTTTCTCCACATCCTCGTCAGCCTCTGCTGTCACCTGAGTTTTTGATCTTAGCCATTCTGACTGGTGTGAGGTGGAATCTCAGGGTTGTACTCATGGTATGTACTCACTGATAAGTGGATATTAGCCCAAAAGTCCGGAATACCCAAGATTCCCTTCACAGCAACCATTAGGCTGAGCATGAGGTCCTAGATGGAGGAGTTGGAGAAGGGACTGAAGGAGCTGAGGGAGTTTGCAGCCCCATGGAGGGAGCAACAGTGTCAACTGGCCTGAACCCCCCTCCCGATATTCCCGGAGACTTGATCACCAACCAAAGAATACACATGGGGGGACCCATGGTGCTGGCCACATATGTGGCAGAGGAGGGCCTTGTTAGCCATCAGGGGGAGGAAAGGCCCTTGGGCCTGAGGGTGTTAGATGCACCAGTATAGGGGAATGCCAGGTAGGGATGATGAGAGTGGGTGGGTGGGTGGGGTAGTACTCTCATAGAGGCAGGGGAAGGGGGAGAGGATAGGGGGTCCCAAAGGGGAGACCTGGAAAGGAGGAGACATTTGAAATGTAAATAAAGTATCAAAAAAAGAATACATAGATAGACTATATGATGTAGTATTGACACTTATAAAATAACTTTACTAAACATACATAAAATCTACATTAAAATAAAAAAAAGAGTTTCATGTAAAACTCAGAACATGAAAGAAAAGAGAATGAGAGGCAGTTGGGTAAGGTGTCTGTTACCTAGGTGGAACGTTTCATAAAGATGGTTTTTGTCTAACTAAAGTGTTCATTCATGTAGAAAACTTAAGAAAGAAGCCATAGACAATGCATGGACTCTTTTTTATTATGTTGTTGTTGTTGTTGTTCTGAATGTCTCAAGAATAACTGAAACGGTTTGGAAGGCTCAAGTAGAAATAAAATATGCTACAAAAAAAAAGTGTGCTTTAGGGCTAAACATTCCATAGTTTCTTATTCTCTGCACGTTGAGTTGGTCAGTTGTAGGTCCTTGTGATAATCACCAATTTATTTCTGCATCCATTTCATTATCATAGTAACTGGGTTCATCTTTCCAGAATGAAGATCATATATGTCACTCTCTAGTCTATGTCCTTCAGTAGAGTCTTGTCACCAGACTGAAGCACAAGCTCCTCCCAGGGACCCCCCAGGCCTTGTATATATCCTTGGATCAGCAATCTTGGCCTCCATCCTTTGCTCACAGAACTCTGGGTTCCCCACACCCTCACTTTCCCCACCTGGCCTGTTCTCTCTTACTCCACACCTGTGCACAATCTTTTCCTGCAGCTCTCTCAACCCACCTTTCTCGACCACTCCTTTGACATGGCAGTTATGGGAACTCCCTTTACCTCAGGAGACATAAGCTTTCTTCCCCTGATCTGCAAACTCCTTTCCAGTCAGGGCAACCTTATTCAGATTTGTGTGCCTGGGACCTGCATATTCTTTAGGACATAGAATGGCCATTTGTTGAATTGATGTGAGATTTATGGTAACTTTTTGGCTAAGAAGCTTTGCATTTTATCGTTTTAGCAGGCATTGGCATGCCTGGTGTTTACTATGGGTAATACATTGAATGGAAAGTTAGCTTTCTGTGCAACTTCCTCCTCCTCACACACATTATCACGTCGACCCATAGAAGATCACGTTGTCAGAATAAAAGAAGTCAGTGCTTGTGGGTAAGACTCTGTAGAGGGACTGTGTCTCCTTACTTATGATCCCTTTACCAACTGCACCACTCAGAACACTCATGATACAGGCCTGATAGAACGGAAAATACACTGTTCTCGTCAGAGCCCGCATGGTTTCTCTTCTTCAGGCAGCCCAGCTTGGAAGGGAACTCACATCACTCCTTTCACAAGCGTGATGATTTGTGGCTGAGACAGGAGAAGCTGCTCTCTGAACCACATGCCCCCTGGTGCAGGCAGGCTAAGGAAAGATGAATGGCAGTATAAGACAGACATCTGAATGTTTCATATTAAATTAGTCCCACAGAGCACCCAGAATTCTCATTCCATAAATCACTGGGTAACATAAACTTGCTCCCAGGTTAGATTGCTGTGACTTTGGCCTGCGGTGTCATAGATAATCTGAGAACAGTTAAACGTTTGTCTGAAATAGTAATCATTTTCAGCATATTTACGCAGCGGTGCTGAGTGACCCAGACTGATCTCTGCTGCTAGAAACAGCATGTAAATGGGAGCCAGCCAATTGAAGAGATTTCAAAAAAAAAAAAAAAAAAAAAGAGTCACTGTTTTTCAAATTCTTGGTCTGCTCTGAAATCGCCGTGCACCTCTTCAGAAGGTGCGCCCCAAAGGAGTTAACATAAGGGAGCGCCAGTGTGTTCCCATCCCTTCAGTAAATTGCAGTCACAGTGTCATTTTTTAAACCCATCTGCTCTACAAATCACAAGCTGAGAATGAAGTTGCTTGCGCCAACACACACATTTCTTCGATGGCCAAGGTTAATTCTGAGAAGAGTTCACATGTTCTTGGATCTGTCATGGTTCTCTGTTTCTGAACTGACATTCAGATACTTCATAGACTGAAAGAAACATTGGTCTAGGATTTAAGAGACCATCCAACTTGATACTTGCTGGCTGAGGGTCTGTCTGCACTGTTGCTGCCTCTCTTAATTAGATCTAGATTTAAAAGACTGTTCTGACACTGTGGCAAGTCGAGGCAGCAATAATTCCAAATGGTTCTTAAAGTCCCTCTCTGTGTGTCTTCCTGTCTCCATTTCTCTCTGTCTCTGCCTCTCTATATTTCTATTTCTGTGTCTCTGTCTCTAACTCTCTCTGTAAAGCCTTTCTACATAGGGTCATCTAGAATCGCTTTTCCTCTTAGAAGTCCAGCCTTACTGTGCATGGAGCCACAGGGACTCATGGCTTGCGTTTGTGCTAGCCAGGAACTAGAAGTGGCTTTAGGGGGAGAAAGAGTTCTGTGCTAAAGCCCACACTTGGCTGCTCTAACAAAATAACGAAGCTGAGGAGTTAATAAAGAATGTAATTTTATTTCTCACAGTTCTGAAGGCTGAGATTTCCATGATCAAGATGAAGCCATTCATATCTGGTCCAGTTTTTCACCTTGCCCTCACATAAGTCCTGGCATAAGTCAGGAGAGTACGGTTCTTGTAGCTGCGTTCCACTAGTTATGAGAGTAGAGGCTCCTGACCTGAATACTTCTCCAAGCCCCACCTCCTAATGCTATCGGGGATTAAGTTTCCAGTGAGTTTTACATGACATGCTCAGGTGACAGCAGTTACCACCACATAGGTTAAGCCACCTTATCAATGTGTTGTCTCACAATTCAGAAAACCACAAGTCCAAGGACAGGGAGTACACACAGCTAATTCCATCTGTGGGCTGAGATTCTGTTCCTTGGCTTCTCCCTGGCTTTTCAGTGTCTTGGTCTTATAATTTGAATATTTGTGGCTTGTTTGTGTGAATGACCTTCTGTTTGTGACTTTTCCCCAAAATTTTATGATGAAATGAGGTCACCTGTTTGACTCTATTAAGTACTAGGAACTTCTCCCTGGGGAAAAGCACTTCTGATATACTAGTGCCCTTATAAAAGAGGTCCCAGAGACTTCCTCACCCGATTCTGTAAGGACATAAGAAGATGGAGCCATCTGTGAACCAGAATGCAGGTCCTCACCAGGCGCAACCTACTGTCACTGTGAAAAGACCTCCCAGCTTCCAGGAATTTGAGAAAGAAGTTCCTGTGATTTACAAGGCATTTTGTTATATTGCCAAAATAAACTAAAACAACTTCAGCCTTTATCGTTCCTCTTAAAATATAACCTGAATCGCTCATATCTCTATTTTGAATGTCAGGATCTGAATTTTCCCACTTTGGTGAGGACAGCGGGTATGCCCAGCATATTCTAGTGTGGTCTCTTCTTCACTGATTACATCAGCAGGGACCCCATTTTCCAAGTCAGGCCACCTTCTGAAGCGCAGAGGGCCAGGCCTTTGGCATGAACACTCTGAGCGGACACAATTCAACCCACTATAGCAGCAAAAGTTCCATGTTCCCCTCCCAAGCACTTCGCCGGAGGAAAGCACCCTACCATTTATTACCACAGCGTTTCCTGACGGCCTCTCTCCTCTTTTTATGCTTTTATGTCTTTCTTTCACCAAAGTCTGATATTAATGGAAAAACCATTTTAAAAAAAAAGAAGAAAGAAAGAAAACCTATTATCCTATGAGATAAAGTGAGCGCACTCAACTGTAAAAGGAAGACTTATCGATCAGTTTCAGTCAAACCTTGCTTGTCTGACACTTTGCAGTGAAGGAATATGTTTTTATCGCCTGGCCAGATAGTTCAGGTTTCCGGTCAGTCTTAGCAAAGACCCTTTTTATGACATTGACAAAATTTTACCACAGAGCCATGAAAACACAATTAGATTTCATAACTCACATCAAGCCTGGAAGAGGTTGCCCCTATAAATTTTACAAACCTTATCAAGCTTTAATGTTCCTGGTCTGATAAGATTTTTAAATAGCAAATTCTACTGAACTTCATGTACATATGCATGTATATAAATAAATGTGTGTTTGTGTGTGCACACATGTATATAGAGATATATTTTTTATTCCCTTTTTATCTTACAGAAAGCCATGTCTGTCTGCTTCAGGGGAGAAAACTGTAACAGAGAGACCACTTACTTAAACAAATTTATTCCTAAAAAGGAAGCTGCCATTTATCTAAGAGTTTTAATCTTAAAATTTACCTTCAAATTAAATGGATTTTTTTCATGGTAATATTTTGAAGAAACAACATTGACAGATCAGCCACAGTATATCCATACTTTTGGACTAGACAGGTCATAATTGAAAGTGGTTTTAGTCACAGAAACTTGGCATTTGGGTGAAACCCTACATATCCATCCCTACCTAAGCATTTGAGTCTGTAGAGTTGACTGTTGGAAAAGCAAGCGCATATATATTGAATGAATGCTTTGTCTCCCTAGCCAGATAGGAAGCAAGGAGAAGGCACAAACCTTTTGTTTTATTTACTCAGGCTGAGGCTCTACCCACAAAGTCTCCTCACCAGTCTCATCAGCCCCACCCCAGCGCACTAGAAAGAGATGGCTCTGCCATCTTCTACACTTGTGCTGGGACTCACACTGAAATCACTGATGGAAATAGAGAAGACCCACCTGCTGCGTGGAACGTCAATTCTGTTAGCTGTTCAGCAGCCACCATCCTGATTTCAGTTAAAGCTGTGTCACAGCCAAATGATCCTGTATGCTTCTCAGAACCAGTCAAACACAATGAAGAATCATAGCATTAACTAAATGTGTCAGGTTCTGAAGACACATCTGTTGATTATACACCTTGGTTTCAAGTACCAAGTCTAAAGAAATACAAAAAGTTATGTGAACTCTCTTAAATGGTTAGGCAGAATTTAAAGCATTACCAGACTGCAGCAGAATCTTTCAAGCCATTTGGATTTATATGGTCCACATTATAAGGAAATTCATCTGCAGAAAATGTAGTTTTCAAAATATACTTTCAAGGGTTCAAGAAACCACCTGAAAGACTGATAGCTTTTTAAGTATAGAAATACTGACAGAAAAGCTTTCTTTTCTAATATCCATAATCTTCCATGTTTGAGACAAAGACTTCTATATCTCTCAAATGGCAGATTCCCAGATACATGTCAGATGGAGCAAATGCCGACTTGAATGGTTAGTTATATGTTGTTTTGTTATGTCCAAGATCAGTCATAAACCATGGTGGCATTTTACGTCTTTGGGTACAATTTTTGCATGCAAGGAAAAGGAGAAAATTGTAGCTTCTTCAAAGGGTGCTGTTAATTTGGGAGCGTTCCTTGAAGAAAACCCTTATTACCAAGAAGGAAGACAAGATTATTGCATTCACAATAAAGAGGCCATTTTCCTGGCCATTCTTTCAGGCAGAAGGGAAACGTGCTGTCCTCCCTCTGTTATCAGAAGAGCAATGCTCAGAAGAATGGGAGACCGAGTACTTCCTGAGCCTGCACGGTAACCATTCTCTCTGGAGGGAGAAAATGGCACGTCTTATTTCAGAAACCCCAGAGATCTCTCCCTCTGTCTCCTGTATGGCATTTCTCTTTCTGTGAGCTGGTAATGCTGGCTAAACATCCACATAACTCTCTGATCATGTCATTCCAAGTCAAGGTTATAATTACTGGACTTTCTATGAGAAATCATGAATTAAGAACCTCCTGGCTCCTTTTAAAGTATCATTTAAAAATATTTTAGAGCTATGAAATGTTTGTATGGAAAGTGTTATGTGCTGTGAGCCAACATCACTGTCACTGGCTAGAGTTCTCAGATCAACTAAAACACCGGAACTGGAGTCCACGTTGCCTTGTGTGTCTACTCTGTCCAGACTCTTTGCTCTCAGAGCCTGAAAATAGTCTGGAATAGAGTAAGTGCTCATTAAAGCTATTAGACAGCAAATGACAGCTAAGTATCCTACTTCACACTTGTAAGACATGCTTCTTTTCCTCTACTCAAAGCTTTTTATCATTGGATCAGAAAAAGCATAGAAAAGCGATTTATGTCCATTTTTTAAAAGACAAACAGTATTCAAAAATTTGCATATATACTAGAGAGAAGAAAAGATGATTTTCCATATCTTTTTGGTTCATAGCTAGGACAGACTCCTGTGACGAGCGACAGACAAGAGGAAAACAAGCGGAGGCTTATCAACATGCAATCTTTTGTAAATGGGAGATTGCAAAAGAATGTGCAATTAACACCAGAGTGTGCAGTTCTAAAATGGGAATGGACAAGTTTAAATCCTGTCCTCAACTGAAAAGAAAAGGACTATGGGAAAAGCAATGAAATGGGGGGGAGGGGTCAGGCAAGTTGGTAAAGGAGATAAAAGCTGTTAATCAGTTTTAAATTGTATCATCTCCATTGTCAAAAAATCTCCAGACACCAGTCACAGTGTCTGGAGCTGCAGTCCTGAAATGTTGTAGGCAGAGGCAGGAGGACCACTTGAGACCAGGAGTTTAAGATCAGCTGCATCCCAACATCCCTCTCAAAACAAAATTGTTCCTGTCTAAAAATAATGCAGGGACTAAAATGGAACAGAGACTACAGCAATGGCCAACTTGGGATCCATCCCAGGGGAGGGCACCAATCCCTGACACTATTACTGATGCCATGTTGTGTTTGCAGACAGGAGCCTAACATGGCTGTCCTCTGAGAGACTCTACCCAGTAGCTGACTGACACAGCCAAGCATTGGACTGAGATCAGGGACCCCTCTGGAAGAATTAGGGAAAGGAAAAAAGGAGCTGAAGGGATGTCAACCCCATAGGAAGACCAACAGTGTCAACTAACTCAGACCCCTGGGAGCTCCCAGAGACTAAGCCACCACCAAAGAACTTACACGGGCTGGTCCGAGGGCTCCAGCACATTTGTACAGGAGGGCTGCCTTGTCTGGCCTCAGTGGGAAAGGGTGTGCCTAATCCTGTAGAGACTTGATCCCCAGAGTGTGTGTGGGGGGGCATCCTTTCAAAGGCAAAGGGGAGAGAGGAGAGAACCAGCTGAGGGGGGACTAAGGGAGACAGCATTTGGGATGTAAATAAATAAAATAATTAATAAAAATATGGTGACTTAAAATAAGCAAATAAACCTCTTGGACACCCTTCTCTTCCTATTCCAGAGAAGGAGACACATTCAGGAAATTTTCTTTGAAGGTATAAATTTCCTTATAAAATGGGTAACTTTAGTCCTGATTTCAGACTTTCCTTGCTCTGTTTTCCATATCTAATTTCTCAGAATGATCCTTCTGCCAAAGACGGACCATTGGTCTGTTTTCTAAGGATTCAGACGAGTCGCCGATAATTGTAGTGAGGAAAAGAAAGCCCAGATCTCCCTCCCTTGTAGGAACCGAACCTAGAGCTCTGTATATGCAATGTTTTAGTATAGAACTACACTAATGTCTCTTTCACAAACCATAGGCAGAGGATTGAACAGAAGGCTTTTATCTTATCCATATTCTAATTCAGGAAACGGAAGCAGTCAGTGAGAAGTGAAGAACCACCACACCCTAGGCCTCAATGCTACCAGAGGATTCTGGAGTCCCTTTGCTGCCATCAAACAATATGGGGAACATCAATGTCCCCTCTTGGGATTCTTACTCTCATTATTAAGAGAATTTAAGGATGAACTCAAACAAAAACATTGAGGACAATTTTATTAGCGTTTTAAAAGAAAAACCCAGGGCAGGCAAACTGTAAATAACTTTAGTTGAGAAGATGAAGCCTCGTGATTATCAACTGTGAAGGGGAAAGTACTCTGTGTACCCTAAAGGAGAGGAAATTTCCACCGATTGATTAGCTCATGTTTACGAAATTCATTTGACATGCCAGCACTACCCTAGGGGCTAAGGCTATAATAGTACTGTATAGTTCTGGGCCAAATGCACTCCTAGATCTCTTGAACACTACTATCCTAGTTAAAGCTTAAGTTCAATTAACAGAGCAGCTAACAAATAGGTAAATGGTATAGTTGGAAGTATCTTCCACAGGCTCATCAGTTAAAGGTCCACTCTCCATCCTGTGATGCTATTGGAAGGCCTCAGTAGAAGTCCTAATAGGGAATTACAAGATGAGGACCTAACAGGGAGTCCTCGGGTCCTGTCTACTTCATCTTGCCTTTCCTTCCTGGTCTCACTGAAGTAAGCAGCCTTCCTTGCTCGTCCTCTCCACCTGGATCTGTCTCTCCAAGACCCCAGAACAGCTCAGCCAACTAACCATGTACCCAGCTCCTGAAGCAATGCTCCAAAATAAACTTTCATCCTTTTAAACTAATTTGTCACAGTGTTAGAAAACCAACACAAATAATTGGGGCTGTTGATGTGACTACACCCGGACACTGCCATTGAAAAGACCTTTTAATTGATTTGTGAGAAGAATCCAGACAAAAGAAACAGATCACAGGAGGTTTCACAGCTGTATGCAAAGCCTAATGGGTGATCCTAGCAAAGGGTCAAAAGTCTAAAATGTTGAGAGGAGGATGAATAAGAGTGACTCACATAGAAATGAGGATTATATTGGAAGCCGGGTTGTAGGTAATGTTTATACAGTCTGACATGCCCTGATACTTTATATAAGGCCTAGCTTAACATTGACATACTAGTTTAACTGGTGAAGAAAGTTTTGAGACAGGACAACATCAGGATATGGCATAGATATTTCTGGCTGCGCTTAGGAGATTAATGTCAAGAGCTGAGGGGACAGGAATATGAGATGCCTGCTGAAGGAAGCTGCATAAGATAGGCAGAGCCTGTCTGAGGGGACAGCCATGTGGGCTTCAATTGTCAAGGTTAGAAGGACAAGACTACCTAGACCTTCGTGTGGGGGGGGGGGGTGCAAGCACCACAACATCAGATGTGGAAACTTGGGGTTTTTTTTTTTCCCTGTGAGAATTTGGTCTTGTTTTAATCTGATATTTTCTTTTAATACTCTTATTCTTTCCTTTTGGAGAAGGGAGTTTACCTTGTGCCAGTATGAGTAGGAAATATGGAATTTGTTCTTTTTATTTTTCCAAGCTAAGTCTTTGCTTTGAGTTCCAAAAGCATTGGAATTATATTTTTTAGAAAAACTGGAAGTGTTAAGAACTAGAATTATTATAAATGGGGTGAACTTATTTTGCATTTAAGACAGTATGAGTTTGTGGGGCTACAGGCAAAGTGCTATACTTTGAATCTGGAGTGTGTCCCAAAGGTTCATGTGCTCAATTTTGGTCACTATAGTGTTGTGTATTATTAGAGGTGACAGATTCTTTAGGAGGTGGAGACTAAAAGGAAATTAGGTCATTGGAGACACTTGCAAAGAACATTAATACTGGGTATAAAAATAAAAACATTATGTATTGTGGCAGTTTGAATATGCTTAGCCCAGGCTGTGGCACTATTAGGAGATGTGGTCTTGTTGGAGGAGGTGTGGCCTTGTTGGAGGAATTGTGTCACTGTGGGGTGGGCTTTGAGACCCTCCTCCTAGCCTTCTGGAAGTCAGTCTCCTCCTGGTTGCCTTCAGAACAAGACTTAGAATTCTAATTCCTCCAGCACTGTGCCTGCCTGGATGCTGGCATGCTTCTGGCCATGATGATAAAGGACTGAACCTCAGAACCAGTAAACTAACCCCAATTAAATGCCCTTTATAAGAGTTGCCTTGGTCATTGTGTCTCTTTACAGCAATGGAAACCCTAACTAGGAGATAGATAGATAGATAGACAGATAGATAGATAGATAGATAGATAGATAGATAGATAGAT
>CM052701.1:66611834-66634518 GCA_028551405.1 Uromys caudimaculatus | reverse complement strand
GTCCCAGAAATGAACCCACACAGATATGGTCACTTGATTTTCGAGAAAGGAGCTAAAACCACCCAGTGGAAAAAAGACAGTATTTTCAACAAATGGTGCTGGTTCAACTGGTGGTCTACATGTAGAAGAATGAGAATTGATCCATTCCTATCTCCTTGTACAAAACTCAAGTCCAAGTGGATCAAGGACCTCCACATAAAACCAGATATACTGAACCTAATAGAAGAGAAAGTGGGGAAAAGTCTCGAGCACATGGGTATAGGGGTAAAGTTCCTGAACAGAACACCAATGGCTTATGCTCTAAGGTCAAGAATGGACACATGGGACCTCATGAAATTGCAAAGCTTCTGTAAGGCAAAGGACACTGTCAATAGGACAAAACGGCAACCGACAGACTGGGAAAAGATCTTAATCAATCCTAAGTCCGATAGAGGGCTAATATCCAATATATACAAAGAACTCAAGAAGTTACACTCCAGAAAACCAAATAACCCCATCAAAAATGGGGAACAGAGCTAAACAGAGAATTCTCAACTGAGGAAATTCACAGGGCTGAGAAGCACCTAAAGAAATGTTCAACATCCTTAGTCATCAGGGAAATGCAAATCAAAACAAGTCTGAGATTCCACCTCACACCAGTCAGAATGGCTAAGATCAAAAACTCAGGTGACAGCAGAGGCTGGCAAGGATGTGGAGAAAGAAGAACACTCCTCCACTGTTGGTGGGATTGCAAGCTGTCTAGAAATCAGTTTGGTGGACCCTCAGAAAAATGGACATAATACTACCTGAGGACCCAGCTATACCTCTCCTGGGCATATACCCAAAAGATGCTCCAACATGTAATAAAGACACATGCTCCACTATGTTCATAGCAGCCATATTTATAATAGCCAGAAGCTGGAAACAACCCAGATGTCCCTCATCAGAGGAATCGATACAGAAATGTGGTTTATTTACACAATGGAGTACTACTCAGCTATTAAAAACAATGATTTAATGAAATTTGCAGGCAAATGGATGGAACTTGAAAATATCATCCTGAGCGAGGTAACTCAGTCACAAAAGAAGGAACATGGTATGTACGCACTGATAAGTGGATATTAGCCCAAAAGTTCGGAATACCCAAGTTTCACTTTACAGTAATCGCTAGACTGAGAGTCAGGTCCCAGATGGAGGAGTTGGAGAAGGGACTGAAAGAGCTGAGGGAGTTTCCAGCCCCATGGAGGGAGCAACAGTGTCAACTGGCCTGAACCCCCCCCCCCCCGTCCTCCTGGAGGCTAGACCACCAACCAAAGAATACACATCGAGGGACCCATGGCTTGGACCACATATGTGGCAGAGGAGGGCCTTGTTGGCCGTCAGGGGGAGGAGAGGCCCTTGGGCCTGAGGGTGTTAGAGGCCCCATTAATGTGGAATGTAATGGTGGGAATAGGGGAGTAGGTGGGCGGGTGGTGGGAGGTGGAATACCCTCATAGAGATGGGGGAGGGGGAGGGGATAGGGGGTTTCCAAAGAGGAGATCTGGAAAGGGGGAAACATTGGAAATGTAAGTAAAGTATCTAAATAAATAAATAAATAAATAAATAAATAAATAAATAAATAAATAAAAGAATTCTACCTTAAAAAAAAAAAGAATTTCCCAAATTGCTGGGCACCACATTAATGGCTTTTCCTACATTACATTATTTTATTCTTTTTGATCTTTTTTTCTCTTTTTCAGATAAGGAAACTGATACAGAAAGTCCTGTGAGGAGATAATTGTTTCATAACTCAACTTATGAAGCAAGTGTGCTAATTTTACAGTCAGGCCTTATTTATTAGTGTTACTATTATTTTTAATAATAGTAGGATAGAGAAAGAAGTATCCATTTTCAAATCACAGCTGCTACAAAATATTTCTAGTCCTGAAGAGTAGATTTATTTTTGAAAAGTGATGTGGGTAGTCCTCTTAGGGTGTAAGAGTTGATGCTTCTGAAGGGTAGCCTGAGCTATCCAGTCCTCTTAGGGTACAGGAGCTAGTGCTTCTGAAGTGTGGCCTGAGCTATCCACCTGGGCAGAGCAATATTGCTCTGTACAGAAAATAACCAGAGTGCCTTAATAGTCTGGAGAGCCCAAGAGAGTGCAATGGGGGCTGAGGAGCGAGGTGGGAGGGTGTTAAGGAAGGAAAGAGGAAGGTCAAGAGGTGTGGGAGAGGTTAAAAGAAAGTAGCTCAAGTTCGCTGGCAAGACATCAAAGCCCCAAGAAGAAGAGCAGAGACTTGTGCTCCTCATCAGGGCTGTGAAGACTGAAATCCTGTCCTTACAGAGACCCTACGGGGTAGTAGAAGAAGGCAGTGTCCTGATGACACTCACAATTGACCTAGGGCCTCAAGCATACTAGGAAGAACTCTGCCAGTGAGGTACAGCTCCAACCCCCTTCTCGCTTCTTCCCTTGAGAAGAGGTCTCACTAAATTGCATAACCTGGCCTTGAGCTTATAATCCTCCAGCAAAACTGTCTGAAACAGCCAGAGTCTTAGTTAGGGTTTTATTGCTGCGAAGAGACACCATGACCAAGGCAACTCTTGTAAAAGAAATCATTTAATTAGAGCTGTCTTACAGTTTAGAGGTTTAGTCCATTGTCATCACAGAGAGGTAGCTGGGAGCCCTACATCTGTAACAGAAGGCAGCAGGAAGAGGCAGTGAGTCACCAGGTCTGGATTGAGCATCTCAGACCTCAAAGCCCGCCCCTGGTGATGCACTTCCTCCAACAATACCACAGTACTCCAACGAGGCCACACCTCCAAATAACACCACTCCCTAAGAGTCTATAGGGGCAGGTTTCATTCAAACCACCACAGCAGGGTTGCTGATGTAACCTTCTGGAGAGACAGAGGCAGGAGAGTAACAGTTATCAGAAACTTCTCCTTCCAAGTGCTTTATGCTCATTTAGTGCTATCAACAACCCATGGGAGAAGTATTCTTTTAGCCTGCTTGCAAAGACATGGAAACTAACATAAAGCAAATGAGTGATTGTTCAGAAGTACTCAGCTCTAAGTGACCCCAGACTGTGCTCTTAACCTCTGCATGATCCTAAGAGAAAAGCCCCATGGTTGGTGAGGAGATGGTATGAAAGTGAAGATCCAAGGAAGGAAGTAGAACAGATGCTGTATAAAAAACATACGCCCCTTGAGAACTCTTGGGGTCGTCCAAGGATCAAGGATGAGATTGCTTATTATGGGTTGGTCCATTGGCCTATGAAGTGAGGGTTTCCATTCAAATTTAAACAATTAAAAGGGAGAGCCAATTTCAATAGATCTCTGGATGCTACTCTGTCTATTTTAAAAACTCAAAGAGAATACACAAGTGGCTGAAGTTCAACACTCCGGGTCAGTTCAGATGTTAACTTGAATTTGACCAAAGGCCCTGAGCTGATGGGTGATTAGCATATCCAGAGAGAGGTTGTGTCAAGAGACATTAAATGTTTTCCAAGTAGACAGAAGATGCTAACACCAAAAACTGGGTTGGCATCAGAGAGAACACAATGGTAATTTTTTTTTTTGAGAGGTGACTGAAGAAGCCAGTTTGTTATGTAGAGGTCTATCTATCAATTACTTTCAAAGACACAACTAATACTTAGATATAAACAGAAAAAAATGGTCAAGCCAGCCAGCCAGGTTTTGATTTTGTCTGTCTGAACAGGACAGAGAGGATAAAACTTCACATTATTAAACTTGATTCATTTACATAACACATGCTACTTGGCTTTTTTTTTAAGGAGCGGAAAATCCACATAATGGGCGTTTTCTCCTTATTGCTTCTCTAAGCCCAGCACTGCAATTACTTCTCACTTAGCACAATGCGAAGTCTTTAAATGAAAATGGTGCCTATCAAAGGTACGAAGTTAAGGCTTGTCACAGAGGAAATGAGACAGCCTAATCAAGGCATTTAATCCTGATCAGGACATCCCGGGTCCCTGGGTCCCTGCCATTTCCCCCCCTTGCCCTTTGTTGGTAATCTCCTAAGTGAGGGCCCCTCAGATTCCATTTTATTGAGGATCCCTTACCCATACCTGCAATCTCTGACTTTCCCAGACAGTTTGATTTTGTATCTCAAAATAGAAGCTGGCCCTGAGGGTTGAGCTTGGGAAGGCAAAGGTGAACTAGGACTTCTTTCAGACATGCTCAGGCAGTATATCAAGGGTTACTTTCTTTCACTTGAGGTTCCTTGCTCTTTGTACCGAACATGCACTTTGCATCTATAGTCTCTCGTAAGTAACTACAAGAGGCAGCCAAGCTGAGTGTCTGGCATGTGTCCCAAGTATTTACAAAGAGAAAGCACGTGACCTGAGAAAGATGTGCTTCGTTTAGGTGGCATTGTGCTGAGCCAAACCGGAGCCAAGAGGAGGGAAGAGTCTCAAAGTGAGAAAGGAGCTTTTACAGAGGCTCAGATTGAAACAAAGAAGGCTTTTGGAGTGTCACATCAAGAGCCATGGAATGGTGCCCAGGGCTCCCAAATACTAATTTACTTTTCAGATTGTTTGGACTTTAATTAGTGAAGCCTTGCCCAAAAGGATTAAAAATCTTGAACTTTGAGAAAGAACAATTTTGCAAGGGCAAGTGGGAAGATACAGACGAAAAAGCAGCTCAGAGCCTGTGTAGTCAAAGATTAGAACTGGAAGTCCTAAAGTGGAGCTGGTAACTTCATTTACAAGAAAGGTTCAGACTAACACTGTATTCTGCATTTAAGTGTGAAAGCAACCATCAGGAAGAAACATCCTGCTGTGGTTTTAATCAAGCATCAGTGGTTCATATCCCCCCTGACATAAGTGTTCTAAAGTATCTAAAGTTTAAGCCTTTTTGAATCTAAATTCTATTCATAGGAAAACTCCCACACGCACTTTACAACTATGTCTTCCTTTCTCTGAAGATCATCTGAATGTGTAAGTGGTTGACCATGTGTTCTACTGTATCTACTTACAGACACCTGTCACTGAGCATACTGTGTTGCAATTATTTTGTAACATGTTTGCAAAAGAATGCATAGAGAATAAGTAGTGGCTTCACGAGAATGGCCCTCATAGGCTCAAATGTTTGAAAACTTGGTTACCAGCTGGTAGAATTGTTCAAGAAGGATTAGGAGGTGCTGCGTGTTGGACAAGGTTTGTCACTGTGGATGGGCTTTGAGGTTTCAACAGACTACTGAAATTCCCAGTTTATTCTTTCTGTGTTCAAGCTGTGAACTCTCAGCTGCTGTTCCACATGCCTTCCTGTCTGCTGCCATGTTCTATGCCATGGCAGCCACTCTCTGAAACTGTAAGCCCCAAGTTAAGTTGCTTTGGCCATGGTCTTATCACAGCAACAGAAAAGTAACTATGATAGTGTATGTGTATATATATATATATATATATATATATATATATATATATATATATATGTGTGTGTGTGTGTATACATGTATATATGTGTGTGTGTATGTGTATACATATGTGTGTGTATTTTAAATTATATTAATATTTAAAGCACTACTGTACTAACCAAATAGTTCATGAAACCATTGTTAATAACAAGTCATTCTTGATTATTTATCCATTCCCCTGTCTACTTACCTTGTAGAAGCAACTAAGAAATTTTATATTTATTATAATCTTGATTTTCTTTCCTCTAGGCACTCCCAGCTGTCCTAAGCACACTGCTATCCCCTCTGGACCTCCATTCTTTTGCCACTTCTCCACCCATCTTCATCAGACCTGCAGATCCTGGAACCATACAGATAAGCTTCCCTCCCCCAACCTATCTCTTCTGCTTGCTGAGTCCTCTAGGGCACCCCAAGCTGTCCTGAGTAGCCTGTTATACCTGTTGGACCCTCATTCTCCTGCCACTTCTCTGCCCACCTCCATCAGACCTGCAGATCTTGAACCATAGAGATCCACTGATCCAGATCCATACAGCCCAGATATCTGTCAGAAGCCTGCCACACCATCAAGGTTAACCCCCGTCCCAGTACCTACTACAACAGGAACAACCAGGGACCACAGCCATCCAGATGGCTCAAGGTCCTCAAAAGAACACAATCAACAAAAGCCAGGGAAATATGACACCTTCAAAGCACAACTACCCCACTACAGCAAGCCCTGGATAGCCTAACACAACTGAAATGTAAGAAAATGACCTTGAATCCAATCTTATAAAGATGATAAAGGTCTTTAAAGAGGAAATGAATAAATCCTTTAAAGAAATAAAGGAAAATACAATCAAACAGGTAGAGCTCATTAAAGAGGAAATAAATAAATCCCTTAAAGATATACAGGAAAATACAATTAAACAGGAGAAGGAAATAAAAAACAAAACAAAACAAAACAAAAAAACAAAATTGTGCAAGACCTGAAAGCAGAAATAGAAGCAATAAAGAAAACACAAACTGAGGGAATCCTTGAGATGGAAAACCTAGGGAAGAGAACAGGAACAATAGATGCAAGCATCATCAACAGAATATAGGAAATGGAAGAGAGAATCTGAGGCATAGAAGATACAATAGAAGAAATTGACACATCAGTCAAAGAAAATATTAAATCTAAAATATTCCTGACACAAAACACCCAGGAAATCTGGGATATCATGAAAAGACCTAACCTAAGAATAATAGGAATGGATAAGGTAAAGAGTTCCAGCTCCAAGGCCCAGAAAATATTTTCAACAAAATCATAGAAGAAAAGTTTCCCAACCTAAAGAAAGAGAAGTCTATAAACATACAAGAGGTTTATAGAACACCAATTAGATGGGACCAGAAAAAAAGTCCTCCTGGCACATAATAATCAAAACACAAAATCTACAGAACAAAGAAGGAATATTAGAAGTGGCAGGGGAAAAAGGTCAAATAACATACAAAGGCAGACCTATCAGAATCACACCCGACTTCCCAATGGATACTCTGATATCTAGAAGGGCCTGTATAGATATCCTGCAACCTCTAAAAAAAAAAAACACACACACACACACATACAGATGTCAACTTAAACTACTAAATCCAGCAAAACTCTCATTCACCATAGATGGAGAAAGCAAGATATTTCAAGATAAATCCAAATTCAAACAATATCTATCCACAAATCCAACCCTATAGAAAATACTAAAATGAAAACTCCAACCCAATGAGGATAACTACATGGAAGAAACCATGGGAAATATGTAATTCCATACCAGCAAAAATAAGGATGTGCACACACACACACACACACACACACACACACACACACACACACACACACTAACACTACCAACATCAAAATAACAGGCAATAACAATCATTGGTCATTAATATCTCTCAACATCAATTAACTTAATTCCCCAATAAAAAGACACAGGTTAACAGAAGGGATGCCAAAATAGAATCCATCACTCTAATGCATACAAGAAACATATCTCAGCAATAAAGATAGGCATTACCTCAAAGTAAAGGGCTGGAAAAAAGTTTTCCAAGCACCATCAACAGAATATAGGAAATGGAAGAGAGAATCTGAGGCATAGAAGATACAATAGAAGAAATTGACACATCAGTCAAAGAAAATATTAAATCTAAAATATTCCTGACACAAAACACCCAGGAAATCTTAAGCTTAAGTAGCCACTTTAATATGTAATGAAATAGGCTTTCAACCAAAATTAATCAAGAGACAGTGAAGGACACTTGATACTCATCAAAGGAAAAATCTACCAGAATCATATCTTAATTCTGAACATCTATGCCCAAAACACAAGACCACTCACATTTGTAAAAGAAACATTGCTAAAGCTTAAATTGCACTTTGAACATCACAAATTAATAGTGGAAGACTTCAAAATCCCACTCCCACCAACTGATAGGTCATCCAGACAAAAACTAAACAGAGAAATAATGAAACTAACAGACATTATGGATCAAACAGACCTAATAGACATTTATAGAATATTTCACCCAAGCACAAAAGAATGTACATTCTCAGTATCTCATGGATCCTTCTCCAAAACTGACCACAGTCACAAAGCAAGCCTCAGCAGATACAGGAAAATTTGCATAACAACTTGCATCTTATCAGACCAACATGGATTAAAATTTCAACAACAGAAACACCAGAATGCCTTTATGCTTGTGGACAATTCTCTACTCAATGATCTCTGAGTCAGGAGACAAATAAAGAGAGAAATTAAAGACTTTCAAGAAATCAATGAAAATGAAGGCACAACATACGCAATTTGATGGAGCACAATGAAATCAATGCTCCAAGAAAAGTTCATTGTTGTAGATTTGGTTTAATGCTTGCATTATGAGTTCCCAAATTTCATGAGAATCCCACCTGTGAGATGCTGAGGCTCCCTGCCCCCAGCTGGTTCTAACTGGTAAATAAAGTTGCAGTTGGCCAATGGTTGGGCAGGGAGACAAAGGTGGGACTTTAGATTTCCTGGGCAAGGGAACCAGGGGAAGAAGAAAGGTTTTAGACTTGCCATGCCAGAAAAGGAGGAGAATCAGGATTGAGAGCTCCAGGAAAGAAAGCATACAGCCATACAGGGAAGAGTGGCCCCAGGGACCCCTCCCCCAATTTGGTCGGGGATAGCAAAGATGGAATATAGACTTTAGTAAGTAATCATTCAGGAGTATTGAAGGGGAGGTGTTAGCAACGTGGAAGTTTGGGAATGGCTCAGTCATTGAGCTGATTTAGGCATATTCTCATATGTTCTCATGCCAGCAATTTAAAAGTACATTCAAAAGCTCTAGAAAGAAAAGCAAGCACACAAAAGAGGAGTGGAAGGCATGAAATAATCAAAGTCTAGACTGAAATCAATCAGTTAGAAATAAAGAAAACAATACAAAGAAAAAACTAAGCCAAGATCTGGTTCTTCGAGAAAATCAATAAGATAGAGAAACCCTTAGCCGAACTATGGAAAAGACAGAGAGACAGTATCCAAATAAGCAAAATCAGAAATGAAAAGGGTGACATAGCAACAGACACTGAGGAAATTCAAAGAATCATTAGGTCTTACTTCAAAAGACTGTATTCCACAAAACTGGAAAATCTTAACAAAATAGTTATTTTTCTAGATAGATAGTACTTACCAAATTTAAATCAAGATCAGGTAAACTATTTAAACAACCCTATGACCTCTAAAGAAAGAGAGTCATCAAAAGTCTCCTAACCAAAATATGCCCAGGGCCAGACAGTTTTAAAGCAGAATTCTGCCAGACTTTCAAAGAAATGCTAATATCAACACTCCTCAAACTATTCCACAAAATAGAAACAGAAGAAACACTGCCGAACTCATCCTATGAAGCCACAGTTACCCTAATACTTAAGTCACACAAAGAAACAGAACTTTAGACTGATTTCTCTTGTGAACATTGATGCAAAAATACTCAATAAAATACTCATAAACAGAATCCAGGAACACACCAAAAATATCATCCACCATGATCAAGTAGGCTTCATCCCACAGACGCAGGAATGCTTCAATATATGAAAATCCATCAACATAATCAGTCACATAAGCAATCTGAAAAAAATTGCTGATCATATCATTAGATGATAAAAAAACCTTGGACAAAATCCAACACCCCTTAATGTTAAAAGTATTAGAGAGATAAGGGATACAAAGCACATACCTAAATGCAATCAAAGCCAATAGTCAACATCAAAATAAGTGGAGAGAAACTTGAAGCAATTCCACTAAAATCAGGGACAAGTCAAGGCTGCCACTCTCTAGCTATTCAATATAATACTTGAAGTTCTAGCCAGAGCAACAAGACAACTAAGAGAGATCAAGGGGATACAAATTGAAAAGGAAGAAGTCAAAGTATCCAAAGTTTCCCTATTTGCAGATAATATGATAGCATACATAATCGACCCCAAACATTCTACCAGAAAAGTTCTACAGCTGATAAACACCTTCAGCAAAGTGGCTGGATACAAAACTAACTCAAAGAAATCAGTAGCCTTCCTTTTGATGAATGACAAATGGGCCACGAAAGAAATTAGGGAAACAACACCCTTTACAATAGCCATGAATAATATAAAATATCTTGGTGTAACTCTAACCAAGCAAGTAAAAGAACTTCAAGTCCCTGAAGAAAGAAACTGAAGAAAATATCAGAAGATGGAAAGATCTCCCATGTTCATGGATAGGTAAGATTAACATAGTGAAAATGGCCACCTTACCAAATTCTCCAGATTCAATGCAATCCCTACCAAAATTTCAACACAAGTTTTTATAGACTTTTAAACAACCACTCTCAGTTTCATGTAGGAAGACAGAAAACTCAGTATAGCCAAAATAATCCTGAACAATAAAAGAGCTTCTGGAGAGGAATCACTTTCCCTGAATTCAAGCTCTACTACAGAGTAATAGTGATTAAAAATTACATGGTATTAGTACAGAAACAGACAAGTTGATCAATGGAATCAAATTGAAGACCCAGAAATAAACACATACACCTATGGACATTTGATTTTTTTATAAAGAAGTCTAAAGCAGCCAATGGAAAAAAGAAAGCATCTTCAAGAAATGGTATAACTGAATGTCTACATGTAGAAGAATTAAAATAGATCCATATTTATCAGCCTGCACAAAATTCAAGTCCAAGTGGATGAAGCCTCTCAACATAAAACTGTGTACACTAAATCTCATTGAAGAGAAAGTGGAAAACAGTCTTGAATACATTGGTAGAGGAGACAATTTTCTGAATAGAACAAAAATGGATCAACAATTGATAAATAAGACCTCATGAAATTGCAAACCTTCTATAAAGCAAAGAGCACTGTCAATAAGACAAATGGCAGTCTACGGATTGGTAAAGGATCTTCAACAACCCTACATCTGACAGAGGGCTAATATCCAAAATTTATAAAGAAGTCGAGGAGTTAGACATCAACAACCCAAATAACCCAATTAAAAAATATATTACAGAGCTAAACAGAGGAATCTCAAATGGCAGAAGAAGCAGTTAAAGAAATGTTCAAAGTCCTTAGTCATCAGAGAAATGCAAATCAAAACAACAATGAAGTCCCATCTTACACCAGTCAGAATGGTTAAGATCAAAAACTCAAGAGACAGCACATGCTGGCAAAGTGTGGAGCAAGGGAAACACTCCTCCATTGCTGGTGAGAGTGCAAACTTGTATAACCACTTTGGAAATCAATTTGGCAGTTTCTCAGAAAACTGGGAATAACTCTACCTCAAGACCCAGCTATAACACTCCTGGGTATATACCCAAAAGATGCTCCACCATCCTCCAAAGATACTTGCTCAACTATGTTTATACCAGCTTTATTTAGACATCAACAACCCAAATAACCCAATTAAAAAATGTATTACAGAGCTAAACAGAGGAATCTCAAATAGCAGAGAAGCAATTAAAGAAATGTTCAAAGTCCTTAGTCATCAGGACTTTGTAATAGCCAGAGACTGGAAACAACCTATATGTCCCTCAACTGAAGAATGGATAAAGAGAATGTAGAATTCAGCTATTAAAAACAAAGACATCATGAATTTCACAGGCAAATGAATGGAACTTGAGAATATCATTGTGAGTGAGGTAATCCAGTTCAAAAAGGACATGCCTGATATGTACTCACTTATAAGTGGATATTAGCCATAAAATACAGGATACCCATGGTACACTCCACAGACTCAAAAGAAGCTAAACAATAAGGAAGGCCCAAGCAAGGATGTTTGAATCTCACTTAAAGGGGGAATAAAATAGTGATAGGAGGGAGGAAGCTTCATGGGAGAGGGGAGAGGAGGTGAATGGGGGGTTCAGGATCAGGTGTGGGGAGGGAAAGGGGAAATGGACAGTTGGTCATGAGAATGAATGAAAATCTGCAACTGATGGTGGGGGTGTGTGTGAGGGGCATCTGCAGGATGTGGCAGAGACCTGGGATAAGGGAGGCATCCAAGAATCAACGGGGTTGACTTTAGCTATGACTCACAGCATTGGGGATATGGAACCTGAAGGTGCCTCCTCCTGTAGCCAGGCAGAAACCCCAGTGGAACTATAGGGACACCAGCCCACCTACAAAACTTTTGACCCAACATTTATGCTGTCTACAGGAAGTGCAGGGACAGGGATGGAGCAGAGGCTGAAGGAATAATAACCAATAACTGGCCCAACTTGAGACCCATGCAATGGGCAAGTTCCAATCTCTGACACTTTTAATGATACTCTGTTATGCTTGCAGACAGAAGTCTAGCAAGGCTGTACTCTGAGAGGCTCCATCCAGCAGCTGATTCAGACAGATGCAGACTTCTACAGCCAACCAATGGATGGAGCTTGGGGACTCTGATGGAACAGTTGGAAAAAGGATTTCTGGTCCTGAAGGAGATAGGAACTCTATAGGAAAACCAACAGAGTCAACTAATCTGTACTTTTGAGGCTCTCAGAGACTGAAACAACAGCCATACACAGGTTGGACCTAGGCCTCCCCACATATGTAGCAGATGTGTGCTTGGTTTTCATTTGGGTCCCAAACAACTGGAGCTGGGGTTATCACAAAAGCTGTTGTTTGTATGTCGGATATGTTTTTCTAGCTGGGCTGCCTTGTCTGGCCTCAGTGGGAGAGGGTGTGCCTAGCCCCACGGAGACTTGATATGCCAGGGTGGGGGAATAATGAGAGGTGGGCCCTACCCTCTCAGAAGAGAAGGGGAGAAGGGATGGGGGAAGGATTTTGGTAGGGAGCAATCAGGAAGGAAGATGTAAAATGAATTAAAAAAAAAAAAGTCAGGATGTGGCAATGGAAAACCAAACAAAAAGGCCAGGAGCCCCAGTGTAGACCTTGTGTTCTTATGGTTAGATTCATCTTACTACAGCACTAGTCCATAACTACTTTTTTATTTTTTTGTTGCTGGCTATATGAGCTGTTTCAAATTATTTTATTTATTAAGAAAACATTGTGCCCACAGACTTGAAAACCTTGTAGCAATTATTTGAAAAATACTATCAGCTAAAATTCACAGGAGAAGAAATAGATAACCTAAGTAGGCGTACCTCTATCCTAGAAATTGGGTCAATTATTAATATTTTTCTAAAGCAGAAGACAATCTGGCCCAGATGAATTTCTCTAACAAATGCTGTAAATATTTAAGGGGAAAAAAATTGTACCAATTCTTTACAACCTTTTCTTCTTCAAATTGAATAATTCTCAATTCATCTATGAGGCCAGCAATGTTCCAACGCCCAAACTGGATTACAAGCAAACAACCAGCTAGTAGATCTCATGAGCATAAACAAAAATCTTCCAATAAAATATTGTCAAATCAAATTCAACAATGTATATAAATAATTATACATTAGGTGAAGGATTTATCCCAGGTATACTTGGTGGGCTCCATATTCAAAAGTTGATCAGTGTCACTTATCCTATCAATATACTAATGACGAAAGCCACATGATCATACTAATAGATTACAAAACTCATTTGACAGAAACCTAAGACTATCCTAATAAAACCTCCCATTAAACTAGAAATGGAGTAAAGCTGCCTCCACTTGACAAATACAAACACAAAAATCAATAAATATCAATCTTGTAATGAGATCAAGAGTAAAACAAGATTGTCTCAAACCACTGCCACTTTTTAACAATGGACTAATGCAGAGACACGAGAAATGGAAGTAATGTGTAGAGTCTGGGAAATAAGAAACAAAACTGACTCTGTCCATACACATAGCTATCTGAGCAGAAAGCATGAACCAACTGATAAGGTGTCTAATTTCAATTCAATTTTTATGTGAACCTAAAACTGCCCTAAAAATAATTTCCATTGAAACAATTCCACAGACATATTTGCACACATTTGTCGGTGTATTGTGGGGCAGTGATCTATGGCAGACAATCTGACTCACAGTTGAGCATAGACTGAAAATTCTGGGAGACCCAGTGAAATATCCATGAACTGTGGAATATTCACGAGGGACCGCATTATATTTTTAGCCAACGCTCCCGGAAGACTCCTGTAAAATCAGCCACAGCTCTCATAGCCCCTGTATAGAGAGAGGCCTGGCATGTGAGACTTGTCACGTAGAAAGCAGCTCTGAGCCCTCCCACAAGCAAATTAGGCACTGCAAAGTCCCCAGACCAAGCCAATGGAAAGTGTCGGTTGCCAAACCCCTGACCCCTCCCAAACAGTATATCAGACTGTCCAACCTGCATAGCTCTCTCTCTTCACTGCTCTCTACGCTACTCTCTGCCTGCCTGCCTGCCTGCCCACTCTGTCCCGCTTCTGTCCGTGCCCGCTGCCCACCATCCAGAAGGAATAAAGGTGCAAAACTGCTCCGGTGTCCAAGAGCCTTTTGTTCAACAAGCTGTAACACTTTTGGCCCAGGAAGAGACCCGCTCTCTGAGCCAAACGGCGGGGTGTGCGCCAACAGGTGGGTCTCACGGGGACAGCGCTGCAACCAGGATCTGACTTGGCACGAGGCAGCAAGTGCTGAGCGAGAACAGCATCTTTGCAGTCTCCATAGGGACTGGGACGAGGAGACTCCGTCCCACTTGTGCTCCCTCCCCCTGCAGCGACCCAACAGTGTATATGTGCATCACCGAATTCAGGAAATGCCCAGAAAAGGAATGTGTTTGTTGCATGCTACATACCTGTCCAGGTTACATCAGAAGGGTTCCATTTCCACAATGGCAGATAAGTCTCATTATTCCACATCATTATCACACTAGAGATGGGCACACAATAAAACACCACCATTCTCTTGATTTTCAAAGGCTTATTAGTAGTAGTAGTAGTATTAGAAGCTTAGCTTTCAATTAGCTGGACCCTAATTAAAGGAGACATCTTTTCATCTGCTGATATGCCTTATATCATCACATGTTTCTTAGCCATAAATGCTTTATTTCTTTTGCTACTTTTTTGTTGGGTTGTTTCTTTATTGATGTTTTGAACATTCTTTCTTTCTTTCTTTTTTTGATGCAAAATGCAAGAGGAATTTATTTATCCAGCATGCTGGGGTCGTCCTGCATACCAAGGTGGGAGAATTGCCATGCATAGACTGTTCAGGGACCTTATATATGGATTTTAGAGCAGCAGCCATTAGGCACAATGTGATTGGCAGAACAGTGTGACTTTTAAACTGATTGGTCTTTAGGGGATGAGGTCGCAGGGGCTTAATCAGCTCCTCCCTTCCAGCCTACATACTCCCTAGCCTATTTCTTCCAGGAGGGGAGGGGTGCCCATGTGCTCAGAGGCCCTGGTGGAATATCCTAAAGTTCCTGAGCTGATTTCTCATCCCCCCCCCCCTTTCTTGTGCATGTTTCAATCCTGAAGCTATTGTTGATAGCTATGCAGCTCATACTCCTGGTCTTCTGTATCTAGTTCTTTGTATCTCTGCTTTAAGACCATTAGCTATACTGCACCTATGTGTTCTTTAACAAAAGCAACCAAGCAGTTCAAAATGTAGGGGCCAAAAGTCAACAATAGCAGGAGAACAATGAAGGTCTTAACAAGGTAGATCTGAGGGTGGTTAACTAAGAGGAGGAGTTAAACCAAGACTGGAACCAGCCCTGACTGAACATTATTTCTTATAGCTAGCATATCTTGAGATGTCATTTCTAGTGTGTGTGAGTTGCGGTGTTGCTGATTTTATTTTTTTAACTCTATGATGGAATTTGGTAAATACAGTTTCTTAGTTTTAATGTCAACAAATATATCAATCTATTCCTATATTTTCTTGTAATTCCTTCTCATATTGTTAATATTTTCTTTCCTAGATTTCATCTTATTTTGATCTATTTACTCAAAGTTCTTACTTTTCTGTACTAGTTCCCTTTTGTAAAAGAAATATATATGGCATTATATTTCCTTCAGGATATTATTGCTTTTTCTATTATTTTTCAATTGTAAGTATTTTTTGATTTCCAGTGAAAATTGTTCTCTTACCCAGGTGGACTTTCTCTCTTGAATGTATGAGGTGATTTTAATCTTTCCTTTGTTAGTGACTTCTAACATATTGTGTGGTAGGTGGACATGTGGTCATATGATGGTCTATGAAATTTGTTAAGACTTCTTTTATGGCCAAAAGTGTGATCTGGGTTCCATGTGTGCTTGTAAAAGATATGTGTTTTCTAGGTCCTTGTGTGGTGGACTATATATGTCTTTTAGATGAATTCTTAATTATATGTCACAAATCTTCCTTATTTTCCTCCCCTGACAGCATGAACTATCAATTACAGAGAGAAATGTGTTCAACATCTGATGGTGATCTGTCCACCTTTTTCTGCAGTTTTCTTGATATTTGTTATATATATTTGAAGGTTATTGGATATGTAAAATTCATAATTATGTAATTTCTTTTATCTGACTGCTGCTTTTTTGTCTTAAAGTCTATTGGTCACACAATTACACCATCTTTGTTTGTGCCAATGTTTATTTGGACTGTCAAGTCAGAGTCTGACTAGAAAAACGGAAAACACTTTAAACATCTAAACAGAGGGAACTTAACCCAAGCAATGAGTTTCACAGATGACAGATGACCTGAGAAATTCAATAGGAAGTGGTTTAAAGACTGACAATAGTGAGGGAGGTCACCATGAGTAGGGGAGGGAAGCAAGGGGACGGGTGGGGGGAGTTCAGGATCCATTGCCATCCTTACAAACTGAAACAATAAGAAGGAGGAGTCACAGGAGCGGGTCATACCCTGGGAGCTGGGGACTGCCTGAAATGGGACAGGCCCCCGAAACTGTTGAGAAGTACCTCTACTATCAATCAGCCTTAAGTCTTAAGAACCAAAGTTAGACAGAAGCCAGCTGGCACCATTCTGACTGTGGCGATGATGTCACTTTGATTTTATCAGCGGGACCCTCCATACTGGCTCCCACGCCCTCCTGACACATCCCTAGTGTGCTTGAAGCATTTGCTTTGGGCATAATTACAGGGTAATTAAAGTACAGCAACGGCATTTTAGGTTCATCAGATTCTTTCTTTGCAGCTCCCTGGAGAAAATCTTGTCACCCAAACAGGGGTGCCTTATCCATGGTCACCATCCCCAGCAGAGTCTTTGTTCATCACTTGGGCTCTGTTACCTCTTGTTCCTCCAGAGCTGAAGACAAAAGCCACTCATCTGTGAGATAAGCAGGGTCTAGGACTTTTTCCAATTGTTTGTATTCTAATGTTTTAGACCAGGATACTGTGAACTGTATACAGATGGGTTTTGTTTTTATGTCCAGTTTAATCCTATTTGTTTATTATGTATCTTATGGAATAGTTGGTTGCTTGCTTTTGGGGACAGGGTCTCATGTTGCCCAGGCTATCCTTAAAGTGACTATGAGGCTACAGGTGACCTACAGTTTCTAATCCTCCAGCCTTGACCACCCAAGTGCTGGGTTACACATGGCTTTCTATGTATTTATTTGTCTATGATTTTGCTAGAATTGCAAATAAAGAATAGTTAAGCAAGCTGGGACCAAACTTGCCTTGAGCTGTACACAGGTGACAGGTGACACCCCTTTCGAGTAAAACATGTACCTGGCAGCATAGGTCCTTACTTGCCTATACTACACACATACAAAATGCACTTAGTAGCATGTTAACAACACAGGGCCCCCACCTGCATCGAGCTATGTACATACTGTTCTCTAAAAAGTGGAGTAAATTTCTGCTTCCCTAATGACAATCAAATTTAGACAGATGCTATTGGATCATGCTTTTGCTATATCTGGGTAGAAGAATAAAGTCAACCCAACCAGAACTGGTTTGGGGTACATGCACTGTAAGGCAAAACTATGCCCCCAAGTGAACTTTGAGAGATAATCACCTATTTCCTGTCTCATGCCTGTGCAAAATTGGGTGTGCTTATGATGTTTAAAATCAGATGCATTGTGGGAGGGGATATTTGCAGTAGATTTTATATAGATAATCAATCAAAATAGAGAACCATCCAATTGGCCCCTCCTTCCTTTAGAACCCATACAGGGAGACTCCAGAGTAACCTGGGGTCCTTGGGTATCTTCCCAGACATGGGCTACACTGCTCTCTTGCAGTGTAATCTGACTTTTCTGTGGCTTTGCTTTGAATAAAGTTTTCTTGCAACTCTTGCAAGTTTGTGTCAGCCCTTTATTTCTATTCTTTGCATAAGAGGTCAAGAATTTAAATTATACCAATGTAGCACATTCTACAGTTTTCCTATCTGTTTCATTCTTTCTTGACTTCTCTGGGTAGATTTGATTTTTCTTTTTGCTTTAGCATTTCTTTTCTACTCATTTGGATGTTATACGCTTTGCCTTCACACGTCATTCTAAAGATGTGCCATGTATTTTTGTTTAACAAGATGTAAATATAAATGTCTTCCTCTACCACTTCTTTTTCAGGTTTCCTTTCTCTTGTTCCCTCCTCTTCTCTCCTTATTTCTTCTCCTTCTGATTTTAATTCCTTTTTCATTATTCCCACCCTCTCCCCCCCCCCCACAATTCCCACAAATCACCTATTCAGGTGAGGCCTAGCAAGATCAGTGTTTGATGAGGGTGGGTCTGGCAGGACACATGTGGAAGAAGAGGGTATCTACATGGGGTGAATAGTGTCAGCCCAATTTGTCCCAGGAACCTGGAATAGGATGTTGAGCTGCATCCGGGGAACAGGTGTTTTTGGAGATGCCTGGAACAAGATGCTGGAGCCTTTTCAGAATAAATGTGAAAACATCATAGAAGAAAAAGGTTATAGGGTATGTCAGAGTTTGTGGAGATGGGGGCTTATTCTCTCTAAAAGGGACCTCAGCAGGACAAGAAGGTATCCATGTATGTAAGGCTGGAGTGACAGGAAGAAAACAGACTCTGGTTTAGGGTGCTGATGTAGGAAGGCAGATAGTAGGGTGTTGAAATCCCCTTTCTGGCCAGGCTATGACTCTACATGAGGAGTTGGAAGCAGAGCAGGGTGAAAGAAATCCTATGGGGGCTGGAAAGAAAGATGAGCCTGCAAAGATCCTTTTTATACTATAAAATAAGCAAGTACTCAGAGAATGACTCAAGACAATGAAACTAGCCTGGCAGGACTCCCACTGATAAAAGCAAAGACAATTTGAGCATCAGAATAATGAAAATACATAGGATTATACCCATTTAGTTAAATAATTCTACAGAAAAAAATATACATGGAAAACCAAATGAACCCATCTGAGTAGTAAGTGTTTGTACTCCTAGCTATTGGAAACCTTGAGCTGAGTGAATCTCCAGAAGGAGAACTAAACTACAAGGTGAGTCTTGATGTTGAAATAATGATGAAGAGGGGCCAGTAAGATGGTTCAGCGAGTAGGGCCTCTAGTCACTAAGCCTGATGACCTTCTAGCCCATAACTGAGTTTAGCAAGTTGTTTTCTGACTTCCACATGAGTGCTATGATATATGTGCACATGCATGAACAGACACACAAGATAGATAGATAGATAGATAGATAGATAGATAGATAGATAGATAGATAGATAGATAGATAGATAGATAGATCAGAGGCAAACAGGTGATGGAAGGCTGTTTATACAGTTTCACTATAATGTCTTTCTAGGAGAACCACTGAGAGAGAAACCAGATGTCAACCTCAGGCCCCACACATACCCCAAAAGGCATGTTCATAAATCCCACATCTGCATGTGTGCACATACATATGTAAAAAAGCAAGAAGGTTGGGATAATTAGACAATTTGAACAGTCAGGAGGATAAAGGACACAGTGTGTCCATGTTACTTCATTTTTTTTGTTTGTAGAATAACATACTGAAGGACTTGGCGTAACAGGGTCCCAGGTCTGCATATTCTCAAGTGGTTTAGGAATGAGAACGTTGCCTTTGGTGGCATTACAATGTTTCTGTAACTATTATAGAAAATGGTATTTTCTCTCTCCTGTGAGTCACCCTCTTATGTTCATCTCTCTCCTTCTGTTCATGCCATTTTCCAGGGTTTTCAGTGTATCTCTGTTATAGCTCAACATATTAGCCCCACTGTTCTTTCGCACAGCAATTGTAGTTCTCCATATCTATATATTTTTACTGCTAGAAGTTGCTTCTGAAGTTGTGGATCAATTCTCTCAGAAAAAAGTCCCATCATCACCTCTTAGTAAGGGTACATCTATTGGAATAGAAGCTGTGGTTTTGCTTGTTTTCACCTGAAGAGATTTGTACATAGTCTTCCTTGGAATATATAATTTGAGAGATTACTGAGTTTTAGGATGACAATGGTCTTCTCTGAGCTCTTTGGCAGCTCTATCTGTGTTCTAAGAAACATGCTTTCATCAGAATGATTGGGTCTTTGTAGCTCACTGTATTTATGGCAGGTTTCAAGACTTTGACTTTGTGTTTGGTCTTCAACAGAAAAAGATGAAGTACATTGAAATTCTTGGCTTTATTGGTTAGTATCTTTCATATATTCTAGAAAGCTCTGTCCATTGTACCACTATCGTCCACCCTGTTTCTCTTAGTAATTCTAGAATCCCAGAAGTCGCTACCATCACCATCTGTCTCCCTCTGTCCTGTTTCCTTCAGTTTTCTTCTCTTTGCGTTCTGTACATTTTAATTAATATCTTTAATTGTTTTAAACATACTAAATTCCATTTTATGTTGTGTGTCAGGTGACCCCCTAACATCTGTACTCCTAGTCCATTAGACTTTATCGCTTGTTGTTAAGTTGGTTTTCAGCTGTGATCATTTGTCCCTCGTGATCATTGTTGCTACTGCATCTGCTGTCCAGAACGGGCATCTACAGTAATGCTCAGAGGCTTGTGTTTAAAGCTTACTCATCCAAGTAGCATTCCCTGCTTTTTTCTGTCTGACATCTTGGGAAAATTCCATTTTCACCTGTGGTTTAACTGTCTGAAGTCTCATTTAGTGTGGCTTCTAGATTCTTACAAGAGCCGCTTCTCTCCTTACTACTCAGAGCCAAGTCTCAGAAATCTGTGCCTTCCCACAATGCTACCTGGCTCTGTCATCAATTCTTGCTCCTCTGGCTTACATGCTGGAAGTATTATCTCGTAAGTTCTCCACTGACTTTATGTAAGAGGTCAGAAGTTCTTCTGTCCTTCCCACTTCCGTTCCCCTTCTATTTTCTACACCATGGAAAACTTTCAAGTAGCGTTTACTTTGAAAGGGCAAAGGGCCCTCTTAATTATCCAGGTCGAATTGTTTTTTTACCACTTTAAAGTAGCAGGTCTGGGAATCAGACTTGATGTGAATTAAAGAAAAGAGAAACTCTGCCCTAGGCGCCAATCAAAGGAAAATATGACAAGATTTCACATTTTCAACATGAAATCTCTCCTTTTCCTTTGAACTTCTATAGCATCAAGAATCAGAATCTAAAGAAAATATCAACAAAAAAGTAATTAACCAAGGAAATAAGACAGCTACTGTACAAGAGCAGACCATAGAGGGTACTTACCCCAAAGCTATTGTAGCTGACCCTTACAGCCCCCTCTCTGTGTGAGGGTGTGTGTGAGAGAGCAGGGGCACAGAAAATACAAAACCCCCATCCTCTATAACTTCTCCAAATTCCAAGTTCACTGACAGTTTATTTACAAAATTAACTTAAGCCAACTATTGCAGATTTTTTTGTCAGCAAGAACAATCTAGGGCAGGTCTGCAGGGTCGGGGGGGACCAGAGTATGCCAACCTCAAAGATGAGTTGTTTCTGAGCTAAAAGCAAGTAAGAAGCCGTCAAAGGAGAACTGGACTCTGTCTCTCTGCAAGTCTGTGAGGGAAGCTGAAAGCTAACCACTGACTGCAGTGTTAGAAACTCTACCTTCAAGTGCCCCGGGTACTTACATCAGGTGCTCTATCTGCTGCAGGTTCCCATGATTGCTGCTTAAACAGATTCAAACTCATTTTTTCTTGGTCTTGTTAGTTCTCTGGGAATTTACTCTTCTTGTTATACATGCCATTGTAGGCTAGAGTTCAAAGTCACTTCTTTAATTACTATATCTATATGACATATATCTATGTATAAATGTATGTTATACATGTTAATAGATTTTTTCTCATCTTATTCTACCTTTGTTATGGACCTCTGTTTGCACTAAGAATTTATAATGATGAAAAAAAAGTGGTTTTAACCTACATGAACATGCAAAAGAAAACAAAAAGTAGAGATTTGGAGGACTGTTTGATAAAGCTTTCCATACAGAATTTAGTCAAGGAACATCAACATTTCACAGAAAAGAGACACAGACTGCAAGTCATGTGCTGAGCCTAGACTGTGTGGCGGGAAATATTTAAAAATAAAAAGGGCACCATCCCACGCTATACCCACTACTCTCTGCCCGAGTGGTCTTGCCCCCTCTGCCTCTAGGCTAGCCCCAGCAGCAACCAATCGATCGATCTTGGTTCTTTCACAGCGGATTCTGCTCACATTCCCAGCCATCCACCCCCTGTGGTCAGCGGTCCCCAAATCCCAGTAACCCGGTAAAATCAAAACTCTAGAGGCTTGTAATTTATAAGTCAGATTTATATCAGTAAATTCTTACCCCACAAAACGTCCACACAATTTACTCAGAGCCAATTGATATTGATATAAACTGCGCACCTAGATAAGACAAATTGTCCTATAATTAGCCATCCCTTATATGATATTCATAGCTACCTGATCCTCCTCCTCCTCCTCCTCCTCCTCCTCCTCCTCCTCCTCCTCCTCCTCCTCCTCCTCCTCCTCCTCCTCCTTCTCCTCCTCCTCCTCCATCTTCCTTCCCTTTTCCCCTCTCTCTGTGTCTCTGTCCCTGA
>CM052701.1:66583780-66611334 GCA_028551405.1 Uromys caudimaculatus | reverse complement strand
AGCTGTTTACCTGTGTTCTCTTGTATTTCTTTAAGGGAGTTATTTATGTCCTTCTTAAAGTCTTCTATCATCATCATGAGAACTGATTTTAAATCTGAGTCTTGCTTTTCTGGTGTGTTGGGATATCCAGGGCTTGCTGTGTGGGAGAGCTGGGTTCTGGTGATGCTAAGTAGCCTTGGTTTCTGTTCCTTATGTTCTTTCCCTTGCCTTTTGCCATCTTGTTAATTCTGATGTTAGCTGATCTTACTCTGTCTGGCTATGGCTTGTCCCTCCTGCAGGCCTCTGTATCAATACTCCTTGAAGACCAGCTCTCTCTGAGAGGTGTCTGGGTTTGGAGTGCTGTGGCACAGGGTCAGCTCTGAGGTGCAGACAGAAACCAGAAGGATCTTGTCCCCAGCTGTCCCTTGGTTCCTGTGTCCGGATGGCTCTGCAAGGTCCCTCTTGATCCAGTGAGTTTGAACAGAAGTGGTGGTTTTGCCTATGCTCAAAGGTGTGTCAGCACTCCTGGTATACCAGCTCCTGGTGCCCTGTGGCCCAGGCTGAAGTCCCCAGGTCCGAGTGAGCAGTGGTGCTTATCTTATCCCCACTCATGGCTTTTCCACGCTCCTGGGAGGGTAACTTTCTCCCAGCGCTGCTTAGCTATGGAACCTTGGTGGCCTAGTCAGAGGTCTTCCACCACAGATGGAAACTGGAAGTTTCCTGTCCCTGACTTTTCCTCCTGTCTCTGTGTCCTGAGGGCCTGGGAGAGTAACTTTCCCCGCGCTGCTTGGCTATGGGACCCTGGTGGCCCAGCGTGAAATTCTTAACTTATGGTAGTTGCTGTTATCTCTATTAATCAAATAAAACTCATCAATGTTGGCTTCTTGCCAACATGGTTGACCCATGATAGAAATGAAAGAGTGTGGGTAAGCTTGGATTTGATCCCAGGTTGGTTGGTTGGTTTAAATCAAACCAGTTTTTTGAATCAAACACTGTGTTAGCTAGCTTTCTAACTCTGTGACCAAATTCCCTGAAGAGGAAGAAAAGTTGATCTGGGCTCAGACTTTCAGAATCTCGGCCCAAAATTTCTTAGCCCTATTACTTATCAAAGTTATGGCAGAGAATATGCAGAGGGAAAGACTGTTTACATGTGGCCCGGAAGTAGAATAGGCAAGGTCTCCATATGCTACTCTGGGACTTCAATGACTTCACTTCCTTCCATTAGGCCCCACCTGGTAATGTTTCCTATACTGCCCAATTATGCTAAGCTGAGGTCCAAATTTTTAACATGGGTTTTGCAGGGACCACTCCAAACTAGCAAGAGTATATGCTTAATAAGGAGTAAGCTTGTATCTTTGGTTTTAGAGTTGAGAGATCTGAATATAAAAACCAATAGGTTAAATTTAAAAAAAAAAAAAAACTATGCATATTTAAGAATCAGGAAATTTTATGTAAAACTTTAGATATAGGATTTTTCTTTTACAAATGAAGTCTTTAGACTGAATCTGGGGATAGAACCACTAGACAAAAGTGAGAACTGTTGGGTCTGTGTCCTTCCAAAGTGTCACAGGCTCCATCATTTGCTGTGCTACTTTAGCAGCATCATGAGTTACCTAGACGCACATCTGGCATCATTTGAGTTAAGGTTCGTAGTTACCCAATTCCCCCTTCACAGGACTCAGGAAGAAGTTTTGGAAGACTCTCTTGAGCCATCTCCCCAATGCTACAATAACAAAAGGCACAAATCCCTTCCACAACTGCTTGTGTAACAGCTGTTTCAGAACGGCCTCCCTGCTGGCCCTGGCCACTGTCAAGTAAGCTGAATTGAAAGACTCTGTACAATTGCTCAGGTTGTTTACTCTGAGAGCTCTATCTAAGTTCTGAAATGTCTCTAAACATGTTCGTGGCACAGGTCTGGACAGCTAAGGAGTCTGTGGTCACATTCATGACAGATCTGCTTAAGACATTTTCCAGAGAGCCTTTCCTTGACTTGCTGCCGTAAGATGCTAACCAGCCTCCCCAGCACCAATTCCCACAGCTTCAATTCATCCTGGATTCAGCTGACAGAATAATCTGTTTCCAACATCGATCTTATTACAACCCTCACCTGCTCAAGACCCTGCAGAACCTCCCTGTTACTGCTGCTTCCATTCTACCCTTTGCAGTCTGGCATTCTAGGCCTGCATCAATTATGCTGTCCCTATGGACCATGTCCAGCCTTATCACAAGTCCCCTCATGACAAAATTCTTCTGCTATAGATAAAAGTCCGGGCTGTAGGGCCTTCCAAATTCCTATCCATGTTTTACCTGCCAGAAACCATCTCTAGATTTCATGTCAATCTAGTCACACCTATTTCTTTCTTTGTTCTCTTATCATGCACATATTTAATAAGTATGTGTCCTTGAAATTAGCCCAGTCTTCATTCTTGCTCCAAAGACACAGTTTGCACAGTAATGCACATCACCTCGTAGTTTTGTGCTCCTAAAAGATATCACTAATCAATCATGGTGCAGCCTCTAAAGTTTTGCTCAGCATTAAGCTCTAGGAAAATAGACCCATGGAATTATACTGGGATGTGCTACCCCGTGTGTTTGTGATTCATTTTTAGAAAGAACATCATTAAAATGATAGTGGTCGCAAGAAGTTCAGCAAGAAAACTGAGACAAGGAGTTTTCCCTGTATTCTCTCCATGCACTTCAGGTTCCTGTTTGTGGTATGAGGAGATCACGGTCAATATAATCACATTCAAGTGTTGGAGATATACCTCACTGGAAAAACATTTACCTAGCATGCACACAACTACAAGGTCATAGAGCTGCATCGTACACACACACATACGTACAAACACCCCACACCCCCCACCCATAGTAGTCAAGATTGGTAACTATCCCCTGTTAGTTTGTTTCCAAGGCTGCCTAGACTCTCTTGACAATATTTAAGTAGCTTCAGCCTTGTGCATCATGCTAATTTAACAATCAATGAGAAAGAAACCTTCCAGAAATCAGAGAGAGTTTCCTTGTGCTTCATTGGATCTGCTTGAGTCACATAGTCCTCCTTGTCCCAATCCCTTTACATGTGAGTATGTATACAAACACAAAATACTTGACTAAAAAACTGGTTATAAACTGAAAAGTAAAGCAGAAGGTGCTAGAAGATTTGGAGGATTCTGGGTACTCATTTTCTAAACGATTATATATACATAACTACTGTTCTAACAGTATCACAGGGGATGAAGGAAATTTCATCAAATTGATGGAGCTTGCTCTCTGTTTGAGGACACAGAAAGTGAACAAATGTGAACATAAGACAACAGGTGAAAGACACTGCACATAAAAATGGGGTTTGTGATATAATAAGGACTACAAGACTTTAGAAGGGATGGGTGTGACTATTACGTAGAGTGCTTTGAGGTAATCCTTGAAATTTAATGCAATTGAAGGGGAAATCAAACAGAGATGCTATAGGAAGGGAAAGACACCCTGTGCACTGAGGGAACAGCAACGGGTGAGCTTGAGGGTCACTGAACAGAAATGGGATGACAGGAGCATCAGAAGATGGGTGGGTGATGAGGCACCTTAAAGGCTGGGAAGTGGAGACAAGGAACCTACATTGTAGGGTCTTTGGGGGATAGTGAGGGTTCTTGGCTGGGAGTGAGATAGAAAGCCGCTGGCCAGTCTGGAACCAATGATACTCTAAGATGGTTATCTTAGAAAGAAGCAATCATTTTGGTTTCTCTTTGTAGTTGAAGTAGATTGGGAAGGTGATGGCTAGAATTCCACTACAATTTGGGGATAGAAAATTGAGTCTTTGACTGGGATAAATAAGAAATAAATAGTAGAAAGTGGATGGGCAGGAGAAACATTTTGAACATAATGAAACCTGAGAGGACCTGAGAGATTGGATGTGGGATTGTGGCAAGGGGGGGCATGGATCTTTCCAAGGGTAGAGCAAATAAAACATAGCGCCGCCATGAGGAAGAGTGCAGGAAACTAGGAGGGGGTGTTGAATATTTTAGACGTTAAAAAGAGAAAGCCAGCAAAGAATTACTACAAAGGTCTAAAGTTAAAAACAGAGGCATCAGCTGGCAATTTGAGGCACCAGGAGCTGTAAGCATCAGGAGAGTAAGGAAAACCATGAGAAGAGATGAGAAAACCAAAGCAGTTTAGATCCACAGATGTGAAGTCTCCACAGGTCTGACTCAGTGGCCTTCCCCACAGGAACTGGGTGGCCTAGAGTACACAGCAGCTCTCTTGGGAATTGCTGCACATCTAAAATACTTTTTCCTATGGTTTGACTTTTTGCTGAACTCCAACTTCCCCATTTTGAATAGGACTTTTCTAATTCATTTTAAACATTGCGAATGTTTTCCATGCATAGTCTCCTAAATATATTGACACATCAGGAAGGTCAGCCCATATGGACTGCCAAAGCAAATGCTGAGCTAGCCAAAGACAGAATTTGGGTTTATCTTGGACTGTAGGACCACCATGGCCTGTCTACCACATCCTGTCCCTTCCTGGGCTCTTGGAATTCGTGAGAAGGCCAGCTAGGTCAAATCCTATACTGAGGCCTCTGGGGACCTGAGTCAGCATCCTGGTGACGGGTACCAGACACACTGAGGGGCTCCTCCCTTCTTGATGGCCAGCCTGATTAATCTGGCGCCTAATCAGACTCCTTTGAAGGGAGCTCAGAGGGCAATACAAGAATAGCACACCTGTTTCCACTTGACTCCAATCCTGAAATAATTCTGCGGCTCCTACAAGATTTGAAACAAATTAAATTTGAAAGGGCAGAGAGGGCAGCTTTGAATGGCTGGCTCTGTGGAGAATGTGGGGTTTTGATCCAGGAAATGGCTGAATTGAACTGTGGCAGCTGGTATGGTTAGTACAGGGCTGTGACTCCAGCCTTACACAGTGGCTTCTTCTAACCTCTTATCCCCGGCATCAAGCTTCGGCTTTCTGGCCTTTGACAGCATAAGAAGGTTATAATGGTACAACGCAAAAAGCAACTGTCAAGAGGGGACGGTGTTGGCGCTATTTGTGGAATCTCTGTGAAGACCCATTTAGCCTTAAAGGGAAGCAATGACAGGCACTATTCTATGCAGCTCACAGGAAGACTGTTGTTGGGCTGGATACTTATCATTCCCCCGATCAAGATAGGAACGCCTGGAGAATCCTGCTGCTACCAGCAAAGCCGGGGTGTGGAAGGCAGAGCTTCCAGGCCAGGGCTCTACTTGTGCTTATCTTTCAAGTGGCCCCAGGGTAAGTCACAGGAAGTGTTGTCAGAAGAGTCCCAGGCTCGCCTCTACCTCTGCAGAGCCTAGAGGTTCTGGATGCAATGAATGGAACACAAGAATAAGACAGGACAGTTTTTCCATCTGGACCAAAGATCCAGAAAGTGCAATGATAAAAGACTGCCATTGTTGGCATGGGATAGCACAGGTTACTCCACTTCTGCTGTTCACTCTGTAGCCAGAAACAATTACCAAGCATTGCCAGGTGCCAGGTAGTGGGTTTCTAGCTTGGTAAATGGGTCTTTCCGGACTCACAGACCTGTCACTTTGATCTTCGTTGTAGACACAGCCAGATGTGATCAGTGTGGTAACCTGCTTCCTTGATCTTTTGCCAGTGAGGGGTTTGATGGAGAAGCTGAGCAATATAAGGCCACTGTTTTTTAAGGTATCTGTGCCTAATACCTCCTCACAACAGAGCTTTCCTGCCTGGGACCTGGGGCAGCTGATTAAGCACTCCTATTAGCCCGAGTCTGGCCATGGCTGATTTTTTAAGGCCTCCCTTCATCCCTTACACAGAAAGAGGAACTAAAGACCTGATTTGCTAGGCCACCTTGACCTTTGCTTCCAGATCCTTGAGGGCTGGAACATTTCAATGAGGCAGAGTGCAGAGATCTCTCTAATGAGGTTTGTCAGGACCTGCTGTTTGATAAGGGTTGGATTCTGTGACTGTCAATTTTCCTCCTCACTGATGTTCCTGTGGCCTTTGATAACTGAGCTCACACACATGGAGGTGTGTCTTTCATGTTCCCCAGCCTCATGGGCAGGGGTCTGCCAAGCCATCATTAATATGCACCTCAATGTGGCTGGTGGGAAATAAAGAAGCCGAGGCTGTCTTTTACCAGAACTCAGTAAACCTGTCATGTTCAGATGTTAAAAAGAAGAGTGCTTGCCAGGAGACCAGAGAACAAACGAGAGTCACTTGCACAGTGGCATTCTAAGATCAGAACTATTTACCTTAAACATGGAGGAGACTCCTTAAACCTCACCCAGGCTGGAATCCTCCCCAGCCCTCTGTTTCCTTACCAAACACTGCTTTGATGGGAGGTTTGGGGTTGGGGTCAGTTGTGGAAGACTTAAGGGACATTATACAGGGCTGGAAATGAGATCTAGAAATGAAACAGAAACCAGTTCTGTTCTGCATTCAGGGGAAGTAACTATTCACCAGCCGTGTTAACCACCACCTCTGGAGGGAATGTCTTCTATCAATTCCCCCACCCTTTCTCCATTAAAGAGAAGGAGCTGGTGAGGTTTGGGGGGGGGGGGATTCAGAATATGAGTGTTCAAGGCAATTCCCCACTACAGAGAGGTGATTTCTGAGAAGATCCATCAGTAGAGGGATTGACATTTAGAAATCCAATCGATTCTAGTGCACGCTGCATGTTTCATGTCCTCCCCAAATCTCTTCCTTTCTGCCTAGCTCAAAGCCCCTTGAGGTGACATCTAACTACCTTGACAGGGTTGATATCAGTGGCCAAGGAAAGAGCATAAGAAATTCTCAGCACTTAAGGATCGACAGTATTAATGGCATTTGAATGGCAATACTTCCCCACCTGTGATCTCCCCTCCTCTGACCTTTGCTCCTTATCAATTGCTGGCGTGAACTTTCAAGAATGAAACTCTCATTATGCCATGCCTCTGCTCAAAACCCAGGTGACTCCCTACTGCCTACAGAAGGATCTAAGACATCAGCCTGGTCTAATCCTGCCTCTTCACTCTTTCCCCAGTAGCACCTGATAAATGTTTAATAACCAGTGCTCTGAGGGAGGAGAGGCAGGAAATTATGTAGGCATAAGCATACTCTATTGTAATGTTGTATTACATAGCAGATGTGTAGCAAGCCCACAGTCTATAAATAATAAGTATACAACACTCCATTATAAATTCTATGCCATCAGTTTAGTCTTAGTGAATGCTTTTGATAGTCTTTGCTGAACAGTGTCTGTTATCAACTTCTAGCTGGAATCAATGAACAAATACAGCAGAGACACAAACATAGGTGATGTTTCCTTTAACACATAAGATGAAAGCAAAACACTGAAACTTCACTTGTACATCAAAAATTTATTCTTTTATCTATGTCAGAAATTCACAAATACCAGAGTATTACTATTTTGCACAATTTACAATGCAATGGCTATCAAAACAAAAACAAAACTTGATACATAGTATCACTTTCCCTTAGATGATCAAGAAAAATACAAACCCGGAATGGTAACATCTGCCCATTTCTATGGCCACCATAGTGTGGCCAATTTCCAAAAAGATATCAATGACGTCTCCATCTTCTCCATGTACATTAGCTGTAAATAAGATGGATAAAATCAAATCAGCTTAAATGCATAGTGACCTGAGTTACATGCTTATTGACGCTATTTTAATATAATTTTATTCTAAAATCAAGTCACTTAATTTTTATAATGGCTGCATTAACAACCATGTTGTGAATTTCCTGACGTTTTGATGATTGAATGTTGCAAGCCAGTTCACATTACATCTACTGCATTTACCCATAAGGCCTAGCAAGAGGCTAATTAACAGTCACTTAGAGAATGTGAGTGAATGCAAGACTCTGCTAGTTTCTTTTTGATCTTTTCCCACTAGACTCCCTCTTCAGTCACAAAGGGAGGAATACTGTTGGCCATCAGTTAATTTTTATTGTTTTGTTTTATTTTATTTTATTTTATTTGCACCACTGTCCTTTATCCTGGTGGTCAAATCTGGAATTTTCTTTAGAAAGACTCTTTCTCTCCTGTACTCAGTCTGTGAGGTTCATCTGGGGTTTCCCCACCTCCTTATACCTGGGTGGACATGTGACAGAAGTCTGGCTCCACTAAGGGCAGAGGGGGCTGGTAAGCAAAGGAAACCAGTGGATCCAAGAAAATGGCCCCAGGCTGTTTTCTAGAATTACTGGCAGAGAGCTAATACTTTGCTGTGAAGATCACTTAACTGGTAAGTATGAGCTACTGGAGGGGAGGGGGTGCTACTGACCACTACATAGGAGCATTCCATCTAAGTCTGAACCAACAGAGGAAAAACAGAGCCAAAAGCTGGGGGGAGGTTCTGGGTAGAATGGTCTGAGCCCTAGACCTGCTCAGCCTCCAACTGTTCACTTTATGAAGTGGAATAATACTAACGCTAACTGCGGGCTGTGGGAACTAAAATGTATAAAGCTCTCATTCACTTATCTAAGCTGAACATCTACTCTCTGCCTACACGAGTGAGGGCTTGTCTATCACAGGCACCCAAGAAGGGAATTCCACGCCTAGTGAAGTAAGTCTCAGTCCCCTTGTGAGGTATGACCTCACTGTTGCCCACAGGTCTGTTTCTTTGCATCCTGCTTCTTTTCTCAGAATCCATGGTCAGACCAATCAGATCCCATGTCCAGAACAGACAGTGAAAAACAATGAGTAAATGAGAATTTCAGTGTCTTGTGCATTAGTTATTCATTGCTGTGTAACAAATTACCCCAAAGCTCACTGCCTTGATAGGAAATATTTGAAATTTTTAATTGTATCTGTGGTCTGTGAATTTGGCAGCAAGTTGGATGGACAGTTGTCCTGCGGAATCTCACAGCATGTTGAGTCAGAAGGAAAGAAGGCCTGCAATCCTCTGAAGTCTTCCTTCCACCTGGAGGGTGTTTGCAAGATGGCTCGCTCACATGACTGGCAAATTTGTGCTGCCTCCATTTCTCTCAACAGGTTTTCTTCGGTGTCTCACAATATGGTAAGAAGCCTCCCCTAAAGTGATGACCCAAGGGAGTAAGTACGACATCGAAATGCTTCCTGAAGCATTGCAGTACCTTCCTCCCAAAGTCCAGAGACAGTCTAGACAAGTCTACACTATTCCTTACCACACCTACTAACCCTGGCTCACTTTGAGAAGAAAGCATTTTAAGATGGGAATACCAGCAGCCAAGGCTTACAGGGAGTCTCTTAGAGATGCCTGACAGCTTTTAGGAAGGCTAAACACCCATCATCATTCATGTTTTCAAAACAATATAGGTGATCACTCTTAACTTGCTTCTAATTTGGTGTTTGTAAATTCAGATTTCCTGCTGTTAGTGGCTCTAGGAAATCCTGCTGCTATAGAACAAAAACAGCAGCTGGTAGAAACTCAAGTATTGAAAGCCATAAGGAAAGATGCAGCTGTTTCCTGGATGTCTCCAAACATAAGAGCTCTCAGTTTCTTTGCTGACTGCTGAATTTCTTCCTGGAGTGTAATGGTTTGAATGAAAACAGGCCCCAGAAACTCATAGGGAGTGACATTATTAGAGGTGTGGCTTTGTTGGAGTAGGTGTGGCCTTATTGGAGGAAGTGTGTCACAGGAGGTGGGCTTTTGAGGTCTTAGATGCTCAAGTCAGACCCAGTTCACTCTCTTTTTCTGCTGTCTGCCAATTCAGAAGTAGACGTACCTCTCAGCTCCTCTCCAGCACCATGTCGGCCTGCATGCTGCCATGTTTCCCTCCATGATGACAATGGACTAAACCTCTGAACTGTGAGCCAGCCCTAATTAAATGTTTTCATTTATAAGAGTTTCCACGGTCATGATGTCTCTTCATAACAATAGAGACCCTAAGACACTGGGGTGAAGTAGAATCAGGCTTTTGTGGGTAATCCATAGTCTTTCCTAACTTCATCTATGTCCTGGCTTAAGGAAGATGAGGGCACAGTACATGAAAGAAAGCATAGCTCAGAGGGCTTCATTTGCTCTTGAAAAACTTGGCAGAACAGGTGTTGTTATCTTCCCATCCCATCGACTAAAGGTATCTTCCCCTGGGAGGTAGAATGGTCTGAGCCCTAGACCAGCTCAGACTCCAGCATTTTCATTTTATGAAACAGAATAATACTAATGCTTTCTGTGGGTTGTATGAATCCCTGGGAGGAACTAGGTCTTTTTCTCCTGGGCCTGGCAGTGCACACATACTGTGCACCACCTGAGAAACTGAAGAGGCTCAGTCTGGAATCCATTCTCAGACTTCTTTCTTTGCTCACAGGTCTATGCATCTTCGAACTGCTTTTGCTTCGACTTACCACGGATCACACATACCATTCAGAAATGTGGCAGCAACATAGTTTTACAAAACTCCCCTGTCTAAAAAGATTCTTCAAACTCTGATCACCTCTTCCCTGATCATGAATTATAAATTCAAGGTTTTCCACACTTGAAGCAAAATTGGAATTTGGGGTGTAGAGTCTGGCTGACTGAGCATACGCACTGAATATTATTGTTTATTTTTGCTTCTGAAGAGTCAGATTCATGACACACGGGACCAGATGTCATAAGGTCATGTTCATACACATGTCTACTATGCACTCAGTGTACTCTCCCCCATAGCATCCCTGCTTCCCTTTCCAGGGTCCTCCTCCTCCACTTGTCCCCTTTGTTTACCTTGTCAGTCTCACTTATACATTCACATTGTAACTATGTACATGATTTTATGTACCTATATAAAATCAGAATCCACAAAGATGTAATATTTGTCTTCCTAAGACTGGCTTCACTCACTTAGTTAATTATCTCCAGTTGCATCCATTTTTTTTTTTTCATACAAATGGCATAGCTTCATTGTTTTTTGTGGTTGGGAAAATTCCATGTGTATAAGCACTGCATTTTTTAATCCACCCCTCTGTTGAAGGGAACTTATGTTGGTCTCATCGTTTCTCTATTGTAAACAGTGCTGCAATAAACATGGATGTACCAGCATTCTCTTCTCAAAGCACTAAAGAGAGATCCAGCAGCTATACCACTCTTGGGAATTTAATCAAAGAAGTCAAAGGCAACATATCATAATGACCTTACACTGAGACTTTCTTACAGCCTTCCAAAGCACCTCTTCTCTTCAGGCACAGTTTATTTGGTACATAGTTATTAAGTGTAGACATTGTGGTATCAGGTGGGAGATACCCTTGAAATGTGAATGGTTCCGTGTGAAATGAATGGTCAGTGTGTTTTAGGACCTTGTGGCTCTTCTTGCTGACCTGACTACACCTGGAATTAACTAAAACACAAAAAATGAAGTAGATCATTGCTTAATTGGAAGTGGGAGGATCCCCTTCTAGTCTGGATCTTTGAGGTGAGAATATACACCTTTAATCCAACCTTTTGAGCTAGGAAACCCTCACTGCTAGTCTGGGCCATGCCTTTCTGCTAGAAGCTCATAGAAGTCCATAGAAGAAGGAAGCTTTTACTCTTTGTCTGCCTCTTCTTGGCTCACTAGCTTTATAGTGAGTAGAAAGTTTTATTGTTGACCTTTTTTTTTTTTTTTAAACAAAAATTCCCAGAAGGTTCTACTACTTCAAATATATAAAGGAAATAGAGATTCATTTGCTATTATTCAGGAGAAGGTTTGAAAAACTTTTTTTTTGATTGGGTCTCTCAACCTACCTAACAGTGAAGCCACCAAATAAAACAATAGCCCAAGAATCGCAGGAGACAGAATCTGAGGACACCTGCTGTGGACAATGAGTTATCTATGTAAGTGAACGTGTGCTGTGTGCTGTGTACGAGTGTGCACATGTCGATGCATGTATGTGCATGTACTGTATATTTTGTGTGTGTTAATTGGCATTATCACAGGGTTAAGTTTGCAAGGGAGACTAGTTAGGAGATTATTGTGCCTGTCCAGGCAGGATGATGGGAGCCTTGGCTGTGGGATCATAAAGACTCTGCTGAGAATGACTTGGCACTCCCTTTATGACCTTTCCTTAGCATGACTGCCCAGACCTATATGAAGACAGCCAGTGACCAAAAGACTATGAGTTTCCTCATGATCTGTTTATATTGTATTCCTCTTAAGATAATTATGGCTGGGGGCAGCCTCTGTCTGTCGTTTCCTTCTGTGTCTAGTGGGGGTACAAGCATAAACCTCTCCATTAGTAGCCGTCCTTTCATGTTTGAGCAATTCAGTGTTTATGAGGCTCTCAGTGTATGTCAAGCCTTTCACTTTGTAGTGGAGTTCCAAAATAAAGACACCCTTCCCCTCAAAGAGGAAACACGTCTTGAAGGCCCTTCTTAGAACAACATCGTTACAACATAGCTGTGGGACACCAATTAAGAAATAATGAGTTCAACCTGATTTTTTGAAGCTTAGAGAAGCCAAAGGGAGATTACATTTTCACCTTTATACATAAACAAGTTAAATTTCATTTTGTTTAAAGACAGAAATGGAACAATGCTAAAAGAAGAGCACTGTGACTAGTAGAGGTGGGATGAGCATGCTCTGGGGCTCTAAAAGCTCACCCCCATCCCCTTCTTCACTTATTTCATAACTCAGTCCATCCCATGACTTCTAGTATAGCTTTGAACAACAGGCTTGTGTTAGTTTGTAACCCCACGACTCCACACACTGCCCAATCTGCTACTAACTTGATTTACTGGTAAGTTAAATGAGAACAATAATACCCACCTTATGGGGTGCTTTTGAAAATTAAAGTTATCTATTTGACTAGAAAAATTAGAGCAGAGTCTATGTATAAAGTGCCCCAGAATGCTGCCTTTATCTCTCTGGCATTCCTTGAGGATATGTCTGTTCTAAATAGTAAGTCATAGATTCTACAAGAATTTCAGAGATGTATTCATTTGGACTGAAAAATGGCTAGGTACAGAAGGTTAGAGAAAGAGAAGGACAGGCATTTCATTTGGTGGTCACTATCTCTGCCCTGGAATGACTGTACTTTGGTGTAAACTGTACCCTTTCAGTAGAAGGCTCAGTGCAGATTGCCTCTCCAGTCACACCAAGTTTCCCATGGGCCGTTTTGCAAAGTGTATTAGAACAGGCTCAGGAGCAAGTTGTTCTTTGCTTGGCAGTTGCAACTCCTGGCACGAGGACTATGGATTCCAGAAGAAGCCACAGGGAGCTGGAGCCTCTCATGGTTGGCATGCCTTTGAGGCTAAAGCCTTTGGGCATTTATGTACTTTAGAGGCCAGAGGCAACCAGGCTGAACAAGGTCACTGCTATCCCAAGCATGAGGACAGCATGCCCTTTTAGCCCAGGGGCCAACCTGCAGCCCTGATTTGGATCCCTTAGACATTGACCTGAGGGATCAACTGGGTCCTAAATGATTCTTACTGTGCTGTGATAGAGTGAGCTTTGAGTCAAGAGACTCTGGCAAGTGTGATCTTAACTGAGTGTGGGTCTTCTTTTCCTCATTTTAAAAGTAGACATAACCACCCAGCCTGACTCCCCAAACACTGTATTCCAGAGAGTGACTGTGGGAATCAAATTAACCATGAGTACGAAAGCCTCTCTAAAATAGTAGACTGGACTATGAATGCAGTTCCCCTGGTAGAATACTTAGCTCTCATGCATGAGGACCTGGGGTCCATCCCCAGAATTGCATAAACTGGGTATGGTGGTGTATATCTATAATCCCAGCACTTGATACATAGAGGCAGAGAGCAAAGAGCTTTTGGTCATCTTCAGCTACGTAATGGGTTAAGGCTAGTCTGAACTAGATATCCTTCATTATCAACAACAAATGCCAGATTGTTTCTGAGTGCTGTAAAATCTTGCCCTTCCACCCTTACCTGTAATGATATTCACTGCTCAGCCTCCCGTCAATCACTAGCCACATTTTATCCCTTCCCTTTTTCTGTTTGAGGTTCTGATTATCACTTCTTTAGTGTAAAGATTTTTGTATCTAAGGTTGATTTGAATGCTCTTACTAGGTCATTTAAAGAAGAATTCTTTATTCTCTCTGTCTCTGTTTCTATCTCTCTGTCTCTCTTTGTCTCTCGGTGTGTGTGTGTGTGTGTGTGTGTGTGTGTGTGTGTGTGTGTGTGTGTGTGTGTGTTGTGCAGGCACATGTATGCACTAGAGATTGAACTCAGGGCTTTTCTCACATTGACATGTTCTATCACTAAAATTCATCCTTACCCCAGGACAATACTTTTTGTTTGCATATTTCACGCAGGGTGTCATTGAGCTAGTGTTCACCCTTTCTCATCTTTTCAAGTACTAGCATCCCACCATGTCCCCTGTCCACATTACTTTTTATACTGTATTGCAGCGACTTTTTAACTGGCTCTCTCAATGACAAGGTTGTATAAATTGCTCAGGGATGGATTGTCTCATAAACCCTGTAACTGCTACAGCCCTAGAACAATCAGAGTATACATGTTTGATTTGAGTGAATGGATGTACGGATGGATGACTAAATTTTGGTCAGCCAGCATTTTGAGTGTGGCTCCACTGTGTCTTCTGTATGACCACAGAGATGGACAAGAGTGTCACTTTTCCACATTCATTCACAGAATAGGAAAGACTAGTGTTTGAGTGGGTGAGGACCATGGAGGGCAACATAGTTGAAAGGGGGGTCTGATAAAAAGGGGTTGCCTCCCCATCTTGATGCTTATAGAGATGGACTCCGAGTGTAGAAATGAACCAGATTCGATGAGAGCTAACATTTCAAGGATATTTCTAATAAAATCAAGCTATATATATCTCAAGAAAAATAATTTCATACAGCAATTTTAAGCAGCAAATGCATCTAGCTAGGTATACCAGGATAAACTTTTCTCTTGGCAAGGTTTTCTGCCTTCCTATTCCCACATAAAGGTTTGCTTTCCCAACCCTTCTCTTAAAATAGACTACAGGGTAAATGACAGCTTTGCCATTGATCTATTTTTAAATGAAGGCCAACCTTCCATCATCCAATAGACTTTGCTTTTGATTAAGAAAATCTAGATCAATCTTGCTTGCTCTCTGTCTTTAGTTAGTGGCCCTCTTCACCTGACTTTTCTGTAGAGGTGGAATGAGCGGGCTCTATATTGGGATCCAGGGACCTATAATTAGTTCTTTGACCTTCAACAAGTCACTTAGTCGCCAAAGCAGGTTCTTTATTTTCAAACAGGACTTTTGATTCTTCATAGGGTTTATTCAAGCCAAATGTGAGGTCCAGTGTCACCTTTGATGTCCCATTTCCTCATTGTCACCACCCCAGACATCTTGTAAAAAAAACCTTGATAATTTTTAATCTATGACATTTTCCATAATCATCATCATTTTCTTCTACCCCAGGTTTAGTTTAAGACCTTACCATTTATCACACCATCATTTTGAGGGCCCTGCCAGGAAGAGCCCAGGGTGAAGGATGAGGAATGAAGAAACAGCACCTAAGTTGACAAGGTAAGAGGCTGCCCTTGAAGAAACACAGGTGTGCAGGCTTCTGAGAGTGCAGGTCACATGGTTTAGATGGAGTTGGTGAAAAAGCACTCCTGGACTCTCAAGGAGAGCCTAAACATCTCTGAGTCTCTGTTCCCTGGCCATGTAGTGCATCAAGGCAAGGAACAAGACCAAGATGGTGAAAGACCAAAGCAAGGAAAGCACTGGGCAGAGGGTGCTATGTCAGTGTCCCACACTCCTTGATTCACTGAGGCCTCAGATCCCTTAGCACATAGGGACCCTTTTTATGTACTTGTCCTACAGCCATTGAAGGCAGAATGTACGTTCAGGTCTTTCAGCTCTGGGTCCTTCTGACTGGTGAAAGAAGCAGGAAGTTCTCCCAACCTCCCGGTACATGGGAGTCTGTTTCCAATATCTTTTGAGAACCCAGTCAAACTTTGGCTGGTTTGTGTTGCCATTGCACCAGTTCTTCGCTGTTTCTTTTTAAAACTGACAGAGCTGTGAGCTGAACATGTATGGAAAGGTCACCCTACCGTGTGTCATGATCCATCAGCTGTTCATTGAACTAGCTCTTGTTTCTCCTCAGACGTCTGCCTCCTGATATTCCACACTGAACCTCATACTAATTTGTGCCTCGCTTTCTTAGGCTAGACAGGTACATCTGATGAATTCTACCTTCGTTTTCAGATTAGCACTAAATTGGGCATTAAAATATGGTTACATATGTAAGAACACCTGCATTTAGTCATCTTCCTATTTTCAATTGCTAGCCTAAAGTCTTGGCTCTTATATATTTAAAACTGACATTGTTAAATGCACATGCACATCTGAATTATTTATATTTAGGTTGATACAGTCTCCAGCTGCAACCGTATATTTCAATATCTTTAAATTCCACGTTGCCATCTGGACTAGATTGCTGCTAAATCAAATCAGATAAACGTTACCTTTCCACTACCTCTGATTTATATCAACCATTCATTTCCAAAAGCACAGCCCTGTTAAATCCAATCTACTTTCAAAAGCTTATAAAATTAGCTCCGTTTCGAGGGTTTGATACGCTTTCTCTGAAGCTTCAGCTTTGAAAAAGGCAATTTGGATAGACTGAGAGGCAGTGCCCAACCAGCAGCGACAGGAGTAGGGTATTTCATTGATTATTGTGCAAATCTTCTGAGCCTGACTTCATCCAATTACTCAAGACTTTCCCCTAATTAAGTTATTGTGAACTGGTTTATAGACCCCAAAAATAGAATAGAAAGTGTTAGGGTGTTTCTTATAATTTAATTCCTATAATTTCATCTGGCATCTCTTGGAGCTTGAGGAAAGTGTTAGGCAGATAGTGAAGAGTGAAGCAGAATGCTGGAACTTTCAGAGTTATGTATTTGTAGTCTGCTCTACGTGTACACTGGTCATGCCTGGAGAATAAAGGTGAAGTCTTGCACTAAATAAATAGCAGTCAGTCACTTTCTATCAAAAAAATCCAGATCCTTATTTATTGGTAAAAACAACAATGATTTATAATTTTTCAATAAATGGAATCAAAAGTAAAACAACAGGGCATTTGTTTGTTTGCTTTTTTAATGTTTCATTATTTATTCTGTGTGATAGGTGTATGTGATCACATCTGTGTGTATCACAACATGTATGCGGGGCTCAGAGGATAATTCACAAAAATTAATTCTTTTCTTCTACCATGTGAGTCCTTGGAGATCCAACTCAGATGGTCAAGATGGTGGCAAACACTTTTCCCTGCTGAGCCATCTAACTGGCCCACCAGGGTGTGTTGTATAGGAAGAGGGAGTAGGGGGAAGGAAAAGAAAACTCTAAACCCAAGCAAACAGCATCAAGATGAAGTCTGGGAGCCAAAATGGCTTGCACACATTGTCATTATTTATATGTGGTCGCCTGAAGACCTGCCATCCTCATCTTCTATCCATAGGATCCCAAGTCTCATGACGGAACATGAACTATTCTCCAAACCGCTCTGCTGGATGGAGCTGTGGTTCATCACCGCACACTTGAACTGATGTCATAAATAGTCACATTTTAATTCTTCCTGTGTTTCTTAAATGGGAGTAGGGAGCAGGCTGCTGAGAGAAAGTGGTTCCCATGTGATATTCTAGGCACAAATAGCTGGATACAAGTCCTAAATGCAGGAATGGAAACCCATTCTTTCTCAGTGTGACTAATGCTAATTTTTCTTGTACAAAAAAGAAATATCTCTCTCTTTAATGGTAAATTGCCATTTATTGTAAATGTGCCATAGGAAGGAAGCCATAAGTCATTATTATTGGCCTATTATGATTCATTCTACTTTACCCTGAATTAAATAAAAATGTGCACATTAAGATAATACACTTTTAGTTCAAATGTTCCTCTGCTGGACGTGTGCCCGCTGGATTTTTCCAGTCTTACCACTTTGGAGGCTGACACTTGACTTGCAGAACAACCATTCGATCATAACCACTGAATTGTCCTTCATCCATCCCAAGCACAAGAGATGCTTTCTAATCTCTGACTTAATGTATCCCCTCTCTGTGTACCACTCAAACGTCAAGTCCTCAAGAATGTTAGTCCTGTCTGTCTTGAGGGATCAAGGAGGCCTGGGGGGGGGGATTCATTTAGCTGAATGAAGATGAATACATCCAGAGATGCTGGGAAAAAGTTATTCTCAAAGGAGGGAGAAATTTAAAATAAGATGTTGAATGAAAGAAAGAAAACACATTCCATTAACTCGTCCTCAACACAATAGTTAGTCTTGGTTGGAAACTTGACTAGATCTGGAATCAACTGAAAGACAAACTGGTGGGTGCATCTGTGAGAGGTATTCTTGATCCCGTTACTTGAAGTGGGAAGACCCACTGGAAATGTGGATGGTACCCTCTGGTGGCAGCAGAGATAAAGGGGTCTGAGAGGCAAATCTGACTTTTTGCCTCATTGCCTTTGTGTCTGCTGCTGGTGAGCTCATCTATTGTTCATGCTGCTGCCAATAGTCCAGTCATTGACTGGTATCAGAACCTAGCTTCTTTGAGCTTCCAACATGGACTGAAGAGCGATGATTCTCCAGTCCTCAAATACCAGGTTAGGACAGCTAAGACATCCAACCTTGTGAACTGAGCAACTGCTGAATTCTCAGACTCCCCAGTGTAAAGACAGCCACTGTTGGACTGCTGGGGTGAATATAATAAATCACATTCTGATATTCATTCTGTCAGTTCCATTCCTCTGGAGAACCCTGACTAATACACTCCAGTTAAGAAAAATAAATATGAATTGTAAGTTGAAAAGCAGAAAGGGAATTTTCTGTGGCTCTTTACCTATGAAATGTCTCCCATAGGCTCAGGCTTTGAGTGCTTGGTTCCCAGCTGATGGTGTTCCTTGGGAAACCTGAAGACAATTCCAGAATTCTGGTCAACACAGAGAAAGTAGGTAAGGGTAGTGTGCTTTGACGATGATACCAGGACCCCAATTGCTGTTTCCCGTCTGCATGAACTCAGAAGCTCCAAAGTGCTTTCTCACCATGATAGGTTGAGCCTTCTGAAACAATGACTCAAAATAAACTGTTTCTCCCTTAAGTTATTTCTGTCAGGCATTAATTCACATGAACAAGAGAAGCCAATGCAATCCCCCTCTCTATATATATATGTGTGTGTGTGTGTATAGATATATAGATGTATAGATGTATACATGTATGTATATATGTGTTTATGTATATATATGTGTGGATATATGTATGTGTATATGTGTGTATATGTATATATATGTATATATGTATATATGTGTGTGTACATATATGTGTGTATATATGTAAATATGTATATGTGTATATATGTGTGTATATATGTATGTGTATATGTGTATATGTGTATATGCATATATATGTATATATGTGTGTGTGTAGGTATGTGTATATGTGTATATATATGTACATATGTGTGTATACTTATATGTGTGTACATATATGTGTATGTGTATATGTGTATGTGCATATATGTGTGTATATGTACATATGTGTATATGTGTATATATGTGTGTGAACATATATGTGTGTGTATATGTGTGTGCATATGTATATACACACACTCATTGAGAATTTCATACATGTATACAGTGCATTTTGGTCCTATCATCACGCACTCTCCCCTGCACCTCCTCCCATATCCACCTCCATTACATCCTTCTCCCAACTTCACAAACTTTTTCTTTTTTCTTTTTTTAAGCCACTTGTCCAGTTAGTGCTGCCTGTATATGCTCGGGTATAAGGCCGTCCACTGGAGTATATCCTTCAGTGCTCCCATCCTTGAAGAAAACCAGGTCTCTCTCCCCAGTGGCTTCTTTATTATTTAAAGCAAATGTCATTATAATTACTCTAAAGAATACTCTACAGTGGTCATCATTGAGAGGAAGAAAGTGGTTTGACCTCTTTTCTTCTACCTTCCAGGCCTGGTGTGTCTGCAAATAGTATGTATTTCTAACTCAATAAAATTGATTATATTCTAAAGCTAATGTTATTTTAAAAAAAAAAAAATACTTATTCACACACAGTATGCTGATTTGCTATGAACTTTTGACAACATAGAAGTACCAAGCAAGCATCTTGCCAGGAATAGAAACCAGACTTTTGCTTGGTGCCTCTTACTTTGTTGCCCACATGTTGAAGACAGAGAAATTGTGCCAGAGAAAAAGTTTCCCTTTTGCCCACAGCCCCAGCTTCTTTGTTCCACAGCCAGAACAGAGATAATGTGACAATGAATGAAAGAACAGGACGGCCGAGTGTAGCATTCGAAAAGAGTCGGAGGTCTGGCTGTGTAGCATGTGGCTGTTTGATGAAGAATTTCCTGTAAGGAAAGGAAGGAAGGAGAAATAGATGTAGAAAAGAGGGAACCGAGTAGCTTAGGGCAGCCATCCAAGACTTTTATCATCTATAAATGTAGAGGAAAACCTATTCAAGAAAAACAGACATGCACTACCATGAACTAACCCCAAGTGTTACCAAATAGCACAAAATGTTTCTAGAAGAGAGAAACAGAGGGTAAATAAAGGACAGACCAGATAAATTACTGTAAGTATAAAAGTGTGTGTGTGCCAATTAGTAATAAATATTATAGGAATAAAAATAGCCCTCGGCATGCAGAAGGAAGGTTACGTGGTAATTAAGGAAATTGAGAGGCTTATTGGACATCTAAAATATCAGGAAGGAAGATAATGAAAGCGTAATTGCAGATAAAAATTATAAGAGTGTCAGAAATGAGTGAGGAGCAGTGAAGTCGCAAATGGGATGGAAATATCAAAGCCATGCAGATAACATATTACTCGTGTCTTAATTGCTGGAGGTAAAAAAGAAAAGGGAAGAGATGATGACAGCAGAAAGCATCTTTGAGGGGCACTCACCAAAGGGCAGATCACAGAGTGACAGCACCAGACAGGGATGAAAGACAATTTATTCAAAGGTATTCATTTTCAAGATAGCCCGTTCTTAAGAGCATGGCCAGCCAGGGTACTCCACTGCCTTTTCCCTCACGGATGCTATCAAGTTAAAGCACGTGAGCTTACCAATACTGGATGGCTATTGAGCTGCACATGTTGTATGGTTCGTATAAGAAACTGTTTGGAGTCCCAAAGGCTAGGATTTGTTTGGGCAGGATTTCCTGAGTTCTTTGAAGAAAACATAATTTTGTAGTTAAACATAAGCCTGATGAGGCCAAAACTTTGTTTTCCTTTGAAGTGTTAATCTCTCTGTGGTGGATAATCTGCAGGTGCTACATCTCCAGAGGACGCTGTCTATACTTTATTGCATGTCACTTACATTGACACAAAAGGTTCTTGTCACATCACTCAGTGGACTATTTCTGTCTTTCTCTGTCTCTCTGTCTCTCTGTGTGTCTCTCTCTCTGTCTCTTAAAGTTGAGGATGAGCTAAAATTCATCATCCTCCTACCTCAAATTTCTAAGTACTTAGAATACAGACATGAACCACTGTGACCATTTAATGCTGTGCTGGAGATCATGGATGCTAGGCAAGCACCCTGATAACTGAGCCACATCCCTAGCCTGAGAGCTACATTTTTTACCTTACACTTTACTCATCATCGTCGTCATCATCATCATCGTCATCGTCATCATCATCATCATCATTATCATCACTACTATATTTCTCATTATTTTGTTGTTGGTATAACTACTACTGATAGTGGCGGTAGTAGTAGTAGTGGTGTGCATGTATTCACCAGGAAGACTGGACAGGTGCTCACATGGCCATGTTACTCAGGTAGAAATGAAAAGACAACTTTCAATATTGACCTTCGCCTTCTACCCAGGCCACCAGGAATTGAACTCAGTTCTTTAGGTTTGCACAGCAAGTGCTTTGGACGCCACACACAGTCATCCAGGTAGCATAACACTATCTATTTCAATTTAAAAGTCAAGAGCTTTGGGAGTGGCACTGTGCTGTATGCTACTACATATACAGCTATGGATGGGAATGGTAGACTACGTACGAAATCTTTCCATAACATTCCCCTTGTATTGGAGAATAAATAAAATAAACCACCAATACTGAGCATCATTAAATGAGTCTAATCCTCTTGATGGATTTTAATAAATATTTACATTAAGAGAAACATTTCAACATCCCTCAAGGGGTTATTACAGAGACTAACAAGACTAGACAGTTATTTTACAACAACAGCCAAATAATTGGTATTTGATAGAGTTGTCTGATTCACTGATAATTAAAATTATAAATGGGTCTTGTTTGGACTGACTGATTATGTTCCTGCTTGGCTGAGTCTGCCCTTTAAGTACTGGGGCATGTAATTAGACCCCTCTTTGACCTTTGACTATCACAGTGACCACATCTAGACTGTGACATCTATGGCCTAGATAAGCACTTAGAACCAGATGGCATTTTCAGACAGAATTAATATGGGCTTCACTAACCATGCCGTGGCTTGTCACAGACGGCAGAGCAAAGAACCTGGGATGTCTCAGCTCTTGGGCACTGTGTGCTATTCTATCTTAGATCTTCCTTTTATTCCCTGAAAAGATGCCTGTGTATAGGCAGATAACTCAAAATACCTTTTCTATCATTTCTTTTTTTTTTTTAATCATTTTTCCACAGGTGATGTGTATGTGTTTCTAGCACATGACTTGGTGTCCCTAGGAACTAACACACTGGCCCATACGAAACTGGCAATGTTCAACCAGCACTCCTAGCCTCGCCGTCTTGGCTGGATTCCCTGTGTGGTCCAGATTTAGAACCATGAGAATAGTGTTTCTATTCCAATCCTACCATTTTAAAAAGGAGGAAACCAAGGTACACAGGGGCTGGAGGGGAAGGCAGCTGATGAGCAAGGTCGGGACAGCTCAAGTGTCTTTTCTTTACTTTTTGAACTTTTCCCCCTGAATGGTAACCTTTAACTGGCAAGAGACTGTTCTGTTACAGAAAGGTAAGTTGAATAGTTCCTTCTAATTTCTCCCTTTATGTTATTTCAGTGTGACATCTTCAAGTATTTTATTCATAGCAGTCTTTTTTAGAGATATTACATAAATTGTCTTGTGATGGGTCTCAGAATTACAGTAAGCTTCAAAACCTTTCCAAGAGAGAGCTTTTGAGTAGTAATCCAGTTGCTAGAAACCACGCCCATCTTCTCACCAGAATAGTTTTGCTTTTGCATCCTGTGGACATATGTTGATATTATGCATTTACATTTTGGAAGGTGGGTGATCACTAAAATCTATCAAACTATTCAAGTTTCTAGTGTATATTAAGTGAAAGGTTTATCTAAATCCAAAGTCTAACTGAAACAGCAGTTGGTGCTGTAGCCAACAAAAATTCTCCAATCAGAATGCAGGCATGTGGAATAGTTGCTGCTCATCACCTTCCTGTGTCCTGAAGTTTTCCTTAAATATACTTATTTGCAGCCATTGCTTAAGAAAGACTCTGCTTTATGCTACATAGTATTTGTAGAATTCTTTAACCAATCAACAGCATCTGCTGTGTATTTTAAATAACCATGTACTCCATATTTAAGAGAGCAAATTATTTGTGAGTTGTAACAAGCAATACTAAGGTTTATATCTAACACAAAAGTGGCCAGGGAGAGAAAGAAGCAGGACAGAATGCCTGAGTTATATAAAAAGATCTTGGTGGAAATTCTGAAATAAGCATATGCAACCGCCTCCCATTTGTCAATGGTCTTGCTACTCCAATGCCACCTCTGTGTAAATGACTAAATGTCACTGATTATGGCAATTTGTTTTCTTGACATTGAAACAGCTAAATTATGATCCTGATGGAATTATAGTAGGTGAGTATGTGAGGCATTAATTAAAATCCTGACGAGGACAAGGGTTGTGTCACATGAGAAGTCCAAAATGAAAATCATATTTTAAATATTATGATAATGAAGTCACAAAGACCACAATTTAAATAATCACTGAAATTATTTCTGGATAATTTAATCTAAGTGCCAAAAATTAATTTATCTGAGTGGGCATTTTATTTCCTATTTTTAGATAAAATAAGGCTGCAAGTATGAACTGATATTTTAAAAAAAAAATTCTCCCTGCTGCAGTACATATCAGTATGGAGGAGCCTCAAAACAAAAACAAACCAAAATAGATCAACCATATGACCCAGCCATGGCACTCCTGGGTATTGACACTTATGTCAACATATCATAGAGATACTGAATTCACATCAATGTTCATGGCAGCACTGTGCACAATAGTTACTTAAGGAACCAACCTAGTGGTCCAATAACAGAAGATAGAAAAGGAAAAGAAGCTGTATTATACAATGTTCTTTTTCAGCCATTATAAGAGGTGGAGCTACGTTATTTGTAGAAAGATGAATATAACTAGAGATCGCTGTATGTATCGAATTAGGTCAGTTTCAGAAAAATGAATATAATATACTTGTTCTCTCTACACATATACATATCAATACATGTTAGGGATACATCACATGGGAGTAGAAAGGCTCCTTCTCTGGAACAAATGAGACTAACAGACGTGGGGAGAGATGAAAGGATAGAGCTTGATATACAAAATGTTACATGGAAATGTCCTTATGTAGTGTTGTGTTATATATTTCTTCACTTTGAGTCAGGTCCATTCACTTTCATTTTTAATTTAACACAATTTTCCATGTTTATGGTCAACAGAATGATCTTTCAGCACATGTATACTGTTAGTTATCTTGTTGCTGGAAGAAAATTCCTGAGAAAAGCAATCTAAGGAAGGGTTTATTTTGACTAATGGTTTTAGGATACAGCCCATCCCTGTGTGGTAGTCATGGCAACCTGAGCTGGAGGCCACTAGACACATTGTATTCACAGTCAGGAAGCAGAGAAATACAGTGAAGGAAACTCTTGTCCATTCTAGTGTCTCCTTTTCAAGGCCCACAGAATGTTTCAGTCCACAGTTCAAGTGGATTGTCCAGCCTCAGTTAATCCAATCTAGATACATTATTATAGGTTTGTTAAAAGGCCAGCCAAACCATTCTTAAACATGTCCAGAGGCCCATCTTCTAGGGCTTTCTTTCAAGTTAGCAATCTTAACAATCACAACAAGTATATACCATTATGTATCATCTCAGAGTAATTGACACATTCATCACAGACAGTTTTTATTCTCTGCATAAGAAGCATTTAAAATCCTTTCTCCAACATATTAGGGAAAATCCAATTAGTTGTCAATCATAATTATCTTGCTATTCTCTAGAATGTTAGAAGCCATTCCTTCTGTGCAAATTGCACCCTTAGACCTACTAACCGTCCCCTCACCAGCACTTCCTCCCTTTCCCTGTCCAGTGTGAGCTCCGGGTAAGTAGGAAATATGCCTGGCCTCAGAGGTCAGCTGTGAGAGCTTCCACTTCTAAGTGAGAATGCATGTGGCTGGTCTTCCTGGGTCTGCCTTCTTTCACTTTACATAATGTCTTCTGGGATCATCTGCCTGTTAATAATGACAAAAATTCCCTCTTCCTTATTCTCTAGCACTGCTCCATACAACTCTTCACAACTGGCCCACTGAGATTCAAATGCCTTCCAGCTGATGACAAGTGATCAGTATTCTGCAATAATTTCTAATGGATCTAGTATAGGTATGAGTTTGTCTAGATAATTTATTCCTTGCTTTTCAAAATCTTCACACTATCAGAATTTAATTTTAAAAACCAGATTATTATATACCCCTTAATAGTGTTTCTTACTCTTATTTGGTGATTGGCTCTTAATTCACTAGAACTAAACTTCCATGGTTGCTTTTTAAATCACATAAATAAAATACTGTTGAAAAGTGGTTATGAACCTAGGCAATGATGTACCTTGAGAAATTTCAGTATTCCTCCTCCAAAAAAACAGATGCACATTTTAATTATGTGTATGCATAAATCACATGTACATGTATGTGTTTACAAGGAGAATTGTATGCATTTCCCTCTGTAAACATAAAGCACATCTCAAAAATTCAGATGAGCAACAGCAAAATGAGGATGACCTATGCCATTTAACCTATGCTTTTTAGTAGTTTTATGTTTTCTTCCACATATTAAAATTACTTTAACTGTTACTCTGATACTATATATTTATTTTTGTTTTATATTTGTTATTATGTTGTTTTGTAATCTCTTAATTACTGTTCATTACCTCCTATGCATGCAGAGGTCAAAATTGTATAGATCAAGGTGTCTCTCTCAATTTCTTGCCACCTTTTCTTCTTTTTTCCTTCCTTCCTTCCTTCCTTCCTTCCTTCCTTCCTTCCTTCCTTCCTTCCTTTCTTTCTTTCTTTCTTTCTTTCTTTCTTTCTTTCTTTCTTTCTTTCTTTCTTTCTTTCTCTCTTTCTTTCTCTTTTTTCCTTCCTTCCTTGCTTGCTTTCTTTTTATTATTATTTTTTTTGACAGTGCTTCCCTCTGAACCTAATGCTCACCAATTTAGCTAAACTGGCTGAACAGTGTGATGGCTCTGGACTCAGATCCTCTTCATGTTTGTGCAGCAAGCATTTTACCAGCTGAGCCAGCTCCCCAGCCCATAAAGATTAGTTTTATTGGTTGTCAGATTTCACTTCAGATCAGTATTATTTCTTCTCCATGTTCCACCAACTCATGTTTAACAATAGACCTGAGTATATGAAATGGATGATGATGAACTTAAGTACTTTCTACAACCTTCCAGAAGGCAATGTGTTTAAAATCAGACAAATGGGTTTGAGGGTCTGTCTATGTAGTAGTATGAAAAGTATTCTCTCCTGCTACACTCTTAACACAGTGTCAGATACATAGGGTTTTTCCTACACACATCAAACAATTTATCATGAATCTGTGTTTCTATCTGAAATTAGAATCACATACCACAAGCAACAGGCTCAGTTCTACAAGATAGCCCCTGGTTCAGATGCCAATCACAAGTTTGGGTCTCTGAAGCTATTACATCACTAACAATAAATTAGTTTCCTGGTTTCCCAGCATCATCCCCCAGGGGTTTCATAACTAGCTAGGGTGGCTCATGGGACTCAGGGAAACACTTCATTTGTGTTTACTATAAAGGGTGTTATTACCAAGGGTACAGATGAAAAGGGTGAGGTATGGATGGTCCTTCATACAAGATCTTCTTTTCCTTTCCTTTGGCATTACATGAACCACACAATTGGCAAGTGGATGTGCTTATAAGCTAGAAAGATGGTAGTTTATTATTACCTCAGTCTCCAGTTCCTCCCCTACCTCAAAAGATGGCAGTGAGGTTGAGACTTCTAAGCTAACAGATTGATCTTTTGGTGAATATTCTCCATCAAGGAATTAGGAAGAGTCACTTCCTTAAAAACCAAATAACCCCATCAAAAAATGGGGAACAGAGCTAAACAGAGAATTCTCAACTGAGGAAATTCGCAGGGCTGAGAAGCACCTAAAGAAATGCTCAACATCCTTAGTCATCAGGGAAATGCAAATCAAAACAAGTCTGAGATTCCACCTCACACCAGTCAGAATGGCTAAAATCAAAAACTCAGGTGACAGCAGATGCTGGTGAGGATGTGGAGAAAGAGGAATACTCCTCCATTGTTGGTGGGATTGCAAGCTGGTACAACCACTCTGGAAATCAGTTTGGCGGGCCCTCAGAAAAATGGACATAATACTACCTGAGGACCCAGCTATACCTCTCCTGG
>CM052701.1:66511988-66583680 GCA_028551405.1 Uromys caudimaculatus | reverse complement strand
CCCCCCCCCCCGGTCATCTTGGAGTTTGGACCACCAACCAAAGAATACACATCTATGGACCCATGGTTCGGACCACATATGTGGCAGAGGATGGCCTCATTGGCCACCAGGGAGAGAGGAGAGGCCATTGGGCCTGAGGGCATTAGAGGCCCCAGTAAAGGGGAATATCAAGGTGGGAATATGGGAATGGGTGGGTGGGTGGGTGGGTGGGAGGTGGAATTCCCCCATAGAGGCTGGGAGGGGGAGAGGATAGGGGGTTTCCAAAGAGGAGACCTAGAAAAGGGGAAACATTGGAAATATAAATAAAGTATCAAAAATATAATTAAAAAAAAAAAAAGAAATGTGACTTTTCCCTGGTCGTAGTGGCACACACATGCCTATAATCCTGGTACTTGGGAGGCAGGTAGATCTTTGTGTTTGAGGCCAGCCTGGTCTACAGAGTGAGTTACAGGACAGGGCTACACAGAGAAACCCTGTCTTGAAATTCCAAAAACAAACAAACAAATAAAAGCAGACAGAAAATGTGGCTTTCCTATCATTTAAAATGTCAAGGAATTAATTAGGATCTGGGAGGAATGACCATATATTAGAATAAAAGATACAGTTTAATTTTTCATTGGTCAGGAAGTAAAAGGTTTCTAGGAATTCTGTGCCATCAACTAAGAGTAGAGGAACACACACACACACACACACAAAACACCACACTGTATATCACAATGTTCCAATGTGGTGGTTTGAATGAGAATAGTTCCCGTAGGCTCATGTACATGAATGATTGGTCCCTAGTTTGTACAACTATTTGGGAAGGATTAGGAGGTGTGGCCTTGTTGGAGGAGATATGGCCTTGTTGGAGGAGGTATATCTCTGGGGATATCTTTGAGGTTTCAAAGGCCCATGCCAGCTCATGCTCTCTCTCTCTCTCTCTCTCTCTCTCTCTCTCTCTCTCTCTCTCTCTCTCTCTCTCTCTCTCCCTCCAACTTGTGGATGAGATGTGAGCTCTGAGCTACTGCCTCAGCACCTGGCTTGTCTGCTCAATACTTGGCTTCCCAACACAGTGGTCATGGACTCACCATAAGGATCTTGTTTCTGGGATTCATTCTCAGTGAGAGAGAAGATGTAGAAACAATGTAAGTTGTTTATGAAGCGATAAATACTGTCAAGAATGTAAAACAGGATTTGGGTAGAAGATGGAGAATAGGAAGTGAGGTACCTGAGGCATCTCTAGAGAGGAATGCCTCTTGAGCTATGTTTCACACCTGCTTCTGTCCATGCCTTTTTAGGGTGGGTACCAATGGTCCATGGCAAGAAAGAATTGACAGTATAGCACAGAGTGATTATCTTATATCTCCAATCCCCACTTTGGACTCAGTTTGACTATATCACTGGGTTCCCCAAATAAAGTCTTTCGCTCTTTCACAAAACCAGATTCTTCATGTTTCCTCTCTTTATTTCACGATAACCAAAGCATTAATGTGGATCTGTTCCTTCTTCCAAGCTTCCCCTCTCTAACTACAGCTGTCCCTTTTCTTTAAAAGAAGTTCCTTGCTTCTCGCATCCAAATTCTTCCCTGTTTGTGCTGTACACAATAAACAAGCTGATTTTCTAGATGGCTGTTGGTGTCTCTCCAGCAGAGTGCAGGGCCCCGCCAATCCAAGGCTGTTTCTGTGTGTGTCTGTCCTTTCTTCTTTCTTCCATCAAGCCAGTCATGTTAATCCTAGAGCTATGCAGGTCTTGGCACCTAAGGTTGCAAGTGACTTTCCTACCCACTAGTTTTGAGATCCCAAGCAAACTGTTTGATGTTTCTGCCTCAATGTACTTATCTGGAAAAGTCCAGGATAAGTCCAACCTCTTAGGCACTTTTATAGGGATTCAACATGGATCCTCACCGACTAAAAGGGAACACTGAAGCGACAGGGCTATAATTTAGTGATGAGACACTTGCCTAGAATGCGTGAAGTCCTAGATTCAATCTTCTGTACACACACACATGGGGGAGGGGGATAGAAGGATAAGAGTTGTTTGAATTCTGAGAAGTAGGAAGTCCTATGTGAACTATTGCTATGGTGACCAGACCTTGATATATTACAGGACTTCTAATATCTTAACAACTTACAAAGGCAAGGAAAACAGTCAATTAAAATCCAGTTGAAAATAGGAAAACCTGCCTCAGGGAAATTTGCAAAAACATTTTTGGTTGGGGGGTGGGAATAGAATGTTATTTGATTTAGTCCCAGTTCAAAACAATCTGAATTTTTTTTAAAGGCCTGGGGACCTTAGGGGGCAGTCAGCTAGACTGCAGTAAGTCAGAAACTAAATCTCCATCTTTAATGAAGCTCATTTGCTCCGTGTCCCAGGGAAGCTGGCAGCACTCTGCTTGTAATTTAATTGCTTTCTTTTTTCACCATTTAAAGCCAGCATTAAGGTGAAAACACAAGACCCACCTTGCACCTTAAGTAATGTTCAAAGAGGAGTCAACTTCATCTAAATAACCTGGGAACCCAAAGTCTTGGATCATCTCAGGAGCCTTCACCATACACAAACCAACCCTTGGAGGCTGCTGTAGCTGGGTTGCCTCAGTAACCAGACTGCCCGAAGCTGTTTTCAAATTGTAAAACCCATAAAGTGAAATTTATTGCACTTTGCTGTATTTTACTACAGTTAGAGGGTTCAGATAAAATTTACTGGATAGTTGTAAAGCTCCATTGATAGGAAAATGAACTGTTTTCACAGGCACTCACACCAGGCAGTTTTGATCACTGTAGTGAATCCAGGTCCTGCCAGAAGGCTTCCCCACTGTTTCAGTTTAATTGAGGACAGGTAAATATAACAACTGCAGCTTCTCAGTCCTGGGTCAAGGCTTGGAAAGGTAATCTTACCATTACCCAAGGGCCCCAACCAGCGGCTTCTGTTAACACTCACTGGCAGAGACCAAATATTTTCCTATCCTTCCTGTGCTGAAAGATGGGTGCTGGGAAAGCAGTCTCACCGATATGCTCTTCACCACAGACTCGAAGGTGGGCATGTGTCAGGGCTGGACTGTGTGTCACCCTACAGCTAAACAGAGCAGTTCATTTGATAGAACTTTTGATTCTGATGGATATTACACTGGTGATCAGAATTCATCCTGTTTGAATAAAGAAACTCTGGGGAGCTAAGAAAAGAGCTATTCCTCTGAGGATGGTGAAAGAGGCAGAAGGAGGGGAAGAGAGGAAAGAAGGACACATGGAAAGGAGGAAGAAGGGAGGGCAGAAGAAAACGGTGTAACAAAAAGAAAGGGGGAAAGACAAAAGTCTAAGAAGGAACCCAGTTGTATTTTGTGTTCTACTCTCCCTTAGCAACCATCTGGGCAGTAACCACTCCCGATATGAGTCAGGATGTCTTGTCTGTGATACAGTAAGGCTATATGGCCGAAAGTGTAGGAGTTGACCCACTAGTGGTATACAAAATTATTTTAGGTGAGATGTGGTGGATTCATTTTCTTATTTGTAATATATTTTTATACAGTGCAGAGAAATACCATTCTTTATTCAAATAAGTAACAAAAGAATCAGTTTTATAAGATGAACAGGGAAAAAAAGCCAATTCCAAGGGGGAAATAACCTATGACATGACAGCAAACCTCACAAAATGGCTCTAGGATTACTGACCATCGGCAAACACTACCTTAGACAAACTGTAAATATCTGGGAGAATGGAGTTCCATTTTCTTTGTTTCATCTTTTATTCTACCCTGATTACTGCACTTCATGAGGCAGGGATAATGTTCTAGGTTCTCTACACCATCACATTCCTCCCTTGGGCATGAAGAGATGAGTTCTTACTCTGCTCTGCAATCACCCTGTGATTAACTCGGGTCACTGAAATGGATGCAGAGGGGAAGTTTGTCATTTTTATGCCAGCCCCTCAAACACCATTCTTCCTCCTTCTCTGTGTCTGGAGGTAGGTGGCAGGGGGTCTAGCCTGGGCTTATTATCTCCTCAGTAATTTCAACATAAGAGAACCTAACAACACCATAAAGCCAGTTGATACACATGCAGAAAGGCTGTAAAGTAAGACATCATAGAGAAAAATGGAGATAGAACTGAAACGCAAACTGGAAACAAAATGACTTACCTATGGCCCTAAGCTTGTCAAGGCCAGAAACTGAAATGCTGGAGTTGCAAAGTCGAGACCAGTGTGATTACTGTGTGCAGTCGGATTAAATTCAGGGGTGAAAAGCAGTGCATCAGTTAAAAGAGTAGACAAAGATGTTAGCGGTAGCCACAGTGGGGGCTTGGGCCAGAGCCACAACTCCATCCTACGTCCTGGAGAATCCTGAGTTGTTCTTTCCAGAGACCTCCACTCAGATGATTCCAGGACTCTTGACTTTGCTGAAGAAAAACCGCAGTATGAGTCAGAGTGGAGTAGAGTTAGATTTTATTATGGAGAAATTTCACATGGATTTAAGCATGAGGGTAGTGAGAGTGATGGGAGCTCAGGGGTAAGATGAGACATAGTCATGCAGTGTCAGCTTCCCAAGATGGAGCTTCCCTCAAGTGTCTTCAAAATAGTCAGTAGTTATCTTAGTCGGGGTTTCTATTCCTGCACAAACATCATGACCAAGAAGCAAGTTGGGGAGGAAAGGGTTTATTCAGCTTACACTTCCATGCTGCTGTTCATCACTAAAGGAAGTCAGGACTGGAACTCAAGCAGGTCAGGAAGCAGGAGCTGATGCAGAGGCCATGGAGGAATACTGCTTACTGGCTTGCTTCCCCTGGCTTGCTCAGCTGGCTTTCTTATAGAGCTCAAGACTACCAGCCCACAGATGGTACCACTCACAAGGGGCCCTCCCCCCTTGATCACTAATTGAGAAAATGCCTTACAGCTGGATCTCGTGGAGACATTGTCTCAGTTGAAGCTCCTTTCTCTGTGATAACTTCAGCTTGTGTCAAGTTGACATAAAACCAGCCAGTACAGTAGCCTTGTATACAATTTCAGTGGCTACTGAAGTCACATCTTAAAGGGTTATTAAGGAACTTAAACAACAACCTGGTTCTCTGCAACTAAGAAGGAAAAATCAGGTCAAGTGAAGGTATTTTTGCTGTGAACAGGGTTATAATCTTGTTTGTGAGATTCTCAGAAATTGTCAGGTTTACATCTAGAAAAGATATAGGAACATAGAGGGAAGCCATGAATCATATATTCAGGTCTTAAGCATGAATCTTTGCTATTGTAACACTTGTGTTTGAAAATGTCTCTGTATAAAAGGAATACAGCCTGTGTCTGCAACCTTCACAGCAACTGTTGTTCGTTGTTGAATGTTCGACTCTCAGCTGGCAAGAGACTACGGGCTCCAGAAGCCCCTCTCCCTTCCTCGGTCCCCTTAGTTATCTCTGTTTTTCTATCCAACTTCAATATTAGTTTCTTGCCAACATGCCAGCGAGGCAAAGCATTTTAATGGTAACTATGATTTAAAAAAAATAAATAAAACTACCTCATTTCTTGTTTAAAATAGCTCTTTCCATTTATATAATTGGAATTTACAGTAGTGAATGGACTCTGTTTCTGTTTCAACGATCAGAGTTAAGCACAGAGCTGACTCATCCCCTTCCTAATGCCCAAGGGAAAAATGCCATAGTATAGAATACTGTTGTGAAGTATGGTAATCAGGGGGAAATGGAAGACAAAACAATGATAATATGACTCCATTTCTCCTAGAAATTAGCAAGTGGTTCTTAGAAACTCAAGCCTGTACATCAGAAGCGGTCAGATCCCATAAGACGGATCTGACATGACTAGAGATATAGTTTCATGGTTAGAGAGCTGGTTTAGCACACACAAAAGACCTGCCAGTATCCCCAGTGCCAAAAAAACCAGGTATGGTAGCACAAGCCTATAATCCTAGCTCTTGGGAGGGAGGCAAGAGGAGCAGTTGTTCTAGGTCGTATTCAGCTTATAGTAAACTCAAGGTCATTCAGTTACATAGACAGTGTCTCAAAAACAACCAACAAAACCACATCTAGAAATCACTGGCACAAAGAAAAAAATGTATAATGAGAAAACAGAGACAAATGTATAATGAGAAAGTAGGGAAAGAGTCACAGGGGAGAGAACGGTGAGTCCTTACGGAGATTGCTCTTGCTTTTAAAACGATGGAGTTACTGAGACAGAGTCAATGCAATTCAGTCACAAAGCAATCCTTTTAATACCCAATAAGTCTACATCTCTGGGCTAGGTTCAGTGAGATTCTGCATATAGGATTCCTAAGCACTCTTCCTCTACCCAGGAAGACCATCCTTCTTCTATATTTGTGATTATAAAGGAGCAGAAGAAAGAAAAATATGCCCAATCAATTTCAAATATGGTTCTGCCTCTGAACCCCTTGAGATTGGATATACACATGAGGCCACTATGATCAAATGGATTGAATGAGTTTGAGCAAGCATGCAGGCAAATCATTAAAAAGCTTCTCTGAATTGCCCAATGTTGTTTATGGGTTTTTATTTAACACACACACACACACACACACACACACACACACACACACACACACACACACAATTTCCTAAGTCAACTGTGCTGGCAAAAATATCCTCCATCCGTCCTGTTTTATTTTCTCAGTTTTAGGTTAGACCTGTTTTGTCCTATTGAAACTAAAAAGAAAAATAAATCCTTTTTAAGATTCAAGGACCACAAAATTGCACTGAAGTTAGACTGGACTTTAAGGAGATTGTATCCCAAACCCCTTATTTTCAGATGTGGAAAATAAACCAGAGTGAAAAGAACGGACATATACAGACAGTTGTTGGCTTAGCAGGACCTTAGAGAGCCTGCGCTCGAATGCAGCCCTTCCCCCACTGTACCGTACATCCTTATCTGTAGGTTGCCCACAGAGGCACAGCCAGCTTCTTGGTAAATATGGATTTTAAATGTTTTCCTTCTATGTAGAATAACTTGCCACTCCTTTGGCCACATTGGGTCCCTAGATTTAAGACCATATCTTGAAACAAAGTTGAACAAAGGCCACCAATAACTAGTAAAGGCAGGATTCTACAAACACTACAGTGCTGTTTCTTTAACATCAGAAACTCTTTCTGGATTTTTATGTGGGAGGGCCCTGGTGAGAAGGGTGGACATTCAAGAGAGCATCATAGAAGATCAATATCATTTCCTTACTTTAGTCCCTGAGTCAGAAAATGTGTATCTTTTCTCATATTTACCCTCCACGATCACTTTAGTGATGGACATGGTTTGTACTGAGGCAGTAACAATTCTTGGGCATTTATTATCAGATGGTGAAAACCACATTGAATCATGTAGTGTTAAATTAAAGAGGAAATGGCTAGAGAAATTCACTCCTGGCCTGGGAGATTATATGTCAAGCTGTAGCCTAAAGTGAATTTTTATAGCTACGTTATAAACCTGCGAAAATACTGAGACGCTTAACTGCAGCTGGCATCTTTACGATTGGATCGAGAGAAAATACCACCTTTAGAAACTACCAGATTCTCCCTGACTTTGGTGCAGTTGGGTGGGACACATCCGGCAATGAGGAAGGAAAACTGTACAGGAAGAGGAGCTGCATACACTTCATGCCATCTCATGCACAGGGGAAAGAGCTGATGGACCCAGAAGAACAGTGGGCATGGGAGAGAAGATAGAAAACAGGGTAGGAAGAGTCAGGGCACAAAGCCACTTGAATATCATAACGATTATAGATTTATAACTGTTGAAGAAACCATGAGTCTATGACTCAAGACGAGATAAATGAATCCATGTTTAAAGAAAGGCAGAAGGAATGTTCTTCATGATCATAGCATGGCAAATAGTGACTTTATAAAAAATGATGGATGTGCAAACCAATCATCATTTGGCCACTATTGCAGCAGTCACTGATTCAGGTAAAAAATCAGTGTGTGGGCTAACGATAATGGGTGAGAGTTAATGAGAAGCCGAATATTTACACATCTTCAAGGTAACTCTATCAAAAGACTTGTAAATCACAAAGGGGAAAATGGTAACCTCCCAGAGGTACCAGAATTAGTGGCCCACTGTGACTGATGGTGATGATACAAACAGGCTTTGGTGCTCTAAAGACACAATACTGATTCAGCCTTAATTCTGTTCCCAAGGATTTGAACCTGAATTTCATCATGAAGACACATCAGGAAAACCTTAGCTGAAGGACATGCCACCATGCAACTAACTGATCTGTACTGTTCACAAAGAAGAAAATGAAAGGTGAGGGGAAAGAGGCAGAATTCCCTTATCTTAAACTCTATTTTAATGCTGTCTGAACAGAGAGAGCAGCTAGACAATCCTACATAGGGTCTTGAAAGAGAAAAGGTAAAATTTGATACATGAACTTGGCAAAATTTGAATATGGTTTGTAAGTGAGGTAAAGGCATCCTATTGATGAGGAGTTCTCGGACATGATAACCTTACTGCAGTTATAAAAAGGGACACACTTGGTTTTACAACTTGGTGGTTAGAGACTGTCATTGTGCCACTAATTTTTAGAATAGCTCTTTAAAAAATCTATATTCGTGGAGAGATAGATAGAAGAGAGAGAGAGAGAAAGAGAGAGAGAGAGAGAAGGGGGAGGGAGAAAAGGGGAGGAAGAGAGGGAGGGAAGGCTGGGGTAGATAAACCACACAGCTAGCCATTTAGGGAGTCCACTGAAGAGTGGAAGAGACTTTTTTTGCAGTATTCTTTCAGCACTTATACAGATCCAAAATAATCCTGAAACTAAACTATCACAGGAGAGACAGAAGCAGTAAATGACCATTACAGAGGGAAGTAAAGGAAACAAGCATTAAACTTAAATAATGACAGAGGGGGAAATAATGGATCACAATGGGAAGAATAAGTGAAGAAAGAATTCTACATTTCTAACAGAGCTCTAACAGAGAACTCTGAGGTTTGTGTACTTAAAAACCATACTTCAGGCTGGTGAGATGGCTCTGTAGGCAAAAGCTCTTGCTATCAAGCCCGAGGACCTGAGTTCAATCCCCAGGAAAGAACTAATTCTTATAAGTTGTACTCTGACATCTATACATGAGCTGTGGTATGTGCACCACAGATCATATATATATATATATGTTTTTAATGGGCTAGAATGGGTTTTTGGGGTCTAAGAACTCCCTGAACTAACCTCTAAAATATTCCTGGGGAACTATTTCCTGACTCTGTAGATCCGAAAATGTGACCAACCTCCCCTCTGTTTATCTGCTGCGGCCTCAGAGTTTAAGAGCCAGAGTCCTAAATAAACGCCGCTACATTTATTTGTGATTGAATCTACCAGAACTATGTCTGGGTTTCTCAGTAGCCTCTTTCTTCTTCAAGGGTTTTGAGGAAGAAGAGAATAGATTTATTCTATTCAAACAGGACAGGACCCACTGGACTTTGTCCTGGACCTCCATGGTGCTAGTATATAAGAACCACTGGGAAGTACCTGTCCCTTTAGAATATGACAGTCAAGTCCATGTCAAAAGTAGAAAATAGTTAGAATGTGCTACTTCCCAGCTTTCTGTCCCTACAAGACATCTGTAATAGCTTTCAAAAAGAGCTCTATTTGTTTCATAGTCGTGGAAGTTTTAGATCATGACTGGGCCCGTTTGCTTTGAGTCTGTTGCAAGGCAGCACGTCAAGTTGGGAGCATGTGTCAAACAAAGCTCTTTACAGTATGGCTAGAAATAGAAAGGAAGAGACTAGGTTCTCACAATTCCCCTGGAGGGCACATCCCCAAGGACATAAACCCTCCCACCAGACCACACCTTTGAAAGTGTCCACCACCCACTGATAGCACCATTCTGGAAACAGTCTTTAACACCTAGGATGTTAAGGAACATTTAATTTTTAAACTATAGCCATGCTCAGAAGAGAAAATGGTGTTGCTTCAATTTGCAGAAAGTCATCCTCTGGAGATCTAGACCTTTGTCATCGATCTGTTTCTTTGGTAGAGCAGCCATGCAGAGGTCTTTGGGAAGAAATATTACCCAGGCATTATGGGATGTCTACCTCTCAGCAGTTTCTAAGGTATTCTAGATAGTGCAGTGCTAGAGAAACTCCTGGCTGAATGAAGAAATGATCCTTAAATAATGACCTCAGGCTCCCAGAGGCTTCTGGAACAGGACAGAGGTCTGGGAGTTTTGGTTCAAATACCTTCTTAGTTTGTCTTCTGTTCCTCTTTCTGAAAGGTATTCTTAAGCAAAAATAGATGGAATATTCCAGATGGGGAGAGCCATGGAGCTTGACTAGCTAATTTCATAAATAAGTCACCAGTGCTTCTTTTGCTCTCTTTTGTCACCTTCCTCCCTGCTGGTTTCATGATCAGACACCTGTTCTCCACTGGTGTTTCTGGATAGTTCTGGGTTTACTTGATCCTTCGTTAAGGTGCACACATCTTGGTGTGCCCAGGACAAGCCCAGTTTATATCTATGCTAATGATTTTAGGCTAGCATCCCCTTTCACTTTCAACTCTCTTCATGGATTGATCATTTACTCAACTCTGCCCCTTTAGCCCTCAGGAGGAAGTACTATACTGAACTCCATGTTAATACTACAGAAAGGCCTCTGAACCTCATGGCCATCTCTGAAGCAATTATTGTCTTCAAGAGAATGACTATCCTGATTGGCTAACTGGGGTCATGTGTTCATCTCTGATATTGATAAGTCAGCCCAGTATAATCAAAGACTTTGTGTGTAAAGGCAAAGAGGCTGAGCAAACCAAATTTGAAAAACTTACTATATATGATCACTATGGAAACATACCTGAGGCCCTGCTCAGGTTTTATGGAACTCATTGCTGACCATCACTGCTTCCAATGGTTGTTTCCCTCAGCTTAGCTGCTCTCAGAAGTCAACTCGCAGATACAGATGAAGATTTGGATGAGATAGCTATAGCTGCAGGTACACATGGATCTCTCTCAGATGTCTTCCCAGCTCAGACTAAATGTCCTCCAGATGTCCTTTTAAAGAAATCAAAACTTTAGAAATGAAACCAGAAATGATGTTGAGAAATTACCTGATTTCTTATAGTTATGCCAAGACATAATTATTTCTTAGCCCTTTGTTAAACTTGTGGAAATCGTGACAAACTACATACCTTTCTGAGCAAAATAATGGAAAGCACAACATAGGTTTACATTTTTAAAATCTATGTTGTATCTCCTACTTCTGTGAAACTGAGTTTTGTTGCTATCTTCTCACTAAGAATGAAACGCGACGTCGTCCCATATTTCTGAGAAATAAGAACATGGCCTGATTTCCTTCCTGTTTCTCCATGTCTCTTTCTTCCCCTCTATCCCTTTGTCTCTTACAATGCACTCCACTCTCAGCTTTCCTTTATGGATATGCTGCGGTTTGAATGTTCCCTCTTAAAGTCATGTGTTGGAAGCTTAATCTCCAATTGACTGTGCTGGGAGGTGGGGCCTAATCGAGGGATCTAAGCCATGAAGGTTGTGGATGTTTTCTTCACAGTTACTGTGTCCCCTTACAAAAGCAGAAAGGATTTACTTCCCAGTTAAAGTTCATCATTTCTGGGAAGTCAAGACAGGAACTTGAAGTAGTAGTCACATCCACATGCACAGTCGAGAGAAGAACGATGCATGCAGGCCTGTTCACTCATTGCTCCCTTTCCACTTCTAACCAGTTCAGTGTCAGCTTATGAAGTAGTGCCACCCTCACTGGAGAGGGGTGCTCTTCCCACTTTAATTAACCCAATAAAAAAGACACACAGAAAAGCACACAGACTAATCTGACCTAGGTGATTCCTCATTGAGACTCTCTTCCCAGGTGATTCTCAGCCCTGTCAAGTTGTCAGTCAATACTAACCATTACAATTGTACTCTTTTGAATGAATCAAAGCCACACACAAAAGGGTTTCGCTGGTGGATTAGTCCTGTCACCCTTGACTGCCTTGTGAGGAACAGCATTCCTGGAGTCTAGAGGATGTGGCTTTAGGTGCAACCTTCTAGAAGCAGCATAACCTACCAGCACCCTGACCTTGGACTTCCTAGCTTGTAGAACTCAGAAATACAGTCTCAGATATGCTGTTATAGCACCACAAAACTTACTATGACAGGCAATGAGATAACTACAGACTGAATTGTATAGCACCAAAGTTTGTCTGTGTCCCAGCTCCAGTTATTCAGATATAAGCCCTTCATAATGGTAATGAAAGTAAAAGGAAGCAAGGAGAGAAAGCCCCTAATCCAAAAATGCTTACTGTTTTTAAAGAGTAAGAGACTTAAGATGTGTGAACCCAAGGAACGTCTATGTGAGTGTGTAGAGCAGATGAGGGTACACAGCCACCTGCCACCTGTAAGTCAAGAAGAGAGGCCTGGCCAAAGCCCAGTACTGCTGTGTCTTGATCGTAGACTTCCAACCTCTAAAACTAGAAGAAAGTGCATTTCTGTTGTTTACATCATTAGTCTGTACTGTTCTGTTTTGGAAGCTCAAGTAAGGTAATATAAAACATATATCTTAAGCAAAATTAAGATGATATGATAAATAGGATTTTATATCCCCCCCTAGTTTTTCAACTCTTTGGATATTTTTTCCAAAATGCTTAATTATCTTTGAAATTTGATTTTTGAAATGCACTAATATCTTCGTCACCTGGATTTAACCTTGTTAATATTATGAAACATGTATTTAGTCTTCAGTCCCATTTCCTAACATAAAGCTCCAAAAATTCTTGGAGTCTCTAGAGAAATACGAGTGCCATCTGTATGATAATGACAGGGCTGGTGGCTGGGGAATCTTACATAGCTTCCGGATGAGGACTGGTCACTGAGAAGACCACAGCATGATTGGCTTGGGATTTTCATCTTCCAAAGAGGGGGCAAGAACCAAAGGTTAGACTGATCACCGGTGGCCAGTGATGGAGTCAATCGTGCACATGTAATAAAGCCCATGTAACAGCCCAAAAGCACAGTGTTCGGGTGAGCTTTGGGTTGGCAGCACACATGCAAGTTCCCAGGAAGTAGCTTACCTGGAGAAAGAGTGGAAGGAAGCTTCCCACCAACTCCCTTGCTCCATTCGTTTCTAACTTCCTTTTTAACAAATGAGCAGACACAAAGTGTGCTCCTGAGTTCTGTAAGCTGTTCTAGAGGTGGACCGTCTGATTCATAGCAGATCAGATGAAGGCATCGGTGACAAGGACAACTTGCTGCTAGCAGGGGGTTGTCTGCCTAAAGAGGGGAGCTCTTGTAGGATTCAGCATTCAACCTGGGAGGTATAAGAGTTAACTCTAGCAAGACAAGAGTCAGAATTAAAGTGATCTAGAGGATCGCCAGCCATGTGTGCTGGAGAGGAGCTTGGTGTGTACAGAAAGTCCCTACTCATACGCAGCATACGGGGTGTCAGAATTAGAGAGGGAAGGGGCCGAATATTTGGTTTTCCGCTGTCTCCCAAGAGCCTTAATCTATAATTTAACCCTCGCTCTAATGGATGGGTTTCTATGTAAAGGACAGGCAGTTTTTCTATTATAAAAAATACCACAATGAATTCACAATAAAATTATGATAAGTTAAAATTGTCCTCAACTTGCAATATTTTATTTATGGTGCAAGGAAGGAAAAGGTTGAAGTCTTGATATGAATGCCAAATTGCTTCCCCAAATTGCTGCAGCACATTGCCTTTCCATACAGGTTACTTCAGAATCTGTTGCATTGAACGCTTTCTACCCTAATGGAGGATTTTTTTTTTAAATTACTAATTTGATGAGTGAAGAAGTTTTTTCTCTTATTTACATTTTAATGTACATTTATTTTGATGCTAATAAAAGGAAGAATTTTCATATGTCAATTCACCATTACCAAATGGTAATTCTCTCTCTCTCTCTGTGTCTCTGTCTCTGTCTCTCTCTCTCAACTGTTAATAATCTTTGTAGTTCAGATTTTGCTTTTAAAATCACCCTTAACTTGAGTTACAGCTCATCTGTTTTAAGATATTTTCCCCCTTGGTTTTTGTGTTAATATCGTTTCCTATTAAAGCCATAAATGTACACTTAGATTTTTTTTAAAGTTATATTCTGTGTTTGATATGAGCCTTACGTACCCCAGACTGGCCTCAAATCTGAGATTTAGCAAAGGAGGACCTTGAACTTCTTATCCTCCCGAGTGCTAGGCTGACAGGCTTGAGCCCCCCCACAAACACACACACAGAGTGCTCAGGATCAAGCCCAGCGCTCTGCGCATGCTCAGCAAACCTTCTGCCCACTGAGCCACTTGCCCAACCCCACCTCGGTTCTTTTAGTGCAGTCTGATGTGCTGCACACTTGTGATACAGTCTCTGTATTACTAAAACTCCTTCTCTGGCCTCCCAAGACCTCAACAACAAACTGAGCACCATTCCACGGAAGGTCATCTGGGAAATCAATGAGTTCGTCGAGCTTCCTTATGAAGGATAGGTGAGCGTGACTCAGGGATGTGGGCAGTCCTTCACAGTCAACGGATCCTAAAAAGCCTTTTCCATCAGGTGGGCGAGCTTCCCCAGTCACGTAGACTCAAAGCCTCAACCTCTAAGCCCAACAACACTTCTTGCCTTGCTTCATGTACTCAGGCCCCTTCCCCAAGCCACATACAGTATTCCAGGTCATAGGAAGCAGCTGGACTCTCAAGCAAAATTCTGCACTTCTTACCCAAACCTCTGTGTGCCAGTGTGTATGCCAGCCCTGCTGGGGAAATCTTTCAAAGAGGACCAGGGTGGCACACAGCTAAACTCCCAGAGATAGCAGATGTTTGTCAATCATTTTTTAAGTTAGGTTGGGTCATATCAGACTCCCTGAACTAATTCCTGTTTAGTGTAGACCGGAAGTTGCCCCATCAACTTCTTACCTGCCAACTCTTATCTATCCTCTGTTTTCTAACTCCAACATGGCAAGATCCAGCAATGCTTTGCGTAAGGTAGGGGACCAGAATTCCCAAATACTGAAAGGTCTCTGCCCTTTCATAGCTTGCCCTGAAATAGCCACCCTATTTAAAAGGCACTGTTTTAATCTGTACCATGACAACCCTCAGCGGCTTTGACCATGATCAATAATTAAACTTTCTAACTGTTGTAAGGAATTCATTTTTTGTTTCACTAAGAAACTAAGAATCCATGCCAAATCTACTGTTTCAGGGTCATCATCTGACCCTCATGAAGAAACCTAAACAAACAGGGCCAGTCTTAAAGAGACCTACAATAATCTGAAATCCTAAGGAGTCTTCTTGCTTTGCAAACTGCTCACATATTTAAATAATTACAACAAGGCTTTTCTTCCTGTCCTGTTTGTGATTGAGTAGACATAATCACATTTGAAAAGAATGTTCTTTATGCAGATCATAGTACAGACAGGAGTAAAAGAAAAACAAAACAAAATGAAAAAAGAAAACCCTGGTAAACCCTTGAGTGTATCTAAAAGCACTCCAATTTATAATTCAACAACTACTATGAAGCATGGGGTGAGTTGCTCTAATTTTCCCTCAATTTTTATTCAATAAGGAGTAGTAATGGCTCCAGATACATATGTAGCAGAGGATGGCCTTATCTGACATCAGTGGGAGGGGAGGCCGTTGGTCCTGTGGAGGCTCGTTGCCCCAGAGAAGGGGGATGCTAGAGGAGCGAGGTGGAGTGGGCGGGTGGGGGAGCACCCTCATAGAGGCAAAGAGGAAGGGAGGGGGGATAGGATGGGGGTTGTGGAAGGGTAACCAGGAAGGGAGATATCATAAATGTAAACGAATAAAATGATTAAGAAAAAAAAAAGAGTAGTAAAATCATGGTAGCTCATTGAGTAAGGTAAATCCTGTTTTCATGTAAGTCACACTTAAATTCTCAGGAATCCAGTAGATCAGAATTTGTCCAGCAAACAGGTTTTGGTTAACGTGTAAGATACTTGAAAGCATAGAGTTTAAGTACTGCTGGAAGGGAGGGACTTCCACTTCCCAGCACATCTGCTCAATGCTTCTTGAGATCTCACTGACTCCCAAGGAGTGAGAAGGACATAACTATACTGTTCAGAGAACAGGCATTCTGAGCAGCTATGTATAAGTACTTGTCCAAAACAGCAGTTGCCTGACCCCGACCCATACTTCTTGAACCAGAATCTCCTGAGCAGAGTACTGGGCTTGCTGGTGGGCTTTTTTTTTTTTTTTTTTTTTGATAACAACTGCTGGACAGATGTGAGAAACTGTTATTACTCATCTTTAAAAGAGCAACCCTGATGCATGCAGAAGGTCTTCAGGGAAATTAAAAGCACTCACTTTCACAGCCACAGGCTGAACGATCAAGCAGCAGCTTGCTTGGATTCTTGTCTAATTGTATGGCTTTCATGAATAACATTAACCATGAATAGGAATAGGCTGGGAAATTATTCAGTTTTCTCTCCCAGTCACACAGTGGGTGTGTCTTAAAGCTTTTCCTACCCCAGCACTTAAGACCCTGTGAGGCGTTCTTTTGTGAGAGTGTAAGAATCTGTGTATGCTGGCTCCAACATCAATGTGTGGTTGTGTGTAGCAAACTTTAATAGGCTTTATATGTATACTTTTAAAAATACACGATTATAAAACTACAGGTGTTTTCACCCCTCCTAGCATCTCTCCTTTTCTTTTCTTCTCTTTGTCTTTGTTTTATTTCTTTGTCTGTTGCAATGGAATCTCTGTTGGGCTTTGGCAAATTATTGATCAAGGTGGATCCATTGACTAAGGTCCTTATGTGTCCAATGGGCCAATCAAATACTTGTTCTCAGAACTGGCTCCAGGATGATGCGACTTAGGCAGAAAACAGCGCTGATTCCTTTTCCAGCTCCTACCCCAAAGGGTGGCTCTGGTTCTTCTCAAGAATTCTCTGACATTTCCCTTATTTTTGAGATACCAATGCTCTTTTTAGCTAACACATTATTTTTTACACTAGATTCGCTGGTAAGAGCCTCTGCTTCTTGCAACCAAAAAAAAAAAAAAAAAAAAATTATTCTTTTTCCTGGAGAAATGTAGCTTCTTCTCTCCCAGAATTTACACAGTTGCATCAGTGAAGGTTCCTGGCAGGGAGGGGGCTCCTGAAAGCTCACCTGCGGGAGAATTTTACATTCCCAGCTGAGGCCTTGATTTAGCCTGGCTTTATAATTCTTCTTCAAGTCTCTTGATGCAGTCTGACAGTTTGTGGAGTACTGTTTCTCCATGATAAGAAAGCATTTGCCTTAGGGAGGAGGGAGAAGATTGAATGGAAGTGTTTTACATTCACTTGAACCACAATTATTTTGCTGACACAGGGCAAGGTACTAACAGGGTTTTGCTGTTGGGGAATTAAAAACCATTTGGCCTATTCCTTGTTCAGACATTTCTCATCTGTAATATTGTGGCTTAAATGCAGTAACATGTGGTTAAGTAAAATAATGGAACTATGCACCCTGACCTGTAGGAATATTCAAATGCCCAGCTGATGGTGATACCTGGGGAGGTTCTCCTTTGAAGGCCTCAGCCTTTAGCCTTCCATATTCTCTTCCGGTTTTATCAGCCTCACTCTCTCAAGTCTTCTTTCTCTGGCTACCTATCCTATTGGATTTCAGTTGGTTTCTTTGCTAAGTATGTATTTGAATCGCTCAATGATAATTTTTGACGATTTATTTTTATTAATGTATATGGGCAGGGAGCTGAGGGAGTCAGGACTTTTGATCCCTGAAGCTGGAGCTACAGGCAGCTATGAACTGGCATGGGAGCCATACTGGTTCTGGTTCTGTTTGTTTCTTTCTTTTTTTCCTCATAATTTAAGGGTATTGTTCATCATGATAAGAAAAGTGTGAAGCAGAAACACGAAGCACTGTATATAATAGAAACATAAATATTTAGAAGAAAGTTTGCTAACACACCAGTTTATTTCTAGAAATCTCTCAAGCCAATACTTGGACCCCACTTTTGATAAGAAGGTGCCAAATAGTTTTCTGATTTCCCACCTCTGTCTTTTTGTTTACTTCTCGTCTTTTCTGCTTGTAGCTTTCAACTCTTTCCTGCCTTTTTCCCCATCACTGGACTGCTGATGTTCTCCGTTTTACTAGGGTGCTCTCAGCACCCACTATACAGTTTTTATTTTTTAAAACTACTCTACCTATGTTTAACCTTATGTGACAATTACTTGTGCTCATGAGATAGAAATTGCCTTCTGAGTTAGTAGCTTTGTGTGTGGTGTGATAAGAGTCTTAGAAAAGTAACTCAAGAAGGAAGTCTCTGTTTTTGCTTTTCTGCTCCCTGTTCTGCTTTAATTCAGCCTGGACTCCCAGTCCATATTTGGAGTGGGTCTTTCTTCCTCAGTTAAACCCCTCTGGGCAAGCATTCACAGACATATCTAGAAGTGTCTCTGAGGTAACTCTAATATCTGAACTGTGTTGATGATAAGCATGAGAGGTCACACTTTCCTGAGTACTTTAGAGACTTCCAGAATAATGAAGTGAGGGTTAAAGGTGACTCTCCTGATTTCAGTCAGTTGACACATCTTTGCTCTTCCCTTTCCCTAAGTGATGTTCAACCTACAGTGGGGAGCTGAGGCCATTTAGACTCAAGACTGTGTCCCACCCCATGAAAAAGCTAAAGTCATTGAGAGGCCTGTGCCATGAATGAGTGGGGGATCTCTGGAAGATGATGGAAAGGAAAGGAGTCGCCCAGGGAAAGAGGAGGCATCTATATCTCCTCGGCAATGCCAAGGATGGTGGCAAGAGTTCATATGACCCGATAGGGTCCCTGGAAAGACTGGATGCTGGTCACTGGAGTTCCCTGAAGGGTGGCATGCAATCTGAGAATTATCTGACTTCAAGGGATGCAGAAGTTGGTTCAGTGCCGCAGTCTGTGTACACTATGGTGGTGTAGAGTGAATGTGCCTTTCCTCTACTTCCCTGGTATCAGAGCAGCATTTGAAATCTCTGAAAAGCTCTATGAGAAAATTTGAGATTCCATTAGTTACAGATTCAGAGACTTGGAATCAAATTTGAATTGATCTCAAGAAACAACACAGGTATAATATGTTTTCCAAACATGATTTTGTGAATTATGATCTATAGTCACATATTTCTAATAATACTAAGGAAAAAAGTCATAAATGTGGCTAGTACACTCACCAGTGTCCTGGTTCAGTTCATTGTTGTGATAAACACCATGACCAAAAGCAAGTTGGAAAGGAAAGAGTTTATTTCAGCATACGGCTTGCAGTGTGTCATGAAGGGAAAACATGGCGAGAATCCAAGGCGGGAGCCCGGACGTGGGAACTGAATCAGAGGCCACGGAGCAACTCTGTTTACTGCACTGTTCTCCCTGGTTTGCTCAACCTGCTTTCTTACACAATGTAGGATCAACTGCCCATGGATGACACCATTCACACTGGGGTGTCCACATCAATCGTGAGTCAAAAAAATAATTCACAGGCTTTCCTGCAGGCACTTCTGATTGAGGTTCCTTCTTCCTAGATGACTCCAGTGTGTTTCCAGTTGGGGGTGGGGGTGGGAGGAGGAACAAGCATCCAGTGAATTATTTCATGGATGCGATTTCATAAAGAAATTCTCCTTTTTAAAAAAGTGTTCCATGGGCTGGAGACATGGGTTATCAGGCGAAGGTATTTATGCCTGGTTTAGTGATTTTAGTCCAATTTCTGGTATATATGTGATAGAAGGAGAGAATCAGTTCCCACCACTTGTTGTCTGGCCTCCAATTTCAAGTGCAACACACTTGCGTATATGCACACACGTGCACTAAATGTAAAAATATGTACTAAAAGAGTTGTTCTTTGTATTTATGGAAATAGGTTACAAAGTAGCCTATACATTCAGATATCAATTCTGCTTCTGTATTTACCTCTGAGGGAAGAAATGGTGAAGGGCAATAATGAAGTGGCAAGAATAATGATTTCTGCCTAGTGAGATCAAGTGAGTCTGAGCTTTACCTTTGTAGGTTTATGAATTTTGCAAAAACTTGGCTAATATTAAATTAGGAAAAAAATTAAGCTATCTTAAAATTAAATAGTCTTAAAATTAAAGGCTAAGTCCCACACCTATATCTATCTAGGAGCCATGACACACAAATCCCTCAGATCAGGTCTTGATTTATCTGACATTTTGCTCTTTTTAAACCTCAGCTAACAAACCTTTATAGCTATATCTGTTAGACTCACTATGAAATTATTTGTCAAGTGCTATAGCTTCTTGCCAGAACTCTCCAAAATTAATAACACCAGTTCTTAGACTACAACCCATGGGGATGCCCTGCCAAGTGTGTTGAGGCACAAGTATTCAGTACTTAGGAGACACCTGAGAATGTTGTTCTCCATTGAGTAGCTTTTCTCTAAGCCTCAACTTTCCATCTGTAAAATAGAGTGATAGCACCTCTCTCAGGGAATTGGAAAGATGACCCATCTAGAACTTTCAATCCAGCTATGCCTCTTTTGCTTTCTTCAGTTTTAGATGACTCCTTTGTGTTTGGTTGGTTTTTTGTTTTGTTTTGTTTTGTTTTTTTCTTATGTGAACAATGGTGTTTAACTTCTGACTGAATAAATACAAATTAAAACTAAAATGAGATAGTAGTCTTTATCCACCCAATGGATCAAGGACATGGACCAATGGCAACTCTCATAAATGGCTAACGAATTTCTGGGCACTGTAAAGTGGAACAATCTCTTTAAAAATAGCATTGTCTGATAAAGCCAAAGACTTGAAGCCTTGTCTGAAATTCTGCCCCATATTAGTTCAACTTCTAATTTTATGTTACAAACTCATGTATGTACCCAAGAATCAGAGCAGGCACAGAGACTCATGTATGCACGCCTGAATTAGAGCAGGCACAGGACTCGTATGTACACATGAATCAGAGCAGGCATGGGGAATGCAGTGGTTATACCAGCAGTATTTGGAGTAACACTAAACTAAAATCAACACAAACGTCAGCTCATCAAAGAATGGACAAAGGGATGTGGTATGTCCATTCAATGTAACAGTCTGTGGCAGATGAAAAGGATGGGAAGGCACCAGATAAACACAAAAGATTGTCTGCAGCATAATTTCATTTATATAGGATTCAAAATAAGCACACTGGGAATATACACAAAGGTATAAGACACTTTTTAGACAGACAAGAAATATAATTACTACAAAAATTAGTGATGTTTACCGCTAGCAGGTCAAGGAAGGTATTGTGTTAAAGAAGTAAAATGTGCAAGTCTTCTGGGATGTTGCCAATATTATTTGGTGAACCCTACAGGAGGGTTTGTTTGATGGTCATTTATTATACTGACATTTATGATTTATGCACATTTCTGCATGAATGTTATATTTTATGTTTCAGGACATTTAAATCATATTTATGGGAATTCTAGAAAATTCCTCTGGATGTATTCCTGCTGTCCTCAAATCTCGGTTTCCACCCAATAGCTTCCTCCCCTGGGTATGACAGGGCCTGTGGGATAAGAACATGATTTGGAGTTTGCAGAGCCCAGTAGAGATATTTGGATTCATAGTATTCTTTAGGACTTGGAAGGAGCCTGGATTTATGTAGAATTTTGAATAAAAAACTGGGAGTGATAGGTGTCATAGATCTATGGCATGTCAAAAGGGAGCGTATGCCTGCTCACAAGAGCATACTGGGAGGGTTAGGTCTTTCCTTTCCTCGAGAACATCTGTTCCCTGCCATCTGCTACAGGACTAGCCACACAGATAGAGATGTTATTTGTATCTAGAATGTGCCCACGAACTCAGTTTGAGTCTCAGAATAAGCAAAGGGAAACTTGTTCACGTAAGGAGTCCTAAGGAGTGAGGAAGAAGAGAATGAACACACAACACCCAGAGAGGTAGTTCATATGCAACCTGAGGGGGCAGTTTTGGAAATGGTGCAATAAGAGCAATGAAAGTATTCAGAATATTCTATTTTGAGCAAAAATTTTAACTTATAAATAGCAAGGCACAAGAAAATTGGTGTCTTAGGATGTGTATTTTAAAGCATTACAGAATCACAGAAATGGAAACCATGAGGGAAAAGCTAGAAGACTTCAAAGTGACTAAATACAAAAAATAGAAAATCTAGAAACAGGGCTGGAAAAATGGCTGTGTGTTTGTTGCCCTTCCAGAGGATCTGCATTTGGTTCCCAGTACCCACATGGTAGCTCACAGCTGTCTGTATGTAACTCTAGTTCCAGGGCATCTGATGCCTACTTCTGGTCTCCACAGGCACCAGGCATGCACATACTACACGTACATACCGGTGAGCAAATACTCATGAACATAAAATAAATACATCTTAAAAACAAAGGCAATATGTAAATCCCCATGGAAAAAAAAGGAATTTGAGTATTAAAAGCAATAAATCTCTTTGAGTCCCAATTGTTATTGAAAAGAAAATGGCAACTAATTTTTCCAAAGAAAAACACTTCTTCTGCCACTGGGATACTATCTATTGCCTTGAGAATGAAGAATTTACAATGGTTAAGTTACCAGGAAGTAGGAAGATGGCTATGTGAAAGAGTTCAGCCAAGTTAAGTGCTCATAGGCTCCATTGGAAGGAGGGACTCTTAAAAACAAAAGGAGGCACAGTAGAGAACTCAGGAGAAAAGGAAGAAGCAAGGAAACAATAAGCCTTGCCAAATACATACCTCAACGGTTGTCTGAAAGCATCTGGATATCAGCTACTCAAGGATTCTTGATGTGCAAAGACATATTTGAGGGAAGACTTAATAATGAATTCAGACTAAAAATGCCACTCATAGCAAAATCTGAATGGATTGGTGTAAAGTAACAAAGATGGGAACTGAGTGTCTGCAGATGAAGCAGAGAGAAAACAGGTCTCCATGAGCAAACTTTGAGAAGGGAAGACTTCAGTATATAGAAAAAAAAGTGTATGCTCAATTAGAGTTTCACAAAAGAGACATCTACCACTGAAGCAATAGAAATACAGTTAGTTTCCCTTCTAAGTTAATGCATGGGAGTTGAGATGCAGGGATTGGGATTTTTTTTCCTGATTAAAATTAGCAAAAGTACAATGAAAATAAGTAACCAAGACTTGGTACAAAATGCGTGTCATAAACTGTATTTTAGAACTTAAAACAGCAACAGCAAAAACAAAAACAAAAACTGGCTCTGAACATTTTTATACTTTGGGTCTCCTTTTTTTTTTTTCTCATCTACTTACTTTATATTGTTGAAGTGTAACTATTTTTACAAATTACCCGAAATAAATTTTAATAAGGTGTGATACACATTTTGAGAAACATTTATTTTCTTTTTGTACCTTATGTGTATGGGTATCTTGCCTGTATGTATGTCTGTGTACTGTGTTTATGCCTGCTGACTGTGGAGGCCAAAAAGGATGTCAGGTCCCCTGGGGCTGGGGTTGCAAACAGTTGTGAGACATTTATTGGTTCTGGGAATTGAACTTGAGTCCTCGGAAGAGCAGCCAGTGCTCATCACAGCTGAGCTCCTCTCCAGCCCCCAAACCTCATTCGAAAGAAAGAAAGAAAGAAAGAAAGAAAGAAAGAAAGAAAGAAAGAAAGAAAGAAAGAAAGACAAAAAGAAAGGAAGGAAGGAAGGAAAGAAGGAAGGAAGGAAGAAAGAAAGAAAGAAAGAAAGAAAGAAAGAAAGAAAGAAAGAAAGAAAGAAAGAAAACGAAACAATAAGAACTAATGAAACAAAGAAAGCATAATTGTTTTCAAAAGCCTACATAGACATCTGATATTTCTTTGTTTATGGAGGGTGGAATATTAACATAATTGACTATTACTATACTGGTGTCAATGCCCTTTATAGTCTGGTAGTATTTGTTTTGTGAAACTGGGTATGTGGATATTGATATGAAGTGACCCTCTTTGCATCTTCTCATAATTTTGATTCGAAGTCTACATCATCAGACGGAAGCAGAGCAACTCCATCTTGCTTTCAAGCTCCATTTGTCTGGAACATCTTTTCCCATTTTCTCATGTTAAAACTATCTTGGCCAATGGAAGACATTCCCTGTGAGCAAGGGAGAGTTAGGTAGCACTTCTTAGTCCAATCTTCTAGTCTGTTTCTTTTTACAGGCAAATGGAGATCATTGGTTCTCAGTACTTATTTAAAGGTGTGCATAAATTCCTGTAGTGTGTCCTTTAATAGTGTTCTCTAAGTTCTTAATCTTCATTTGGTTATCTATGGTTCGACTGAGATTTATTCTTTCCTGTATTCTCATGGATGTGTTTGCTTTTCTCCTTCCGTGTTTAGAATTTCACAGTGTCTACAATGGTAAGTTAGTGGCCAGGCATTACTTTAGTTTGTATTAATTATGGAAGATTTTAAGTTTTCCTTTGGTGATAGAGGGACTCTCCTGGATACAATTATCTCTTTCAGGGCTTGAAATATATCAGTTGGTGCTCTCGCGGTCTGCTGGGAAATCTGCCATTATTCTGATGACTGTGCCTTTGTATATGACTTGGCCTTTCTCTCTAGCAGCTCCCATATACTTTGTTCTGTGTCCCTAATGTTTTAACTGTAATGAGATGAGGCCAATAAATTCATAGTTATTCATCATCTTTAGCCATTAGGGAAATGCAAATCAAAAGTACATTGAGATTTGATCTTACTCAAGTCAGAAGGTCTCTCATCAAGAAAACAAACAACAACAAATGTGGGTTAGAAAGAACAGACAGGAAACATTTATTGGCTGCTGGTATGGATGCTAATTCATCCAGCCAGTACGGGAATCAGTCCATTGAGATTTCCCTCAAGTTAAAAATAGGACTATATCATCTAGCCATACCTCTTCTAGGTATGTACCAAGAGTCGGGGCAAACATTACTGAGATGTATGCAGACCTCTACCTACTACAACACTATTTGCAATAGCCAACTTGTAGAAGGATGGATGGATGAAAATCAGAGCTATCTATCATCATCAAGGTGAGAAGCATGGCAGCATCCAGGCAAACATGATGCTGGAGAAGAAGCTGAGAGGTCTGTATCTTGATCAGAAGGCAGCCAGGAGAAGTCTACCGTCTTCCTCACAGCTAGGAGGAGACTCTGAAAGCCCACACTCATAGTGACACACTTCCTCCAACAAGGCCACACCTCCTAACAGTGCCACTCCCTATGGGCCAAGCATATTCAAACCACCACAACAGTGTTTATAATCAGGTAATTAATTTAGATTCAAAATCCCAAGAGGAAGGTATAATTGTTACAAGCATTTACGTATCAAAACATGTAGCAGCTGGATAAAAATCCAAGACTGATAGAAATACACAGTGTAAGTTCCACTAAATATTACATTCTTAAATGTGACTGTCTCAGAATCCCAGTAGAAATAAACCAAAAATGACAGCATATGCAAAACAACTCTGTAACTTTGAAATATAAAAATAAATTATATAGATGTCTACCAATTATATATAAAATGAATCCATTTGGAAAAACTAAGACCTGTGGTATAATAATATGATACAATTAAAAACTTATAATTTTTAAAAAGTAGACTCACATTATATCATGTAAAGAATCTGAATCAATAAAGAAACTGAATATGAACCTATAAATGATCCAAAATGGAGTAAAAAGAAAAATACTCCTTCAAAATTGGAATGACCATGCTGAAGGTTGTGTTCAAGGGAAAAAAAATGTACGGTCTTCAGTGACTTTATCATTAAAAGGGAAAAACTTAAAAAGAGAAAGGTACTGAGGAAGAAATTTAATAAGTATTAAGATTTTTAAAAATTTATTATATTATTAAGGAATTAGAATAAATTAACAACAAAATTAACAAATAGTAAATGAAAATTGATGATGAGAAAACTAAAATTGAGGGCTGGATGCTGTCTCAGTAGGTAAAGTTCTTGCCTTGTGAGTATAGCTCCCAGAACCTGCCTTAAGCAGCTGGGTGGAGTACTATACACCTGTATTCCCAGTATTGAGGCATCTGTGGATGTCAGGAGCTTACTGGCCAGCTAACCTAGTCACCTCAATGAGTTCCAAGCCAATCAGATTCTCTCTCTCTCACGCTCACGCACACGCGCGCGCGCGCACACACACACACACACAAAAGGTGGATGGAGGAACTGTGGCTAAGGTTGTCTTGTGACTTTGACATACATGTATACACCTGCACACATGAACATAAACACACACACACATAAAGCTAAGAGAAAAAAGACTATGTGTGTTAAAACGCTGCATCTTTTTAAAGATTTAAAAAGAAAAATAGTAAAACTATGTTAGTTAGGGCTTCTATTGCTGTGATAAAATACCAAAAGTAACTTGGGAAAGAAATGATTAATTCATTTTACAGCTTGTAGTCTATCATCCAGGGATGTCAACTCAGAAACTCAAAGCATGAGCCTGAAGGCAGGAACTAATGCAGAGGCCATGGATGCTTACCAACTTGCTTCCCATGGCTTGCTCATCCTGCTTTCTTGTAGCATCCAGGAGCACTACCCCAGGGATGGTACCACCCAAAGTGATACAGTTTCTCCTATATCAGTCATCAACTAAGAACATGCACCTTAGGCTTTTTCAGATGCCATTCTGGTGGGGCATTTTCTCAGTTGAAGTTCCCTCTTCCAAATGACTTTGACTTAAAGTCTAGTTGCCATAAAATTGCCAGCACAAAAGGCAAAATTTCACGATGGTTAATTTGGAAGCAAAAGTATACAAGAATTAGAAATGAGTTAGAAGACAGGAGTGTGGATATGAAGGATCAAGATAAGCTGAGAAACAGGATGAAGAACTCCCTGGTCATGAGCAAAAGGAAAGGGGCAAGTTCCTGATAAGGCATAAGTCTATTGTATAATACTTACCTGGGTTTAGTGAATGTCAATCCAACACCATGAATACTGTTGTTATTATTATTGCCATTGTCATTAGTAGATAACTTTCAAATACTTCTAACAGTTCAGTAGAAGATAAGGCTCAAACTTCTCTGGAAAAAGACTATCAAATGGTAAGAAACGATCAAAATGTAAGCATTATCTCCATTCTTATTAAACATTGCTTAGGTGCACATTATATTCAAAGTTCATCGCCATTCAGTGAGATACTAAGTATGACTTCTGTCTTCCTCAAGTGGAAACTCTTTAGGCTGTGATAGGTACACGAGACATCAAGGCAGACTGTAGTGAGTAGACACCAGGAGACAGTTGAGACTCTACAACATAGAGCTATGGCAAGGTCGAAATTTTTGGTAAGCGAAAGATAAAAAATGGAGGTTGAACATATTTGCTTCTAAGAGAAAGGGAGGTAGTAAATGCGCCATTTTGACTTGACCGGAAATTGTGAGACAAGAAGGGAAGAGGGTGTGGAGCCAGGTGATGAAGAGCCTCGAGTTCCACTTCACAGAATGCAGTCCTCATCCTACTGGCTGGAAAAAGTCCGCGGAGAGCTTTGAATATATAGCTGATGTGGCAAACAGTGTTCTTCAGAAGGATTACTTAGCAACAGTGTGCTCAGTGGACCTGGAGGCGAGAAGGTGAGGAGCGGCCACACAAGTACAAGGCAGAGAAGCTACTGTCGTTATTTTAAGCTTCTCTCCCGCCCCAAGCGGCCCCCTCCAATCTAGAAATATCATTTTCATGTTGCAAATGGACAAAACACAAAATGACTTCAGAGCCAAATAGAATATGAAACAAAGATGCCTAAAGCACAACTGGCTGGCCTCTAGTCAGCCACACTTCAGCTCCACACTGCCCTGAGCTGACAGAGGGTTTCTCAGCCTCTTCAGAAAGGAACAGCCTGAAAGAAACAACCTCCCCTCCTCAGGTGGCATCTTAGAAGAGAGAACCTTTTTATCACCAAAAGGCCCATCTGGGCTGATAGCTTAGGAATGGAATCACGGATCTCCCCAGGGTTAGCCCAGCTTTGCCTAACTTCATCCCCCCCTTCCATCCCCCCTCCTCTTCGGTTGTTATCAGCTCCAGGAACACAGAGAGTTAACCTTTGCAACTGGATTTGCTCTGTGCAACACAGTGTCACCCACAAACGGGGTGTATAAGGCGCCTGTGAAACGAATGAAAAGAAGTCCAGGAATTCAGTTAATTAACCACATCAGTTTCTTAACGTGATCAATTTTAATTAAACTGAATTTTAATAGAGATCTGTGTAGTCTGTAGAGACCAATTGCTAATTCTACAAAGCATGTGCTGCTTTTCAGTTCAGGTTTGCTCCCATCTAATTAATATGGATAGAGCATTAAGCCTTTTTGGACTCTGGTGGTTTTCATTTCATGACTATTAATGATTTTAATGAACTGAACTAATTCAGTAGTTTTCATCCTAGTGTTTCGGGGCTTTGTTCATCACAAATTTCAGGTTTATAATTGGTTTCCAGGTCTTAACAGTGGTCATTGATCAGCTTCAGCAGTTCCCTTTACAACTCAGTAGGCACTGGGGACTGTTAACCCTTTGCCACCTGGAGCAGAGATGCACAGTACAGGGCTTCAGAACAAACCGACCTGCTGGTGACCATGGGGCAGTGGATACTTAAAAATCCCAGGGTGTGTGGCGGTGTTAGCCAGGACAGAACAGGAAAGGTCATGGTGGCAATATGGAGCTGTAAGTTTAGAACAGTAATTAGAATAAAGTAGACCCGTGATTGCTTTAGTCTCCAATATGCCGAGGAAGAAATGCGCGAACCAGGCTTTCTATCTACTCATTGGGCCCTGCCAATCCCTAGCAGGCATCTTTATCAACAACCAAACAGCCAGGACTAAAGAATAAGAAATTAAGAGCTGAAAAGAGCTGATGAGAAATAGAAACCTCGAGACAGGGCTACAGGGGACACAGACTGTGGAACGTAGCAGATACAGAAATAGACATGGGTGGCTGCGTACTTGTATATCCTTTTTTTTTTTTTTTCTTCACACAACAGGGATTTGGGTTCACCAGTGGAACAGAGCCATAGCTTGTGGGTTTCTGTCTCTCGGAAAACTAATAATATGTCTGCTTTTTGTTGAAAAAAAAAAAAAAAAAGCACTGTGCACCTGAGAGTGTCTGACAGACCTGTTTGTTCCCCGATCTATCTCTGGGTACTGAAAAGAGACAGGCAGGGTGAATATGCAGAGGAGTCTAGCTCACATCACCAAAATGGAAGAAAGTCGAAGGTGGCCAATTCTCTGATTCTGGCATCTATATCTTAAATGCTCCAAGAAAGAGCTGCCCAAACGCTTAAGTACCTGCTTCTAGAAATAAAGATTGGCATCATGGGATGCTGCCCTTTTTCATGGGTCTACCCTCCAAAGAGCTCCACTCTCCTGTCCCTGATCTGTGGAGGAAAATCTGATGTTTTTACGTGTTGCAGAGATTTGCTTCGGCTACAGATTCTGTCCATCTGGAATCAAAAATCCAGTTGGTTTGTTACGGGGACTTCAATTAAAAGCATCTAGAAATCTCATCTAGAGTGATTTTTATATCATCTCTGAGTTCTAAGTAGAGAGGCTTAAAAGAATCAGTTCAACGGGGGCTGCCAATTTCAACATTTAAAATACTTGAGAAAACAGGTATAAAGCTGAGAAATTGGGTTTTTTTTTTTTTTTTTTAATTTTGTTTTTCTTGACAGGTTATGCTCTGCCAGTTGGCTTCTCTCACACAGGCTGATTTACTCAAATAAGCGGCCATCAGGATAGAATTCACTTTACACTTTAATTCCTGCTTATTCTCAATCCTTTCCTTGCTTCTATCCCACAGAGCTGCTGAAAGGTTCTGTCATCTATAAAACTGTGGTAATGATGTCCTTATAGGGTCATTGTGAAGATTAGCACACTTAGCAAGGTGCCTCAATAAATTATGGTTATTATTGTCACTCAAACCACCAAAGCTCCTATGATTGACACATGACTTAAGTCTTCCTCTGTTGAGTTATTGGCAGTGCATCCTACCACAGAGCACATTTCCTCTGCCGAGAAGCCACTGGCTTACCCTTTTAATCTTTCAACAAATGTGTGTAGAAGATGTTTGGTTCATCATGCAGAGTTCTAGGCATGAGGGATACCATGCAGTACAGAAAGGCTGAACATTTTCGTATGCTTGAGTTTTAATTTGTTTTCTCAGAAAAGGAAAGGAAAATAGGAAAGGTTAATCTATTTAAACAAGCAGAGTTTGCATCTTTAATTCTTGTTTGTCTCTCGATCCTTTCCTGTCTTCTGCTGAATACTTAAAGTGTTCCAAACATCAGTGGTTTGGCACATGTCGAGCCACATGAGAGGAGCCTAACTATCTCCATGTTATTGATGGAGACACCAAGGCTCTATGTGTTAACTTTCCTTGCCAAGGTCATGAAGGTTTTAAGTGAAAGAAACCATTTAAACCAGAGCAGTTGGCCCCAGGGCTCAGGCATTAAGATTCAGCTTCATTACAAAGCACAGAGGGAAAATTACAAAAACGGAAAGAAAAAAAAATGCTATTTGAGATGAGGTATCCACAAACACCCCCTTTAGAGGAGATGGTATAAGAGCAGAAAGGCCCACGCTGACAGAATGTGGGAGTGTGTAGTGTTCTAGAAAGCAGAAATGAACTGAGCTGTCCTTCCAGAGGCATTGTATATTGAAGCTCCCCCTCTGTGTGACTGGAGTAAGAACTTTAGAGGAGAAAACTGTGTGGGGTATGATTAAGACTAAGGAAGGGTCTAAGCGCAGTGTCTACTTCCACAGAAGTTGTAGCTTTCAAATCAGAGGAAAAAAGAGTTTGCCCTCACTTCAAATAAAGGACATGTAGGGGCACAGTGGGAGGTGGCTATCTAGCACCAGAAAGTAAGTCCTCATCAGGAAAAGAACCGGCCACCACCTCATCCTGATTTCTCAGCTCCCAGTACTGTGAGAGAATACATTTCTGCTGCACCAGTGGATGCCCAGTCTGTTGTATTTGTTTAGACAACTTGAGTAAACTAAAACATCAGATGAAGTCTTAGACCTTAGGAGGATAGTGCTACCCAGCAGGTTCATGAAAGATGAAAGAGACATCATCTGAGTGCTGGGAAGGATGACCCTTTGCAAGAGATGCTGTAGGGGTTCAAATGAGTGAGGCAAAGAAAAGCAAACTTGGTTCTTTCCAAGAATGTCCCTACATAAGCAACCAGAGCAGTGAAAAAAGAGGATCAGGACCCCATAGCAAGATTTTTAAGGTAGTACATATTCTAGAATGTTTGTCTGTTGTAATGATCTAGTAAGCAAAACATACAAAGGAAATTTTATGGAGAAGAGATAATTGTACTTCTCCATAACGCAAATTCCTTCCGTTCCCCACCCCTTTGTGGTTTTTTTCCTTTAAATACCCCTGACTTCAGCTGCTCGGGGTCGGATTCCTCTGCCCCTGCGTGGGTTATGAGCACGACCCCAGTGCACTGGCCCCCAATAAACCTCATGTGATTGCAGCAAAAAAAAAAAAAAAAAAAAAAAAAAAAAAAAAAAAAAGAGATAATTGCAAAAACAGTCATTGAATAGAGAGAGGCTATCCTTGGATAGAAAAGAGTTATCATTGTGCAAGTGTAGGAGGCGATGATATACATAAACATGTAAGGGGCAGGTTGATCAGTGCATGCACCAGAAGGGGAAGTGGGGCCTTTGGGGTACCTGCAGGTAGAGTGGAAGCTTTGATGATGGAATAAGTGATATTTGTTTCTCTCTATTGTGCTAACATTATATTAATAGGACATAAATCTTGACTCTCTGTAACCAGAGGCTTGTTTTTAATCTTCCTCCTGGTCTGGACAAGGAAACTGGGCTCCAGAGAAAATAAGCAAATTAGTCAGTGGTTCACTGAGGTGGTGACCAGCAAGACTGGGATTTGAGCTGAAATTTTCTCTTTTGCTTGTTGTTCCCGATTTGCTGAAAGTGAAAGTGGGAGGAAAAGTTGGAATCATGATCTTAGTGAAAAGAAAAGCAAATTGAGTAATGCAATGCGGTAGGATTTCCAGGCTGTACTACAGGTTCTCTTGTCATTAGGGATACAAATCCCTAAAAAAAGCTGGTTTTATAATCTCATGGTTTTGTTTTATTGTTTTGCCTACAGCTCTACTTGAGTGCTCAGATATCAAATTGGGTCTGAGTTTCAAAAGGAGAAGAGAAGAAGAGAGACAGAAGAACAAAGAGGGTATGAAGATGGATGGATAGATGGATGGGTGGATGGATGGATGGATGGATGGATGGATGGATGGATGGATGGATGAGTGGTGGGTGGGTGGGAGGATGGATGGATGATTGCATGAGTGGATGAATGGATGCATACGAACATATATACATACATACATACATACACACACATATACACACACATAGGCCTATAGGCAGACAAGAGTTTCATAGTTGTCAACTGTTGACCTACATTGAATAAAAAGGAAAATGAGTTCAAAGATGGATGAGAGGCTTTGAAAGCAGCTGGGATGCAGTGGGTTTGGTAAATTAAACTGGATAATTAAAGTAAGTTCTTGGACTGAGATTCTGGTATTTTGAGACACACTTGACATTAAAGCTTTTAGAAGGGGTAAGATTCACAATTTCAAGACCTAGAGTCAGACCCAGCAAGATGGCTCAGTAGTTTAAACAACCCGAAGCCAAGTCTGGTGAACTGAGCTCACTCCCTGGCACTCGTGGTAAAAGAACCAACTCTCACAGGCTGTCCTTTGATTGCCACACTTGTGCCATGGCACATGTGCATGTCCACACAAACACAGACGATAAATAAAAATCTTATGAAAATTTATAAAAGTTGTAGGAGGTAATGAAGTAGGACATGAATATTGAAGTTCCCAGGGATAATGGTAAAAGTAACAGGAGAGAGCAAAAGAGAGACAGTAAGTGGGTGCTAAAATCTCTGGAGACTGGGAGGTGAGTGGGGGACAGGCGGCTATGACAGGGAGGGAACAGATGGTATAGTCTCGTGCCATCTGCTTTAAAATCACCAGGAATTTTGAGGATGAAGGAAGGGACACGTGTCTATAAATAGCAGCAGAGCAACTCCAAAGCCCATAGTCACCCCCTTTGACTCTCCAGCTGAAATCCTCTGCTGCGCCACCACACTCCCCACTTCTAAACAATACACATATGCTGTCTCTTCTGACTCCTACATTTAGGAAAGATATATTGACATCGGGCTTTGGAAAATAAGCATCATGGTTCTTACATGAGTGCATCTGTGCACATTCATATACATATGTGAACACACATCCTTACGTAAGTACCCACAAATCATTCTGAATATTTATGAGTTCTAAATATTCCCTTTTTTGTTTTTGTTTTGTTTGTTTGTTTGTTTGTTTTTCAAAACTGAGTTTCGTTGTGTAGCCTTGGCTGTTCTGGAACTTGCTCTGTAGACCAGGTTTGCCTTGAACTCACAGAGATCCACCTGTGTTTGCCTCTGCCTCCCAAGTGGTGGGCTTAAGGGTGTGTGCCATCATTGCCTGGCTAGATTTTCCTTTCTAAAATCCTGCAAACAAACAAACAAAACACAATAGTGTGTAGTATTTGAAAGTCATTCTTCATGCCACTTAGGTTCTTTAAATCTTGAAACATTCTATATGTTCTTTCTAATAGGGAACATTTATTTATTTTTTCTTTAAGAGTGAATTTTCTTTCAATTTCTTCATACTCCGCTATTGTTCAAATGTGTGTGAATCAAATTTTCTTATTTATTTTTCTCTTTCTTACTTTATATATTTTAGTTCTTTTACTATAAGGGTTTCAGGTTCTGGAATAAATGTTGAGTTAATATTTGGTTTGGGCTTCCTTGCCAGATGGGGGAAATAAATTTAGATTTTTCAGAGGCAGGGAATACTGGGGATCAAACTCAGGGTTTTTGCATATGCTAAAGACACTCTACCATTGAACTACATCTCCAGCCCCATAAATTCAGACATTCCAAGTACAGACAGTATTTCATGTTGTCATTTATTGCTGTATCCCCACCTTATCCCAGCCACATTCTAAGCAGTCATTCTGCTTTTTAAGGTTTCCAGAATATGGTCTCAGAGTTTTCCCCTTTTATAAGTTGAATCCTTCCAGGCGCTTGAACTCTTGGGTGAGGTTCTACCTCCTTTCCTCTCACATGGCTTTAAAGTACCTATCCAAGATCTCAGGCCTACTTCTGGCCTTATATTCTAGTGCTGGACCCTTCTTACTGACCAGATTCTGGTTTCCTGTTTCACTCCTGCCACCCCCCCCCCCAGGGCATTTGTTTTTAGTTCAACTTGGTGGTAAGAAAATATTGTTGGGTTAGTATGATGTCTCAGTGGGTAAAGAGTGCTTACTACCAAATCTCATGATCTGAGTCAGATCTGCAGGATCGAATGGTTAGAGGAGAACTGACTCCAGCAACTTGCCGTATGACCACCACGTGAATATTGAATCATGTTTGCACCACAGAAATGTGGAGTGGGCAATATCCCAGGCAAGGAGAACATACTACGTTTGTTCTAGCATAGGGCCAACAGCCATTCCTCCCATGGTGTTTCCTGTTGTTCATGTTCAATTTCATCATGTCCTTCTTACTGGGTCAAGGTTATTGGCCAAACTCTGATTTTGTCATTGCAGTCCTTAAAGGCCTTTAGTCCACTATGTTTTTCAAAATCAAAGTCATTATCCCACCCAAAACCCTTCCAATCCTGCTCTCAATTATTAGGGTATGCTCTGTGTACCCACTGCTCCATACAAAACTCCATGGAAGTTCTAACCTCTGCTATCTCAGAATTTTGGCCTAAAGATAGGGCCTTTTAAAAGGTGATTTCAGTCAAATAAGATCACAGAGATGGCACTAATTTATCATGCCTGAGTGCTTATAAGAAAAAGAACAGACATTGGTGATGGGTACACACAGAGACATAACCATCTGGGGACACGAAGAGAAGGTAGTCAAAAAATACAGGCCTAGGAGAAGCAAAGACATCTTTGTCTTGGAGCTCTGGCCTCCAGAAGGATAGGAAATGCATGTCTGCTGTTTAATATGATGACCCATGAGAGTTTGTTATGGCAGCCCTCACACATTAGCATTCCTCCCGTCTCATTCATCATATATCCACTGCTTCTCCTTCCCGTGCTCCAGGCAAGCCATGCTCTTCACGTCCTTTAACTGTACAAATTACCCTTCACAAGGGGAAACCCCAAGGACGTTTGTAGTATGCACCAGATGTGGAAGGCTGAGTACAGGTGCCCACAGTAATAGTGGGGACCTGTGCTTTGAAGCCACAGCTAAGTAAAAGATGTGAGAGTGAGAAATAGTCGTGGATGATCCAAGAGGTCCCCAAAAGCAATTATGACAGATTGAGGAAGGCACATTTGACAACCAAGGAGGAATGAGAGAATATGCTGTGGTGAGAGAATATAGCTTATTAGAGTGATGTAAGGAGTCACAAGCCAAAGGATGCAGAAAGCCTTGGAGAGCTGGCCAAAGCAAGAGCCCCATTTCTTTCCTGGAGGTGTTGCAGTAATTTCCAACATTAATAAGCTCGTGTAAAAACACATAATCCAGGTATTATATTTATAAGCTATCTGCCTAGATTGGGCAGATCTATCACTATCCTCACTTATTCCCCAGTTATGAGACCCTTTGCTACTTGGAGTTTTTCCTGGCCATGTGGTTCTGCTCCATATTGGCTTCTACCTCCTCCTCCTCTGTCCTCTTTCTCTCCTTCTCCTTCTTCCCTGCTGTGAGACCTTCAGTCCCACCTTTCCTTTCCACAGTTCAACCATAGCCTCTAGCCTTTATTTGACCAGTTACAATGGGGAGGAGGTTCAGGAAGATCACCTGAGTACATGATCTACTCCTTGTCAGGGGCAGCCCCTCTTGATGAAGCAGAATTAACATCAAAATACAAACAGCACCAGGGCAACCCACATTTCTCCCACTTTGTCCAATTAAAAAGGCTCTTTTCTCTCATATAAATTGAGCACAACTGCCACAATTATGCAAATTATAAAATATAATATACACTTAACACCCAGTCTATCATATTTGTCAATTTATCCTAACTTAAAGAGATTACAATTCCATACCTGAATTATGTTGATTTTAGCTTGCATTACCATCCTTTCAAATCTATATCATCTCTCTCAATGCTAAACCACTTGAGTTTGATTATGAGACTACAACTAGTCTTTAATCCTGCCAGAAATCTGAGAACAAATTAAATATTACCTGAAAATATAAGAAGCACAAAACATAGCTTCCAAAACTTAACCAACTTGTAGAGACAGCTAATTACCAGGACAGTCCCTTATTCCTCAAAACATTGGAACATCAGTTTTCAACCTTCTGGCCCATGATTATCTGACAGACCTGAAATGAAGCAGGAACTATGAAGGACTATGTACTTTCTTAGCAGAGCCAAGCTGTCCACTATCCGGCACTGTGTGTCCTTTCCTGGACAATATTTTTTTTCTGTAGATGAATAGGGAAAATTTTATCTAGTGGCTAATTTGTCATAACTGGAGCAACTCCATATGGAGGTTTTGATGCTAAATTTCTTTTTTGAACCATGAAGGAGATACTGTCAGGAGCTGACATGTCTCTAGTCAAAATTTCTAATAATAATGAAATGATTACATGTCAGATTCTGGGGATTTCTGGTGTTTTTGAAAACTATCTCTCTATATAAACTATATCTAAATTGTTAAGCATTGACTACCCTAAGCTACTTCTATTTGAATATTGTAGAATCGCCTTAATATAATTAGTTCAGAATCTAATATAACCATGAGTTTACTATCTAGACCTTAACTCGCATTGCTTAATCATCCTAGACAGTTTGTAATGGCAGCTATTAGAAGGATTAAGTCTAAGCCTTGTGTTTTTAAATGAATTGCATAGGCACAATGCCTATCAAAGAGTAACAATATTAATTTCAAATTTTGTATCATTATAAGAAATTTATAGCAATGAAAACCTTAAATCTACATCAATATATAAATTCTATACAAAGTAAAAATTATAACTTCAGTTTGAATCAATTATAAAGATTTCTATCGATGTAAGATTATGGCTATACAATGTTTTGTTTAAGAGTAAATATCCCTATTTGTCTATTTTTCTAATTTCTATGATATTACTATATCCCTTTTGTCTCTTTCATCTCCTTTTCCTTTACCTATGAAAGAAGGATAGAGAAGAAAAAAAAAGTAGAAATCCCTGAGTCTGAGGTCTCTAGTTTCCTCCCTGTCCAAAGCTACAATATTTGCAAACTATCTCTTAAAATGACAACATATCTATAATTCATAAAATAACCAGAACCATCCACCTCAACCTAAAGGACTGGGATGATGATTCTTTTGCTTGCTTCTAGCTGAATTGGGGCAAAGAATTCCCTTCTGGAGGTCTAAGGGGAAATAGGAAAATTGGTTTTGTCAAAGGAGGGCTGGCTTGTACCCTTTAACTTCCAGTCTCTATGTCCTGAGAAAGTTCATGGCTTAGCTGAAGTCCTGACTATAGCAGTCTGAAAGGCTAGATGGACAAGCTAGCTGTTCCGGAAATGTCCTGGAAGTAAATATTTAGAGGAAATAACTTCAGTGTAATTGAGGCAGAATCAAGTAAGAAGCTGGACTAGAAGGTCCCAGAATCTCAGCATCCCAGAGTGTGAATCTTGTCAGGCTGTCTCTCCCCTCTTTCATTCTGCAATACACAAACCTTACAAGCAACACATAGCTCTGTAAAGACATTCATATGGAATGTGCAGATCAATAAAGAAAGACAACTGTCTTTCTTTGGAGGTTAGTTTGATCTCATAATCAACCTACAGTATAAACTTCCATCCATGCCATCTTAAAGGATGGTATATAACAATAAATCATGAGAATTTTGTACCCAATAAGTGTTATTGGCTGTATATAAACATTTAAGTCCCAGATGATCCCAGAGCCGTCTCTGTGTACAGAGACATGTATATCACTGCATATACATCGCCTACCTCATTGATCTCATCAATCTCCTTCTTTTTGTCCGTTATCAAGGTCTTCAGGGGATCTTCCTTTGTCATGTCTGATTTTTATCAGTCTACTGACACCTTAGCCCACTAGTTTTGAATTTTTAGCTGGAAGAAGTAACTGTCAGGGAATAGATTTGTATAATTTGAAGCCACAGTCAAGAACACAGAAATGTGTTCCATAGGCCACAGGAAACTCTTTTCCTGGCTGCTTCTTAAGAGCCAGATTGCCTTCTGTTCCTTCACAGAGCACTACAGCTCTTCATTCTGTTTTCTAAAAAACAGCAGCTCTATTCTACTTCTTCTACCTCACTGGATTCTTTTAAGTTTACTATAATTGTTATCTTTTCTTAAACTCTTATATGGTGTGTGTGTGTGTGTGTGTTTGTGTGTGCATGCACATGTGCGTGTGTGTGTTGCGTGCGTGCATGTGTGTGTGTGTGTGGTGTGTGCGTGTGCCAGGGCTTTAATGTGTCAGAGGGTAACTTTGGGGACTCGGTTCTTTCCTTCCACCTTTACATGGCTTTAAGGGACCAAACTTGCATCATCAGGCATGTACAACAAATGCTTTATCCACTAAGCCATCTAACAGACACTGTAACTTTACTATTTTCAAACTATTGTGATTGCAGAGAAAGTTGCAAGAAATAATGTTGAACATCCTTCTCCTGACCTTTGACAATGCTAACATCTTGCATGACTATAGTACAGTATCAAAACTAGAAAGTCTCCAACGTTACCGTCGATCTAACTAGGCTGTAGTCCACAGTCACTTTTCACCAACCATGTCGAGTTTTAATTATATTTTGCACTAGATTGTGAGTCTTTCAGTGTTTAGAATTACATGTTTACTTTATATTTATCTTCAGAACATGTAACAGACACTAGAATTTCAATAAATGTTTTTAGGATAAATGAGGAGAGAGAATGAGGATGAAATAAGATAAATTCAATATTATTTATATTATTTATAGAATTATTATACTTTTGGTAGAAGGCAGGATATATATGGAGACAATAAATACTCCAAGAATTTTAGAAGAATTTCAATTCTATACTCTAACTTTTTAGTACATACTTTTCCATTTGAAGAGTTTTACAAATGAGTTTTATTGCATATTCTGTATATCATCTTAATTAAGAATTTTCTTTGAGCAACAATCTAATGATTAAGCTAATAAGATTGTCTTCCTGGGGACTGGAGAAATGGTCTCATGGTTAAGAGAAATAACAACTCTTCCAGAGGACAGAGGTTTAATTCCTAGCCACCATGTGGCAGTTCACAACTGTCTGAACTCCAGTTCTGATGAAGCTGACACCCTCTCTAGGTCTCTGTGGGTACTGAATGCGTGTGGTGAACATACACGCACAATACATTTCATGCACGTGAAACACCCAGACACATAAAATAAACCTTTAAAAAAGAATGTTTGTTCTGACTAGTTAGTGTTTTGTTAAGATTTTTTTGAAATAGTAAAAAGGAAGGAAGGAAGGAAGGAAGGAAGGAAGGAAGGAAGGAAGGAAGGAAGGAAGGAAGGAAGGAAGGGAGGGAGGGAGGGAGGGGGAGGGAGGGGGAAAGGAGGGAGGAAGAACGATGGAGTTCTGCATTCAGAGACTAGTGTGGCACACTTGACAGGCTCAGTGCTGACGCTGGAACAATGCGTAGTCTTCTATGGTCACCACTGGGAAATGAAACATTCCTCTTCTATTTGGCAATTTAAAGGCAATTATCTGTTTTATTTCCCTACTAGGCTGCATGTGTGCATTTAAATGATGTATAAATCATTCTTCGGTGCAGGAGAGTTCAACCACAGGCCAGCAAAGGTGAGTCTGTCTGATCCTTGGAGGAACAGCAGGGAAAGCCCTCACTGTCGCCTGTGCCCTCCAGCCATGACTGACCCTGATCTATAGATCCTCTTAAGGGACTTCTGGCAAGAAATGGGAGCAAAATAACTTTGCCACTTCTCCCAGACTGGGTGCTCCTTTTCTTTATATGCATTTTTCCTTTTATTCATTCCCCAAACCCCAGTTTCTGGGTGACAATGAGCTCTGGTTATAAATAAAATGGTTGATGCTCACAGATTCAGCCATTTGACCAATTCACAAAACTATCACAGGGCATACGTAGAATCTATCCTAGTTCAACATTTAGTCTTCTGTTCTTCCTAGAGTTTGTGTAAAGGAGCAGCTTCCTTATTTGGCTGCACATTAGTATCACCTGGCTAGCTCCCAAACTCCCCAAATCCAGCCCATGTGACTTTAAAGAGCACTGAGGATCTACACACCTTAAAGTTTTCAGTGTACTTCCAGAGTACAGGAAAGTTTGAGAATGAGAAAGAGACTTTAAAATAGACTGACAAAAGTCTCATTGAAGAATCTCAGAAGGGATCCCATGTCATAATAACCTGACAAAGAAAGCATCCTTCAAACAATGCCCACAATACTCAATAACAGGTATCGTGTCTTTAAGTGTAGATACCAGTTTTCCGGAAGTCATGGATAAACTGTAAATAACACTTACAAGGACAAATGTGTCACCATATCATTGTCCATATCCAGATTAAATTCTGTCGTGATTAACATTTGCAATCTCCACTCAGGGATAAAGGTCCACAACCTTTGTTCGTCAGACTTGCCATGGAGACCCAGAATAGATAGCTCATTTGTTGGCACCTCGGATCAGACCTTCCCTCGCAGTCATCTCCAGAGCCTTAAGAGGTAGAAAGCCAAGTCTTAGATAAAGAAGTAGTGAAAACTCTCCAATGCAGATTCAAAGCTTAAAAGCACAAAAGCCTGATTTCAAAATAATCACTGGAGAAAAATGATTCAGGATATTTCAGTATACTTTAAAAGTATAGATACTTGGTTGTTGCCCAAAGTCAGAGGATGTTGCCCAGGTGATTCTGCTATGCAACCAACAAGAAAGACACCACTTTGCATGAACTCCGGAGCGGATGCATCCAGCACTGTCTCCTGGCTGATGCAGATGCTGGTGAGATCTTAGTTTTCATAAAGACAAATCTCTCGTTCTGGGCAGAGGATGTGGCTGTCTCTTCATCTGCAGACTATTTAAATAATACTGCAAGAATTATGTGTCACAGGAGACAAAAAACCTGAACAGGGATTATAGTCAGAATGTAGGAAGAATTTTAAAACTTCAACTAAAGGAAACGAACTGCCTAGACATTTGTCTGTGAGATTTCCCAGAAGTTTTCCTTCCCACCCCAACCTCCATATCCAGCTAGAACTGTTCCTTCTTCGTTGGTGTATAGCTCTTTTTTTAAATAAATTTTTATCTCCTAGAGCACACGCTGGTTAACCGTATATTTATCCTTGATGAACTGTGGTGTTCTTGAAGTCAATAGCTGTGTCTTGTTCTTCATTTCCCGGTATTTGGCTCTGCCAAACATTATCATTCCTCTGATATCTTTTGCTGACCGGTTTACTTTCTAGACATTTCCTAATTCCAAAGAAAAAATATAACTTTCTTAACCTCAGAATTAATAGGTTTCTGAAAACACACAGAGAACACCTAAGTCATCAGGAGATTCACACGCGTGTGTGTGTGTGTGTGTGTGTGTGTGTGTGTGTGTGTGTGTGTTGTAAACTTAAAAATGTGTTAAAGCCTACAGTAGGCTTCTCCACAGCACTGATGGGAAGATGTCTTAAAGTTCTGAAAGCAAACAGCAGTATATTATTTTGTCTGCAGTGAAAAATCACTCTTAAGAACTAAAACCCAAATATTCCTGAACAACAAAACCAAGCAGGTTTATGAGTAGCAGACCTACACTAAACCAGCAAAGGACAGATGGGGACACAGGAGAAGAGGAAGAGAGAAGGAGAGCTGCACAAGCAGAGGGATGCAAGTGAGTACTGAGCCACGAAACAATCGCCATTGGTGCCACATGAATGTCATCTCCAAATTCATGAAGCTGAGGCAGAAGGGCTGCTATTCAAGGCTAGCCTGGGGTATATAATGAGACCCTGTCTTGAAGCATCAAAAGTCAACAAAAAAAGCAAACTATGAAAACCCAAACACAAAATAGTGACCATGCTTTGGGGAAAGGGGAGCAAAATATGTAAAATTAAAATGCATAGTGTTAGAAATCAGAAGAAAGGGCTATGCATTGTATGGTGGTGGGATAGACCCACTCAAATCTCTGAATAAAGGGAGTTTCTGACTCTTCTGACAGCTTTTCAGGTGAGAGATCCATGCTATGGGACTTAATCTGGTCTAACCTACTTGCCAAGAGGCTTGGAATCTGGCACAGGGTAGGACTGAAAACTATTTGGCACTTGTTAAGTAGGGGCTAGGCTTGTTTTTATCCAAGGTCTAAGAGTTCTAACCAGTTAGAGCAAGAGCCCTTCAGTTCTTTGTTCCAAAGGATTGCCTGCAAAGGGGCGTGGCCTGCTTTCTCCCAGGCTGAAACATTTGGTCTCTTAAAGCAATAGTATCTTAAAGGGGCAGGCTCATGATCTAAAAAAAAAAAAAAAAAAATAGACACTAACAATAATAATAAAAGCAAGAGAGCCAAAAGTAAGCAAAGGGAGATAAAGTATTCCAGTGTTCTGGTGTTTTCTGTGAAATGCTAAAAATGCTCATTTATTTTAAATTGCAATAAATCAAGATTGTATGTTATTAAAAGAACTGTTGAAGAATGTGACATACACTCTAAATATCGGATTTATCCAGAAGAGGTCAAGAAAAAAAATATTCAGTTGAGATCAGCAGAAAGTAAGTGGTTACACACCAAAAAATTATGTGCTCTTTAAACATGCCAATTCAAAATTTAAAATGACCAGACTTAATAAAACCCAACTCGAGTAGATACTGCTGAACCTTAAATAAAAGAACATGGGCCGGGCAGTGGTGGTACACGCCTTTAATCCCAGCACTTGGGAGGCAGAGGCAGGTGAATTTCTGAGTTCAAGGCCAGCCTGGTCTACAGAGTAAGTTCCAGGACAAGAAACCCTGTCTTGAAAAACCAAAAAAAAAAAAAAAAAAAAAAAAAAAAGAACATGGGAAAAATACAGGCCAAACAACATGCAGATCTGACCACAAAACAGCCTGAAAGGGATGAGAAGCCACAGCCCAGGACATATCCTACCTCACAGACCTTGATGCCAAAGCTCAGAGTCCAAACAGGACCGTGGGCTCAGGGCTTTTCTGGAAATTCTCTAACTCTGATCAACTCTCTCCCTTAGTTCCTCACCAACTCCCAATTCAGAAGGCTCTCCTGCTCAGACTAGGTCTTCTTGGGGAGCTGTGCCAGGGCAGAACAAATGTTTCTCAAGTGTTTTTCCTCTCTTCTCACTGACAGAGACATCGGGATCCATGATCTGACATCTCTGTCTGATTCCCAGCTCCAAGAATGGAGGCACAAGGCCTCAGAAGTCTCTTTCTGGGTTTCCTTTCCAAGACTCATTCACCCTCTCACTAATCAAAGATTAAAGATTGGGGAAAAGATAAAAAGAAAATATGTGCAAATTCTAAGTCAAGAGAGTCTTTCTGACTATATCTCTATCCTTCTAACAAAGAGCCTGTTCAAATTCATCTGCCTTGGTGAACAAATCTGGTAGGAAATTTTAATTCCTTGCCTACCAAATTCCAAGGGTGAACAGAAGAGATGCATTGCTTGCTATTATAGCGTCATATAGCGATGTGAACTATCAGAAGAAACATTTATACCAGTGATTCTTAACCTTCCTAATGCTGCAACTTTTAATATAATTCATGTTGTGTGATCCCCCAACCATAAAATTATTCATAACTGTAAGTTTGCTACTGTTATGAATCATAATGTAAGTAACTGATACACAGGCTATCTGACATGTGATCCCCAAATGGTTGCTACTCACAGGTTGAGAACCACAGATTTAAACTAATTACGAAAAGGTAGGATTTAAAGGGCTATCTATAAGAGCAAAGCTGCCCAACTCCACACCCAAAAGGATCATGGCCCAGTACGGTTCTGTGACATGGTCTCTGCAGTCACACTGCCCATGTCAGTGTTTCCTGACACGCATGAACAGTGGCAGTGGATTTTGACCTCTGAGTAAATCAGAAGTAGGGCAGGAAGGATACATATCCTGAGGCATTAGAATTAGATCACATGATCAGCCAGGTCACAGCAGGGATGACTCAAGACATCTTCAAAGCCTTTGGGTTAGAACCTTTCTTCCCTCAAATGTACAGACTTAACCATATACAATTACAGCCTCTTATAGCGTCTTCCCCATTTAGCGCCCTTCCCTAAGCACTATGGACTAAACACTTCAACGCCCTCACGGTTGATGGGACACCACCTCATTTGATCCTCAGCACAGCCCTATGATGTAGGCATTATTGTTCTTATCACTTTACAGACGGGGATGCTGAGAGGGTTAAGATGTACAGGGGACAGTCACTTAATTAATGCCAGACACAGAGTTAGAATCTAGTTACCTAGACTACAGCACCGCTCTTCCTGCCTTGGGTCTTGTCTGACTTTCTGGGCTCCTGGTAATCCTCTGGCTTATTCCTTCCTTCCTTCATCAGCCAGCCAGGAATGGGAGTCTTTTTATATTCTCTGAAATCTCAAGAACCAAGAAAGATTTCTGTCTTCACCAGCAGTTACAACTTTATGTGTGACATGCTCAACTCTGGCTGCCACCCGTGTCTAAGTTTACAACTCCCTCTGCTTCCTGTGTGTCAGACTGCAAAGTGGCACACACTGCCATGCTAGCCAACCTGTCTTGTCCTATTGCTATCCCCACAGAAAATTGATCCCAGCATACCTCACTCCTCAGTGTGTACCCATTGTGGTTGTATGCACACAAATAAAGACATTCTACCTGGAGCACAGGATTATTTCACAGTGCACCCCCAATAGGCACCTCCAAGAGTGTTCATCCTAGGGCACTTTATCCATCCCATGTGTGAGACCACTGCAGGCTGACTGAATAGCAAACGCTGTTCTTCCCTAAGGATTTGTGCTAGCTTTATATATATGTATGAGCATACATATATATAAATATATGTGTGTGTGTGTGTGTGTGTGTGTGTGTGTGTGTGTGTGTTCGTTTCAAGTCATTTAAAGGATTTGCAGTTTTTCCTTCAGATGATTTTCTTGATGAGATAGCCCCTCTCTTTTATTATTATTATTTTTAAATAAAATTCCCCAGATTTAGCAAGAAAGATCACTTAAAATGGGAAAGCCCACAAAACAGAGTAGATGGAATGCCTAGACTTTCCTCTGTGACCTGCTAGTGCATTAAGCATCTGGGCATTAAGCTTAATAACTTTGTGCTGATGCACAAAGGGACTGTGGAAGGCCCCAAAGTCACACTGTGCACACTGAAGTCCAAAGGGTAAAGAGAAGGTGACATCCTATTGGCAGATGATGCAGGCGCCACTCATAAAAGAGAACCAACTGATGGTATTGGCCTGGATGATCACCCAGGTCCCTCACAGTTGTAAAACCCTTAAGTGGTCAGTGGAGACCAGCCCAGCGTGATGGGGTAAAAGGTGAAGATAATCAGTAACACCGTACGTGGCCCTGATCATTTATCTACTGCTTATTGATCTAAAGAGATATATTACTGTTAATATCCCAGAAATAATTTCTGAGGTCCCTTGAAACTCTGTTACAGATTTTAGTACCATGTTAAGACTCATGGTTATTTTCTGGCCCATATCCATAAAAACTCATATCCCTCGAGATTCTTGGTTGCAAACCATAGAAATCAATGCGGTCTACTTCACACACACGCAAAACATATGGGTGGGAAGAGCAAATTCACAGAAGCATCAAGAATCAGGAATCAGGAGGACCACGCTTAGGAAACAGGACCAAAATGAAGGGACTCCGGGCTCTTGGAGAGGAAACATCTGATCTTCAAGCCACACCTACAAGGGTGATGACACACCGACTTGACATCACCTCTGCCTGTGTCATTTCTGAGACCAAGCATCCCAGAGGTCCCTGCTGAGTTCTGTCCCCAGCTCTATAGAGGAGATACTGTGGTCTCTTGGACTTCCACAGTGAGAGACAGTGAGAACCCTCCCCCCCCCATCAAGCTATGTTCAAAAAGAACTCCACCCAAAAGCAAACTGCAGAGGAGGATTGAATCACAACATATTTCAGAAGGGGGAGTGTCCATGAGTGCTACTGTGTGGTCCATAGAAATACAAGAGCTTCAAAGTCAGCTCAAACTGGCCTTGGTACTTCATGGCTGTGAGACCTGGTGGGTCCTCCTGTTAATAGGGGATTAAAGGACAGGTCTATGCATGCAAAAACTGGCTCACAAATAGGTTTTATGTGTTTACTTCTTTTGAAAAACAAACTTGCTCCTCACTCTGTGTCTCAGTTTGTATCCCAGCCAGACTTTTCTGGCAGTTTTTGACAATGAGTCTGAAGTGACCAAAGGGCATGAAAAAGAGCAATTAGTAGCCTGGAGCTTGAACCACATTCCACAAACAGGAAGCCCCAGAGGTCAGCCAGATACAGGAAGCCTCAGAGGTGAACGAGATATGACTGTTCAGTAGGTATGCAGAGGAAGGGAGAATCCTAGACCTCTCGAACTGGATGTCTTTCTCTAAATAGAAACTCCTACCCCACCCATTTTGCTCCTGCTTAGGATGATGGGGTACCTCTGAATTTTTTACTCTGAAACAAGTGTTTGCTTAGAATGAAAACTGTTATGATAAAGGACCAATGTTATAAATTTCTTTTCATGCTGGATTAGCAGGCAAGATCAAAGTCCCTTCTTCTTCAGACTGAACTGCTCCAGCATCTAGAAGTGCCTTGAGGACTTTAGATAGAAGCCACCACAGTAGAAGACACAATCGCTTTATGGTTTTACAAGTCTTTTGAAAAATAATGTTATTCTGCTTGCTACTGCATGGTATAGCAATGGAATAAAGGGAGATGCTTGCATCAAGCCATCTGTCCTTAAATGAAAGCATTCACTCCATCCACGGTGCACAGTTTTTTATTTTGTTTTGTTTATCAGAGTGGAAATATATATTTAGGCATCTTTTTCCCTATTCATCATTATTTTATTTATGTATTTATGTTTGGGATTATAATGTGATTATATCTCTTCCTTCCTTTTCCTCTCTCCAAACCCTTTTATACACACCCGACCCTGCAGCTCTCCTTTAAATTCATGGTGCCTTTTTCTCACTGATTATTATTGCATGAATATATCTATATACATTATTCCTGAATATAACCTCTTCAGTCTATGTAATGTTACTTGTATGTACGTTTTCAGGGCCGACTGCTTGGCACCGGACAAACAGTTGGTGTGCTACTCCCTGGGGAAGACCACCCCTCTCATTCCTAGCTTTCCTCAGTTGCCTACAGTTCTTTGTGTAGTGTTAAGACCTCGTGGGCTTTCCCCATCCACTTTGGTATGTCCATTGGTGACTTGTTCAGTTCATGTTTGTGCAGTTCAGTTGGTGAGACTTTATGGGTCTAGACTCTTTTGTGCAGGCAGGATGATTCAGTGGGCACAGGTGCTGAGTCCAATGCCTGGGACCCAGCTGGTGGAAGGAAAATCCAGACTCCTGAAAGTTGTCCTCTGAGCCTCCACACACTCACCATGGACTACACACACCACCTGATACACTTACACACAAATAGATAAAATGGGGTACATGTGTGCTTAAAAGGGGGTCTTTTGAAAAACTATCCAGTACTAACTTCAGTTAAACAATAATGAAAGTACTGTTCTCACATCTTCAATGAGTGTTAAGACACATGTTAGTGGTTTTGGATATGTATTAATTAGTAAGCTCTGCCCATTTTAGTAATTTCTAAATACTTGTCATCCTTCAAATGTAACTATGGCAAAGAATTGAATTTTTTTTTTTTATTTCAAATCTTTAACTTGACTAGTGACACTAGGAATGTTCAAACGGGGGAAAGGATTATGCAATGCACGTTTCATCTACAGACATTCACACAACAGTTCAGTTATGAGTGAGTTGTTTAAAATAAAGACAAGAAGCAATCTAAATGCCCAGCACCAGGGGATTCAGAAACAAAGTGTGCTCTCTCCCTATTTTATTAATTAAAAGCACAACTTTATAATAGCCAATAAAATGAGGAAAAAAGTAAATTCCATGGAACCTTAATGGCAATATACTTTAAGAAAACATTGAATTTTAAAACGATCTGTCCAATATAAGCTCAGCTTCACAGATACAAACAGAAACAAGACCAGGATAAGAAATCAACTGCAGGATTTCTGGGTTGGTTTGATCTGGTTTTAGTTGTTTGTTTACTTGTCTGCGTCCTAGCTGGTACACGATTTTGCAAATCTCTATTTTCTAAATGTCATAGCAAGAAGAATTAAAACCAGTAAATTGTTTAACAAAGAAACCACATCTGATTAATGTTACTTTATATTCACATTTGGTTTTATCCCAAACTTACATTAGCAATTGTTTCTAGGGAGAATAAAAAATCCTGAAGGAAGGAATAAATATGAATCTTATAAACGCTGCATGCATTCTTGCCTCATCTTTGAGAGTCCGTAATGGCATCTACAGGTTAGTATTTATCTAGATCGTGCTAACTAACGGACTGGCAAATGTTTCCCTTTTTAGGTAAGCTTCATGTCCATCTTTAATCAACCTACTTCAACAAGGCTCACGTATTTAATCATCAAGACAGTCATTCTCAGAGTAGCATTTTTCTGGACCTAGAGAATATTTTTGGTCTGACTCCCCTCATATTTTCTGTTCTGGGAGTTCATTTTGAGCAAGAACATATACTGAAAAATTTACCCCCCACATTAGAACTCTTCTTACGTCTAAGACTCTGAAATCGAATGACTCTGGGGTCACAATGCCTGGGTTTGAATTTCAGCTCCATGACCAGTAAACAAGCTGTGTGGCTTTGGGCAAAATAGTTAACCTCTATGTTTTGTTTTCTTCTGTGGTGGGGAAAATATTAGCACTTGTCCAATGGGGCTGTTAGGGTGGCAGAAGTTAAGACCCAGTGACCTTGAAATAGTGGTATAGTATATGTGCTCTGTAAAGAACAATCTGACAACGCCCTTCTCAACCCCTCCGACATCTGTTCTCAATACATCTTCCCCTTGCTCTGAGTCTGCAGAAGCTGACCCTTCAAAGATAATTCCACAAGTCTGAGCCACTGGCCTCAGGCAGTTTGCCAGGAAGTCTAGGATAAGATTAGTGTTCTAGGCTTTGCTCCTCCTGGAATGCACCTCCTGCAAGAGAGTCTGCTATGTCTGGGTCCTTCCTTACACAGCCAGTGTGCACAGCCACAACACTTGAGAAGCAGACCGTTTTCCTGCTGCACATCTCACGTGGCTTCTCCAGCATCCTACCTTCCCTTGCTTCTTAAGGCCTGAAGATGTAACATCTCCCAAACATTAATAACCACTGGCTCCTCACTATGCTTTGTGCTCTTAGTTCCAGGTGTCTCACCTCCCACCTCTCTCAATTGCTTCTTCACTAAATGCATTTTAGTTCACCCTTTTTGAGTGAGCCAAGTGCTTCCTGCTGGGACCCTGACTGACATAGCTGAACATTATTAATATATGTGTCCTTCTGCTCATAACAGTATTGCAGTCAGAGGAAGTTGTCAAGCATAAAGGTGATCATTTTATTGAGCATGCAAGGCACCAGACAGCTTTCAGGTTCTTCTGAATTATGAATGTCCCAGGTTTGCTAAGCCATCAAAGAATCATAGTAGTGAAATCGAAGGATGGAATCTCTAGTTCCTGTGTTATGTGTGTAAGAAGGTGTCTGCTGCTTAGAAATCATGCTAGTCTGTGCATTGCTGTGGGTCATTTGTTTGATTGTCCTTTTAAGATTCTTGTCGATTTGAACTTTTTTCTCTGTCCAAAGCATGTATGAGAAATGCCTATCTTGAGGTTACTAAATTTCTATGAGGCTATATTTACCAGTCAATTGTCTACTCCTTTATTTAGATATGTACTAGAAGCTGAAGTTCTGCCCTGAATTAGGAAAATATTTTTGCAAGAAAAGACACTGCTAGCAAGAAGCAAAGCCATCACAATAACTGGCGGAAATTAAATTTGATCTTCTAATTACATAAGTACACACAGACATACACACACACACACACACACACACACACACACACACACACACACACACACGGGGGCGGGGGAACGGGAGAAAGAGAGAGAGAGAACACGTAAAATAGTGGCTGTAGCATGTACTATGAAAGGAGGTACACTGTACCAAAAAGTCTTTGACATAGCCAGGAGGTGCCTCTAAGATTCTGAAAGAGGCAAGGACCAGAGGAATAAGAATGGAAAAGAAAAAGAATTTCAGAAAAGGAGGAACTGTGTGCTGGGACCATTTGATAAGTGGGGGGTGGGGTTGGGGTGGGGTTGGGTCATGGGATCAGCCAGGCTTGAGAAGGACAAAGGTGATGGGGTTGGAGGAGCCTAAAGGGGGACAAAGTGGGGCCTTAGAGGACTTGGCCGGCAGATTGTTCAGTCTCTAAGAACAGGAAATGGTTGGAGGATTTCAAGTAGGTAATGATTGGGCTTGAGTTTTGAAAAACTCATTTGATCTCCATAGGAGCTGTTCTAGGCTCCGGGATTCCAGATGTCCCAACCTCCAACCACTCCCCAGCCCCTGACTGAAGTACAAATAGAAAATATTCACTAGTTGTCTTGCAGGTGATTAGACTGGAACTGAATTAATTCCTGCTAATCAAAAGGATTCTTCTCAAGGCCCTGGCAGTGACAGGTAATTTCAAGATGAAATCGTTTCTCCAGTCTGGGTCTAATCAGTCCCCGCTACTACATTCCAGCAAATCAACACTGCTACATATTTTTGTAACTTTCCAGTAATTTTCATGTCATAGCTGTCACTGGGCTCCCTGCTAGACCTAAGTACACATAACTAATTAATCAATCAATCAAGAAGGAGAGAAAGTCATGCCTGATACTACAATGAGAAGCTCTGCTGGCTAAACTCAAGGACTGGTTTCAGCCAGAATTAAAGAAAAAAATCTTCGTAGGAAGCAGAGCTTGCAGATTACTGGGTTGGAAGAAGCAGATCAAGGGCTGAAACTGTGCTGTTCAGTGTCCTGATGTGGAGTGAGAAGGGGAGCCCAGGGGTGAGAAGAGCAGGAGAAGGCAAAGGTTCCTCAGTCAGGAGTCAGATCTTCTGGCTCTAGGAAAAGCCATAGTCCACTGCCTGACTACGCTGACGCAAGCACTTCTGTGTTATAAGACCTTTGTCTATGGAGAATATTCATGAAAATAAAGAGACAGTTCTTCCTGGGAAGATGCTAGTCAGTTTTCTATCACTGAGGTAGTTTTTTTTTTTTTTTAATTGATAATGAAGTAACAGAAGAATGAAATGGATTATTTTTTAGAACCTAGTGACAAAGACATTGAAGAGTTAATCATGGGCTTCTGAGGGTATCTAATCAGCTTTTCAGATTATTTGTGACTCTGTGGATGTCTGTGAAATGTAAAGTTTTGGATGGTTGTCATCACATATGGAGCTAAGAGGACCAAATGAAGACGACATCCCCAGCCCTGCTTATTCCCACTTCTTCCCTGACGTCTTGGTGGCCTTCTCCCCCACTACTGCCTTCAGGCCAGGTTGACTCACTACATCACCATTTGCAGGGCCACCTACACTTCACTTGGATATCTGGCCTGTGTCTCCCAGGCCTTCCAAGACCTTTGCTTGTGTCTGTGGTGATCCTGAGTCTGAAGAGAAGCCATGTCATCCTCCCACCAGGCTCGGGTCCGTAGACATCAGTTTTCTGCATTGTAACATTTGTTCAGCACACCCGTATGTAAGTTTTTGGGCTTTTAATACATATTCCTCTTACAGTAACAATTTTAATCCAAGTCATAGGGTACACGATCTGTAATTTCACCAAAAAGGAAGGAAGAAGAAGAAGAAGAAGAAAAAATGGGTGCTTGAAGAGAAAAATATATTGGATATACAAGGTTTTGCTATTATATTTGTTTAAAATACACATGGAAGGAATGGGGAGATGGCTCAGTTAGCGATGTGCTCCTCTTGTAAGCAAAAACACACTTTAACCAAAACAAGGCAAAGATATAAGTAGATCTCTGGGACTTTCTGGCCAGCCAGCCTAGCTTATGTGAGCACCAAGCCAGAGTTTCTGTCTCAAAGTGAACTGTGTTCCTAAGGTTGTGCTTTGGCATCCGCAGTCATGTGCACACCTACACACGCACACGCACACACACACACACACACACACACACACGCACACGCACACGCACATGCGCACACATGCACACACACACACAAGCATGCACGCAAGCAAATAAGCCTTGCACCTAGCCATTTCTAAAAGTCCTATCCTAGGAAGTGGTAACAACTACTGAGGGAACAGAGGCGAAATCCTGATGAATCTGGCCTCAAACCAGGGATGACATTTGAACAGCTCAGCTATAGTTCGTCTCTCAAGTCCAGGGAGACTATGACGGGAACTCAGCAAGTGAGCAAGTGAAAACAGAAACTAAAAATGTGAGGCAAGGGAACATCAGAGGTGTGGAGGGCCTGTGGGGGAAGGGAGCCTGGAAGAGAGATCAGGTCGACTAGTGGGAGAACTCTCAGTGAGGAATCTGAACAATGCATTTCTCCTTAAATCTGAAGAATTTCTCCAAAATCTGAAGGGCAACAGAATGTTGGATTTGAGAATCTCTAAGAGTCTGAGTGTGAAGTGAAAAATGAAGAACCGGTAGAATAAGTAGATACTGCCTCTCTGCATGGGAGAGACCTTGTGGCACGTGAAACAGTGAGGGAAGACAGGAAGGCTGGGGTGGGGAACATTCTAACCCCTTATGATCAATGTCGATGAGTATACACCTTACTTAAAGTCTCAGGACTCACTGCTGAGAATTCCCACTACAAACAGCCTCTGTGAATGGTGGAGATCCAAACCTGGTATCCAAGGGGGGGGGGGTCCCCTTCTGAATGCAGAGGTGTCCACATCCCTCCTGAAGAATTAGGCAGCCTTTCTAATTGCCTTAGACCATTTCAGTCTGCTAGAGAAAATATTGGAGGCTTTGTCAGAATAGAAATCTCTCTCTTGGAATAACAGAGAATGATTTCCCCCCTTTTGCTTCAAGTTTATCTCAAGAGAAAAGAAAAAGCTGAATGAAGTGAGTTTAATAACCAAATGGAAGGCGGTTCTTCTGAAACATGGGGGTTTTATCACTCCAGAATTCCCAGCCAATGAAAAATGTGATATATGCTGTGCTTTTGGGATAATGCTCAGCCCAAGTGGCTACAAATTAATTGAAAAATATCCCAGGTAACCTGCACGGCAGTGAGAGGCAGAGGCGGCTTCGGAACAAAGGCAGGAGAGTGCTTTTGTTTGGTTGCAGGTGTGGGTGACCTTGTAAGATGCACACTATAAATTGCTGAAATTGTGGGATGATAAGCCAGGTTGATAGATTCCTGTCACTCTCCCTCAGTAACAAATGGGCTCACCTTCCTGAAGTGCACAGAGGCACATAGATCAAGAAGCCCATTGCTGTACCCAAGCGTCAGAGGCATGCACACGTACAAACCCTCAGAAGAGAGCGGATCCACACTGTGCCTGCCCGCCCACAAGAATTCACCTTCCTCTCCATGTCCTTCCTGTGTTTTTCCTCTTGAAATTTTACCCTGTTTCTCTTTCCCTCTTGTACATGGAAGTGGCATTTAACAATGATGTCTGGAAACAGTTAGGAAATAGCATAGGTAGGGAAAACCTACTATCAGGTGCTTACATTCTTTCTTACAAACTAGAGGGGCAGGAAGACAAAGAGGGTGGGTGGTGATAGATCACATTATAGAAAGGAAACAGGGCCACAGAAGGAGTTTGGTCATGAAATGTCTGCTGCTATGACATAAAGCAGAGGTGGGAGAAGTAACTCTAGACTCCTGTCAGAGAAAAGCCATGTCAGGCTTCATAGCAGTGATTCTATACTTTCCCTGGGAAACGTTTGAGTTTTTCTTCATCCTCTTTATGTTCCACACAAGAAATGGTGCCCTCTGCATCCTTCTGAGCTAGTGAGAAGGAAATCTAGCAGCAGGGAAGTACTCATGTCTGGAAACTAAGAGTGACCATTTGTGGCAACACGCTGACATAAATTTCCTAGGAAATGCATGTTAAGGAAACAAAAGAGAGTCAGATTAATGGGGGCATAGGTGCCAGCCTCCCTGGGCACAAACTATTTTTCATCCCAGTCTGTTTCCCTGAGTGTCAAATGGGAACACTAGGACCTACCTGTCTTAGTTAGGGTTCTATTGTTGGGAAGAGATACCATGACCGCAGAAACTCTTATAAAGGAAACTATTAAATTTGGGCTGGCTTACAGTTTCAGAGGCTTTAGTCCATTCTTGTCATGGCGAGAAACATGGAAGCATGCAGGCAGACATGGTGCTGGAGAAGGAGCTGTGAGCAGGCAGACATGGTGCTGGAGAAGGAGCTGTGAGCAGGCAGACATGGTGCTGGAGAAGGAGCTGTGAGCAGGCAGACATGGTGCTGGAGAAGGAGTTGTGAGCAGACAGACATGGTGCTGGAGAAGGAGCTGTGAGCAGTCTACTTCAGGTTCCACAGCAACAAGAAGAGACAGCCACGTTAAACATGGCTTGAGCCTCTGAGACCTCAAAGCTGGCCCATAGCAACACACGTCCTCCACAAAGTCCTACCCACTCTAGCAAGGCCACACCTTCTAATACTGTCACTCCAATGGGACTATGGGGACTGTTTTTATTCAAACCACCACACTATCCAACACAGTCCAGATGAAGATGAGCTATGCACGGGAAGAGCCCACCCTCACCAGAGTGCCCACTGCATAGAAAGCTTCAAAAGCTCATAGCTTTCATTCACAAAGGAGCACTTCAGAATATAAATGTCCTTCTCGTAGAATCTATTGTATCGTATGAGAAAGCGTCATAGAAGGGTTAAAAAAAAAAAAAAAAAAAAAAAAAGCATGCTTTAAGTAAGCATAATGTGTTTGGGTTCTGGAGACAAACAGCTCCAAGGAAGAACCACATTAGTTATATAATTTCTAGAAAATTCTCAGCCACCTGAATCAGAAGATAAAAGATGATATGTCTTCACAGAGACATTGTGATGACTGACTAGTGCCTATGGACATAAATAAAGATTTTTCAGATTCTCCAGAGAATGGGATTGGATGGAACATATGTTTCTGGATAGGAGGGTTCATTTTAGGAAACTGGCTTTTTTGTGGTTAGGGACAGCAGCTGACAAGCCTAAAACCAAACGTGGAGGCAGCCAGTTGGAGACACAGGGAGACATGACATTACAGTACAAGTCCAAAGTCTGTGACAGTGGACACCAGGAAGCTCTGGGGTTGCAGCCCAAGTCTAAAGGCCATCTGACACAAAGCTCCTCTTATTCATACAAGATCTAGCTGTTGTTCTCCTGGGGCTTTCAGTGCCCAATGTGAGGCACACTTATGTTAGAGGACAGTCTGCTTTACAGATTTCCCTGTACGTGATAACCTACAAAAGGTGGTGACTAAAGACGTCGGAACATCAATCTATCACGCTACGTCCACAGCATTGCACAAGAGCAAAATAAGCCTTGATTCAATGCTGCCATTTGACTCAGATCTGCCAATGTAAAAGCAAATGTCTTCAAACCAACTAACTGAACCCTCCCAGAAACATCCAGAATAGTATTTGAACATGTGTAACTGAGCACGGTGACCCAGCCAATTTGAAAGGTAAAATTATCCATCTTAAGTCATCTCCAAAAGACGTACCTTTTAAAACGAAGCAAGTGGCTGATTAAACCAGCTTCTAGCACTCCACCTCCCTTAATAGTTAAGCCTTGGCTTTAGGTCAGATATGAATGTCTCCACCACTAAGGGATGATGCCCTCCATGGCTCCCCTGCAATTGTTCTTATTCTCCTTCCAACGTGATTCTTAAAGCAATTGGTAAGTAGGCACCGTTACCTGACTCTAGCTTAACAATCAAGGACAAGCCTGTGGTGTGACATACTCCAAAAGTGAGAAGAAAAATGGACAGCATTTTCTGGTGCATTTTCAACAGCGTATACTGCCTTTGTCACATGTATTGATCACTTGGAGACTGCCTATAAAATACCAGTGCAAGTTGTTTCTGCAGGCTGTATACCGAGACACCCTTCTAAAAGCTCTATGTGATTCCCCCCCCACATTGTAATTTATTGTTGGCCTTTTCTACAGTGAATTGTTGGAATTAACCAATAAATCAGCTGAAAAAGACATGCCAATTTCCTTCCCAGTTGATAAATTACAGTGTGGGGTTGGCATAGTGTGTGTGCATGTGTGCATGCACGCACCTGCTCGTGTGTGTGTGTGTGAGTGTGTGCTCAAGCTCACATATGCATGTGTACATTTGCTGTATTCCTATGCAAAAATTTTCTTTTCCAGAAATGCTGAAATTTTAAAGTTTCTCCATTACACACTAGTTTTAATGGGCAATATATAATACTATATTTCTACCTTGTTACATAAAGATCTACTAGATCAATCCACGAGTGACAGTTATTGACAACTGGAACATAAGATTATTCTACTCACTCATAAGCATTTACTATAAAAATTAATTTGCTTTTAGTTCTTATACTAATGTGGTCCTGGGCCTCAGGTTCTTTGCCTCTCAGGCCTTAATATTCTTAGTAATTAACACATTAACCCTTTTAAAGATCAATGCTCCCAAGTAATGCCTATTTCAATAAGTCTTACAAACTGTGCTGTAACATTCTTCCTTTAATAGAATATTAATGTAATAAAAATACTAGGAATTTCTTTAGAGTTACAATATTTAACTGTTCTAGAAGGATAGTTAAGAGACTATAAGAAATAGAATTGCTACCTAGTAACTTCCTTAGCACTTAGACAAATGCAAGAGCATGATGCTCAGTAATAATGCTGAAGATGGCTTTGTGTCCCCTCAGGGAGCCTGTGTGTCATCCATGCACACACATCAGGCCTGTGGCAGGTTCATCTTATTAATGCATTACAGTACAGGCAGAGAGGTCCTCCAAGGTCTTCCAGTAGAACTAAAGGAAAAGAGAAAGTAGCTAAGGATAACCAGGATAGGCAAGGCAAGGCAGACAAGGCTGTGCAAGCCAAAGTTAATTTTAAGACATTGTTTCTGAGATCACATGGAGTCTAGGACAAGAGCAACCAATATCTTCTTCTCTAAATGTTTTCAAAAATAATTTGCCTTATAATCTGTCACAATTCACCACCAGCATGTTATTACCAGGGTCACAGCCTCTAAATGGTTCAATCTCCTGACAAGAAGGAAACATATGAAAAATACCTGGCTTAATAAAATAAAATAAAAATCACACGAAAACGCATTGCAAATCCTCAGAACACACTTAAATGGTGGGAGTATACACACACACACACACACACACACACACACACACACACACATAACCCTCGTGCTCTCTGAGGTGGAGACAGAGATCACTAGGGCTTGCTTGCCACCAGGACAAAGCCAATTAGCTTCAGGTTCAGAGATAGGAGGGAAGAAGGAAGAGAGTAACAGAGCAGGACATCTGGCATCCCCCTCCGACCTTTGCCTAACTATTGCCTGTATATGTTACACACACACACACACACACACACACACACACACACACACACACACACACACACACACACACACACACCACACATCTACACACACAAATTGAAAAAAAAAGCACAAAGAACATTTGTTTATGGAACCTAGGCCACTATAGGTCAAACTTCACAAAGTATTTGACCTAATAAAATCTGTCCAAATACAAAAAAGCAAAACAGAGCACCAGAAGGCTTACCAGCTGAGGGGAAGTCAAGGAAACAGAAGTTGCTTCTTTTGCTTATGAACGAGCAGAAACCCCATCAGAAAACAGAATCTACTTCACAGGTTCACAAGGCTTTAATGAAGTGTCTGCTCACAGAAGTATGGGCAGAGTCAAAGAATTCTCTGGCTGGAAGTCACAGAGGGATATACTGAGAAGCCCCAGATACTGTGAAGGAATAAAACCCAATCCCCTAGCCTCTCCTTCATGACCCCCAAGTTTCTCTTGGTCCTCCTTGTTGACCAAAGCCTAGTTAGTGAGAATCCGTTGGTAAAAGACCAAATGTTGCCACCATCACAGGACCTTGAGAGGGCCATAATAGATCCTGGACTATATAGAAGAAGGGTACCCAGCACAGAAAACTCAGCCTGGCCTGGAAGATAAACGTACTCCGATACATGTATGTGAAACCTTAGAGGACAGCAGAGATTATCATGTCAGTGGTCCCAGGGAAAAGCCATTGGTCCAGGGCACTGAAGGACCCTCTAATGATTCAAGCTGCCCACCCACGGGAGTGTGCTGTGACTGACAGGCTTCGCAGTGGAGCTGATCAACAGTTAAATGACTGTGAGTGGAGCTATGGCTAGAATCTCTGCTCAGGGTTCTTCAGATCCAAAGACACTTTACTCATTCACCTTCGCTCTTTCTGTATTTCTTTTAAGATCTCCCTAACGCATCATTCAACATTTGAGCCATCTATTACCTGCTTTATTTTTTTACTTGACTACTTTTAGGAGTTCTTCTGTTGGTGGCTGAACAAAGGGGAGTTGATATTTCATGTGGAACCATTACTTACGTGTCATGAATCACAGTAAATTCTTCATTTTATAAAATGAGTTCTTTTTCTGGAGAACCCTGGAACAATCAGTTGCCTTCCACTGCTGCTCAGTCTTTGCTGGTGCTTATAGCTGCTCCCACCCCCTCCCACCCCAAGCTGCATTTCTTGTCCTCAGATTTGTTAGAGAAATGTGACTTTTTTTTTCTTTTTTGTCATCTTCAGAAAGTGCTTTCCCCACCAAATAGTCAGTGTGTCCCTGTGGTTTTAATTTTTTATTCTTATTTTTTCCTTTTTATCTTTTTTTATTTTATTTTTTTAGTAATCATTTTATTCGTTTACATTTCAAATGATATTCCCCTTCATGGTTACCCCTCCACAACCTCCTCCCCCTTACCCCTCCCCCTTGCCTCTATGAGAGTGCTCCCCCTCCCCCACCTCACCACTCTAGCATCCCCCTATGCTGGATTTAAAAGCAAAGATGTGAGAAGGAGAAATAAGGGAAGAAGGGGCCCCCATCCTGTCTCTGCTATGCATTAGTCTTCTGGTTCATGTCCCTAATTTTCCACAAACATATGTCTTCTACCCGATGAATTGTTGATACCTGAGAAGACTAAGGTCGATTCTATTTTAGAATCTCAAACTTTCGGAGTTGTTGGCTTCCCAATTCCCCAGTCTCACTAGACCCCTCTTGATTCAGAGTTTTCTAGACTAAGATAAGAAATCCCCCTATTTATATTGTCTTTACTTGACCTGCGTACATCTACCCGCCTGTTTACATTGTAGGCGATGGCAATCCACTTTTTAACCTACAGAAACTCAGCCAGTTATTGAGCAATGTCACTGATATTTTCTCTTTCACTCCTAACACTTGCCTTCCTAGCATGAGAATGTTGATTATGGCACCATGCTGCATATCAGTATGTGGTAATGCTCTCTCAGTGTATTACCCTAGAATCCCAGAATAACCTGCTAAGTGAAACCTTGGTTTTTGAATCTGTGTCATGACCATTTCACTCCCAAACATCTCATCAAAAATTAGTTTGGACTTCCCCAAATGATGCAGGTAAAGTAAAAACAACACAAAAAAGAATGCCTTTTTGTCCTTTAAACCGAGCTGGAGGTCACCCATTTCACAAAGTGCATTGATCATCTTTGGCACCCACCGGTACCATAAAGAGGAATATTAAAACCAGAAGCTCAGTGGGGAAAGTGCAAACGCCACAGAACGAGGACCTGAGTTCAGATCCTCAGCCTCCACAAAAAGTCAGACTCGGTAGCGAGCAAGCATCTGTATTCCCAGCATTCCAGTGGTGAGATGGAGGTGTAGACAGGAGAATCCCCAGAAGCTCAGAGGGCACTCATGAACAACAAAAGACCCTGTCTCAAAACAGGATGAGGCCCACACCCAAGGTTCTTCTCTAGCCTTGGCACCTGCAGTAGCATACGGGAGCCTGTGCTTACGTTCCAGTGTGCACATGTCACTCAAATATGGATGTGTGGAGTCTGTGTCGATGGAAAGGAGGTATCAGCAGTACAAATTGAGAGGAGGGTTCGTTGAAGCTGTCGGTGCTGAGGAGCAAATCTCCCCCTGACCTTCACCGAACAGGAGCTCCAGCCCAGAGTGGGAGACACCCTGGGATGTTCATTAATCCCCTCTCCCATCCAGTTCTGTCACAGAGTTCTGCACACATCCTGGGTCCTCAATGGCTATTTTTGAGTTGCTCTAATAACTCACACCTGCAAGCTCAATTGATGCTTATAAAATTCTTCAGGATTTCAGAATGAGAGGAGCTAAATGCTCAAACTGGAGATTGTAACCTCTGTGATTGGGCCTTTCTTTTTCACCCAACACAGTCCTCAGTCACAGGGTGTTGGTGATCTGCAAGCTCTGAGGTGCATTCATATCAGCTGACTCGTAGGAGGAGCTTTTGAGGCTGTGTAAATGATCCTGGGAACACCTCATTTCAATTTCTGAACAGTACATTATCTTAACACATTAAAAAATTATCAGTGATGAATTCTGCTTAATTTAAATTGACTTCTTTGTAGGGGGAAAGGCAATTAAAGTTAAGAATATTTAAAAGGACTCCTAGGTGCAGGAAATTATTTCAGTGGGAAAATAAAATAGCACCTTGCCACATAATGAGATTCTTGTTTTCTCTGATTGGGGAAAACCGCATTCTCCCTGTAGGTTCTCTCTGAAGCCTTTCCCACCAGCTTGGTGGCGAGCTTGTGACAAAGGCAAACAGTTTCTAACTAACTGCTTGAAAATAATCACAAAGGCTCTTCACTTCTCACAGAAATCAACACAGGACTCGAATTAATAACTTAATGACAAATGGCAGTAAGTTTTTAATAGAGATGAAAAATAACTCTGACGAAGGAAGTACCTTGCCTTATATAAGGAGACATAAGGTGACCAACAAATGGACCCAGCTTGTCTAGAAATGCCCAGTTTTAAAACTCAAAGTCCCTTATTTCCCCAAATTTCTTATTCTGGGTAAATGGGGAGGGTATAGTTTGCACCTTAGAAATATGGTGACCCCCTCAAGTTCGGGGTGTGAGCCTACAGGAGCAGAAGGGGTGAGAGCTTGCCTTTCTAAGCTTTCACATACTCTGTGCTTGAAATTATCCAATTATAGAACTACAATTTAAATTTTTTAGATCCTCACTATTTTGCCATAGTAGCTTACTAGTGTATAGTGGGGGGAGAAATGGGGACCAGGACGTGCCTGTATAAATGAGCACTGGAGAGAAGTGGGAACCAGGATGTGCCTGTATCAGTCAGCACTGGAGAGCAGTGGGGACCAGGAAGTGCCTGTGTCAATGAGCACTGGAGAGAAGTGGGGACCAGGATGTGCCTGTGTCAGTCAGCACTGGAGAGAAGTGGGGACCAGGATGTGCCTGTGTCAGTCAGCACTGGAGGGAAAGTTGAGTGCTGTTTTATGACGTTCGTGCCAATAGCAGAGGGACTTCTATATCCCAGAGGACTGTTTTCTCCCACTTTCCTCCTGGTTTTGTTTTTCCTTGTTCTTTGGCATGCCAGAGAACTTTGTTTCTAGTCATTGCTTATTTTCAGCTTTAATTAATAAGATTTTACGTTCTCCCTGTCCATTTAAGATTTTTGCCAATTAAACCAGAATCTAACTTTCAATATTTTTTCTTTTTTTATTTCCTAAGGTAGAAAACAGTATTATTTATTTGACTTAGGATAAGTTTGCAAGATAAAATTTAGCATGTTGAGTACAATTTGAATTTCAGATAAAGAATAATTAGTTCATATAAGCAGGTTACATGGCACATGTGATTTTTTTAAATTATTACTTACTCAAGATTTAATTTTAACTAGTGATTCTTTGTTTTTATTTCTTAAATCTAGAAACCCTTATTTTTAAATGTAGGGTTCTCTCTGCTACTCCTCACCTCAAATTATAGGTGGTATAGGGAGTGGATGAAGGAATAGAGCTGAATCAGACTGGGTTTATTATTGGAGCTTGTGGGTTATTTTCGCTGGTCTCAGTTTTCTCCTTTGCAATATGATCATATGGGGGCAAGTGTCCTTTCCACTCATATCAGCTCAGAAATCTATAAATTAAATGTGTCTTGTTTGTGAATGTCCTTGACATTACCGAAGATACATCATGAGCCAGAGTTGGGAACTGTTGATCTGAGCCGACTCTCAAGAAAGTGCAGGCGGAGGAGTTAGGCCAGTTTCCACCAGGGAGGTTTCTGAGAGGCTGAGTACAGGTCACATTTTATGGCTGTTTTGGAATTTGGCAACAAGAGAGTCTGCACTAGACTTAGAAGGTCAAGAGTATTTCCCATTGAGTCTGTGTGTAGAGGAAAGACAAACAGAGTATCCTGTAGCACTGTGAGCCATGGAGTATGCTGGATACATCATGTTGACTGCCAAGGTTCCAGGTCCCAACAGAGATGACTCATCTAGCAAAACTGGCTTTGCAAGCTTCACATTTTAATGGGTAAGCAATTTCCACACATGAGCTGAATATACTTCTTTGCATTTGTAGCTGGGAGTTGATGCCATGGGAAAAGCTTTAGTTTTGTCAGGTTGGGTTGCAAATCTGACTTTCATCCCCATGCTGGGTGTGACCTTCAGCAATCTGCTTCATTAGAAGGGATGCTCAAAGTTAATGAGTACTTATCATGTTTTAGAGAGACATGTTTTTTCTGAGCCCATCAATAAACTTACACATTTCTGAGACATCTCTAGTATCGACTATGATTATAATAATTCTTGTCATATAATTTTGTGTTTTGTTGTTTTAAATGAGGATGCTAATGAGGATGTTAAGAAGGGATCAAGTCTGGCCAAGGTCACATAGGATGTAGCATAGAAGACTTAAAATCAAGTCAATCTGACCACAAACTTGGGATCTTTGTAGTCATCCGCCGCATACCTATACATTTTCTCTTTCCCTTCAACACTTTCCCTCTCTAAATGTTTATCTTTCCAAGAGTATGAGAACCCCAGAGTACCATAGAAAGAAACAGCATAGTACCTGGCACATTGTATCATAAAATTGTTACTTCGTGCATTCTTCCTTTGGAGTGGCTAAAGTGAAAAGAGAATTTAGTGGGCTCCTGGACCTCAGGCATGTGAGGGCACAGCTGCCTTCTAGAGTAGCTAGATTCAGTGTTTATAAAACAACCTGTGGCCCTTTGCTCTGCTCCCCATGGTGGGGTCCACCTCAGGGTGTATGATATTTCTTCTTGTCTCTCAGAGCTTTGATGTGGCCATAGGACCCTAACTTACAACTGCAACTCGTTCAATTACAGCAGAAAAAAAAAAGAAGCCTTCCATTTTAGTCAGGGTTTCTATTGCTATGACAAAACACCATGACCAAGAAGCAAGCTGGCGAGGAAAGGGTTTATTCAGCTTACACTTCCACACTGCTGTTCATTACCAAGGAAGTCAGGACTGGAACTCACACAGGGCAGGAATCTGGAGCTGATTGCAGAGGCCATGGAGGGGTGCTGCTTACTGGTTTGCTCAGCCTGCCCTTTTATAGAACCCAGAACTATCACCCCAGGGATGATACTACCTTCTGTGGGCTGGGCCCTACCTTCAATGGGCTGGGCCCTCCCACCTTGATCACTAATTGAGAAAATGTCTTACAGCTGGATCTCATGGAGGCATTTCCTCAGCTGAGGCTCCTTCCTCTCTGATGATTCTAGCTTGTGTCAAGTTGACACACAAAACCAGCGAGTACACTTTTTTTTTCTCCAGAAACTTGAGCCAACTTCTTACACTGGCCAATCCAAAGCTGAGACAAGGCAATCCATACCTTTAGAGCAGGATTTGGTCACTTCCGTGCAAACCATGTTGGTTGGATGTAAAGAGACGGGTTACCCAGAGGAGTTAGAGAACCATTGTTTAAAGCAAAGCAGGCAGAGATGAATACCTGGTGTCTGTGGTGAGCTATATTCTGTATAATTCAGAAGCAGATTTCAGGCTCTCTGAATAGGCTTACATACAGAATTACACAGAACTTCATAGTCTAAAGTATGTTTTGGAACCAGACCCCCAAGAATGAAATCCCAGCTCATGTCACTTGGTAGCATGTGATCTTAAGCAAGATCCTTTATCTCTCTGTTTAACGTTCCTATTTTGCAAATCAGATAAAAATACCACTTTACAGGGTTGTTGTGGACACAAAAGGAGTTAATATTCTTTAAGGATTTCAAACAGCGGCTTATAGTAAGCTTACATGTGGGATAATATATGTATTACTGTTGTTGTCAATGGTTAGGTTAACAATTAAAAACAAGTAAAATACCAACAGAGCTGCAAATATGTTTTCCTGCTTCTACACTAAGAACAACTAGTTCATTTTCTGTTGAAGTGAGTGGCAAGATGACACTTAGCATAAGTCCTTTTCATTTTAATCAGGATGGGTGAGGATCCGCTGCAATAAACAAGCAATTCCCACACCCTGGTGTGATCCTACAGTAAACTATCACATCTAATTAACGCCACATGGCCACGGAAGGTCACCTAGGGACTCTAAGCTATATGGTTATTTTCACTTTGAGATACTAAATGTCAGAAAAGTCAGAACCTGGGGCACTGTTGCTTTTCGTGGCAGAGAGCAAGATAAGACAGAGGAGAGTTACAGAGTCTTTTCTGACATTAATTATAAATAATAGTGGATTTCATTCTGAAATTTTCATGCATGTACATAATTATTTCAGTCATATTTACACACTCCATTACCCTCTCTTGCTCTTTCCTGCTCCAGCTGTCCAATTTCTCTTCTCACTAGCGCCCAACCCCCCCTTCGACTCTCAAATCTGTTTTTCAAAGACCCAATGAATTCCATTAGTGTTGCTTGCTTACAGGAGTGAAGGTTGTAGATTCTTAAAGCTCCTTCCCTCAAGTAACACACATCACTCCTTAACATTCCATTGGATAAAATAACTTTTACCATTTTCTACAGTGAGAAAATCAGTTCATGGACAACATGGAAAATTAAAGAAAACTCTGTGACATTCCTAACCATCACAGTATCATTTGCTGATATTGATACAATGAAGTTCCAGGTCTTCAATAGGCTTTTTGATGTATTTAAGTCTTGTGGCTCTTGTACTGTATCTTGTCCTCATCCTTGAGTTTGGAGTAAATGGATTATTTTGGATCTGTTTCTTATTAAGAAAGGTGAATGAGAGAATGGAAACAAAGAAGAATGATGCTATGAAAAGCGACTTGTCAATTGAATAATATCAATTATTTTATCTTTCATAAGAATAAACTATAACACTCTTTTAAAAGGTTAAATGAGATAGCATGTCCAAAATTTTAAGTTTTGTTTCTAGTGCATAGCTAATGCACGGTTGGAGCCCCATCCTCAAGGAGCACCCAATGTGTAAAATAGTAAGTCCTCACTGAGACCAAGGGTAAGAGCTCTGGAGTCATCAGAGGTGGGAGAGTGTGGCTGGCTTCAGCCATAGACCATAACTAACAAAGCTCTCCTAGTTTTGACCACCTTGGAAATGTGATTCCATCTTGGAGAAAATCGTAGCATGACCTATGTGTATGCTACATAGTACAAAGTGCTAACACTCGGGGCCTGAAACAAATAGGTGTTTTTGTTTGTTTGTTTGCTATAAATTGTATATCTGGGAATGTATCTATGAGATAAGTGTCATAATGTTATGGAGAAAAATGATTACAAGGGTTTGTAAAAGCAGAGTGGATTAGAACCAACTTCAGGCTTCTAATTCAGGGGCCTCTGCAAGGTGTCTGACGGGAGGTAAGGACTAAAGAGCAGATGGAAGAACCCATTCACAACTTCCAGTTCTGTCTGATATACAGAGAGCTTCGGGAAAGCCACTGGATAGTCAGCATTGTAAAGCCTGACACAGGAGAGACCTCAGAGAGAATAGAAGACATGCCTGAATTCGTAATCCTTAGGAAAAACATTTAGAACCATGCAGAATAGAATACAAACAAGCACTTGTGTGCCCAGAGAGACTCGATGCATTCTGATATGCTACTTTTACATCTTTTTAAAAAGAAAATATTTCTAATCAGTTCAAACCTAATCAGTTCACATAACCTCATTAGTCTTGTCTCCCTTTTTTCTTTCTCCAGAGAAATGGTGGTGTGGTATCTACCATTGATGTATAAGGCAGTGTTCGTGAAGGAGGCATAACACCGTACAATTTCTAGGTTGGGAGCAACTTTTATTGTTTACTAATTACTTCATTTTTATCTAAAGAGGTGGTCATTTCAACATTCTTTCAGTTTGGTGCGCTAGTGAATTTCTTAGTTAGGGTCATAAGGCAGATGCTCCATGTTGAATAATAATAACTCATTGCTCTTGCAGATAAAATCCTGATCTCATCTGTGGCGGCACTGACAAGAGGTGTATGATTACATGCCTTTATTTTTTCACCTTTCCCTTCAGTTAGAAGCGGCACCCTGGCCAGTCGAGTCAATAACTTGTAAATGAACTCTGTTGTGAAAATGGGAAGGGGAAACCAGAAGAACACATAGCAGGTAAAACCCTTCACTTCTAACTGCTTCCTTGAGCTTGGGGTCCATGTTAGAGCAGGCAGCAGCCTTGCATGAGAAAAGGGCTTTTAAGAAAATGGCTCCTAGCCACACATGGTGGTACACACCTTCGGGAGGCTGAGATGGGAGCATGGTGAGTTTGAAACCAGCTTTTTCAAACATCCCATCTCAGAGGAACAAGAAAATCACTACTGATGACAAATCAGTAGGCAATGACAGCAAACGGGCCTCCAGGTTTCTTGTCTGAGCAAAATAAACAACTATTTAAGCCACTGTGAACAATTTTACTGTTGCTGAAACATGAATACATGCCTAATGAAGTTTCGATGATAAATCTATGTGTTCTTGAGTGGGCCTTACTCTGTCACCATTCATTGAAAATACAGTGTTCCGTGTACTCAGCTAAGACATTATTTAAGGATTTTGTGTCTGTATTCATTGGTGAAAAGAGCTAGAGTCTTCTCATTAAATGAAATTTGTGTTCAGCTTGGAAAGGCCTGCATGAGAATAGCATTTCCTCTCTCCTAATCTTCAGAACAGTTCATAGAAAGGGATTCCTACAAGTCAATATCAAAGGCAATTTTGGTGAATAAAGTTCTCATTGTTGGTTTAGTTTTTTAAACAGTTCTGTGTGTGTATATGTGTTTCCATGTATATATCACATAAAATATATAATGTTATTAATAATCTGTAATCTCAGCATGTATACAGAGAAAATGGGAGGTAGAGTCAGGAGAATCTCTGGACATTCACAGGCCAGCTTGCCTGATGAATGAAGCAGTAAGAACTGGATGGAATGAGAGGATCAACATTCAGTGTTGTCCGCTACCTTCCACACGCATGTCCACAGTCATATAAGGATACATGAAATGCACACACATTATACATATATTTTTACACATATTTATCACATGCACACATAGTGCACAAACATTCAGATGAAGCAAGAAATAAAAAAGTCACCATATTTTGTTGTTGTTGTTCTTGAGAGTTTATTTAGTCTAATGATAATATTGGCACACCAACTTGCTTTGCAATAAGACATCTTCTAAGCATTTACTATAGAATTTCAAACACTACTGGAAGATACTGTGCATAACATTCCTGCCCATTCTTTTACGTTCCCTTCCCAGAAGAAAACTCATTCTATGTCAAATGAGCCATTATTTCCTGTTGTTGTCTATTGCTATGTAATGCTAAATTCCCTACCAGAAGGTCTAGGTCTACCAGTGACTTCTCATGTTTACAAGCTTTTGTTGTGTAAACCTTGTTCCTTGATTTAAAACTATTGGTTAAATAAAATTGGCTATAGCCAATTCGTGGAGGGATTAGAGGTACGTGGGGTTGAAGCGACCTGGCTGGAGGAGAAGAGACAGGGGAAGAAGGAAAAAGAGCAAGAGGAGAGGAGGAAGCTGCCATAAGGGGAGATGGCCAGGAGAAACAGCAAGTATCTGGGGTACACTGCTGGGGAGGAAGCCAGGCCAGCAGTTAAAACAGTAGATTAGGGGTTACCCCCAGTAATTATCAAAGCCAAATGAAATAACCATAGTCTGAGTCTCATTTATTTGTAAGCTAGTCCGGGATAAGTTTAAATTGTTTGTACTACATTTTGGCGTACCCTGTGTTGTGCATAGAACCAAGCTATCTGAGACAAGTTACCTGGTAGAGAAGCAAAGCCCTCCCCCAAAACATAGCTTTGAAGCTACTGCGGCTTGGGACCAGCTAGTCTACAGTTCCTGCAAAGAAACTCAGGCTGCTGTTCTCCCAAAGCTGTGGTCTGCTTGGTGGAAAGCACAGCTTGTGCTGAGGCCCCTGGAGAACAGCAACCTAGTTTGGGTCCACTAAGTCCCCCAGCCCGCTGTCTGGTGAGAGGTGCTGGCCCAACCAAGCATGGCAGGGAACATGGGCCAGATGCCTGGTGATGAAGGCCTAAAGCCGCACAGAAGCAGGGCAGGTTGGAGAGGCCTGGTCAGGGCTGGCAAAAGGCCTAGCAAAGAGCCCTGAGCTATTTGGGGCGGGGTTAACGCAGCACAAAGTAGAAACTAAAATGCCCCAAGAGTCTAAACTGATAAGGCATTGAGTTTAAAGAACAATGTGAGAAAGGGAAGCTAAGTGTAAAAATCATAGAGAGAAATGTTTGATTTAAATGTAATGAAGTCCATAGGGATACGTTTTGAAATTAAAAAAAGACAATCTATATTTGGGATGACAGGAAGCACAAAGACACGACACAATGCGTCTGGGTTCCATATGATCTTGCTTCACTTATCAGCATACAGATGGCCGTTCTTTCAATGATTACAGTTTTGTATGTTGTCTTTGGAAGAAATCAAAATAAGACAGACATGGAGAAAGACTGAGGCACTAGAAACATAAATTAGAGGCAATAAAACAGAAGATGAAAGAATCTTTAAATCCAAATAGAAAACTCTCAGAAAAATCCAATCTGGAACTTACAATAAGATCAAAAAAAAGTAGTTCCAGATAGGAAGATTCCACAGGGGCTTGAGAAATTAAAATGGCAGCCCATAGAGATACAATGTATTACATTAAGAATCTAGATTCTGCTTATTGATGCTAACTTAAAGCAATGCCATACAATGAATTTTATGTTTCATTTTATAGAGTTTGGAGAATTGAAACATGTACACAGAGTGATACATAATACAATCGATACTTGTTTGGAGTTCCAATGGACTTCTGCCTTGAGTTCTGGGGGATGATTCTGAGATTGCATATTTATTAGAGATGAAAGCTATCTTGGAGATGCCTTTGCAGATGAAAACTGATGATGATCACACATATATGTCCATTAAAATACACCAATTTTGTGAACATTAGGAAATGATGCCTATTCTGGATATAGTTTACAGTCCTACAGGTCAGGTCATTATAAAAAGACCAACAGGATTCTGGAGGAAATGCTCATAGAACAGAAGGGGATATGGTATCTCCCAAGGACGGCTTAAAATGTGTCTTTTTGAAGTTAAATTTTTTAAGTCAATGAGAAAAATAGCACAACTGCTAAGATGCACTGGATTTTAGAAAGAACTGCTGAGCCTTGGGACACAGGGACTGAGGAACAGCCGGGGGAAGGAGCTTGGGCCAGCAGGGATCCATTGCCAGTAGTGCCTGGAGAAAGCGAGCCTTCCAGGAGCAACAGTCACTACTCCTTAATATCCCTTAACACCAATGGACTCAATTCCTCAGTAAAAAGACATAGACTGACAGCCTGGATCTATAAACAGGACCCAGCAGTTTTCTACATCCAGGAAACTCACCTCCATGTTAAAGACAAACACTACCTCAGAATAAAGGGCTGGAAAACAATTTTCCAGGCAAGTGGTCCCAAGAAACAGGCTGGAGTAGCCATTCTAATATTGGATAAAATCGACTTTCACCCAAAAGTCATCAAAAAAGATAAGGAAGGACACTTCATACTCATCAAAGGAAAAATCTACCAAGAAGAACTCTCAGTCCTGAACATCTATGCCCCGAATGCAAGGCCACCCACATTCATAAAAGAAACTTTACTAAAGCTCAAAGTACACACTGCACCTCACACAATAATAGTAGGAGACTTCAACACCCCACTATCATCAATGGACAGATCTTGGAATCACAAAGTAAACAGATAGACAGTGAATATAACAGATGTTATGAACCAAATGGATTTAACAGCTATCTATAGAACATTTCATCCTAAATCAAAAGAATATATCTTCTTCTCATGGTACCTTCTCCAAAATTGATCATATAATCAGTCACAAAACAAACCTCAACAATATAAGAAGGTTGAAATAATCCCATGCTTCCTATCAGATCACTACGGATTAAGGCTGGTCTTCAATGGCAACAAAAACAACAGAAAGCCCATATATACATGGAAGCTGAACAAAGCTCTACTCAATGATAACTTGGTCAAGGAAGAAATAAGGAAAGAAGTTGAAGACTTCCTAGAATTTAATGAAAATGAAAGTACAACATACCCAAACCTATGGGACACAATGAAAGAAGTGTTAAGAGGAAAATTCATAGCTCTGAATGCCTCCAAAAGGAAACTGGAGAGAGCATATACTAGTAGCTTAACAGCACACCTGAAAGCTCTAGAACAAAAAGAAGCTAATACACCCAAGAGGAGTAGAAGGCAGGAAATAATCAAATTAAGGGCTGAAATTAACCAAGTAAAACTAAAAGAACTATACAAAGAATCAACAAAACCAGGAGCTGGTTCTTTGAGAAAACCAATAAGACAGATAAACCCTTAGCCAGACTAACCATAGGGCACAGAAACAGTATCCAAATTAACAATATTAAAAATGAAAAGGGAGATATAACAACAGATCCTGAGGAAATTCAAAATATCATCAGATCCTACTACAAAAGCCTATATTCAACAAAATTGGAAAGTCTGGATGAAATGGATAAGTTTCTAGACAGATACCAAATACCAAAGTTAAGTCAGGATCAGATAAACCATCTAAACAGTCCCATAACGCCTAAAGAAATAGAAGCAGTCATTAACAGTCTCTCAACCAAAAAAAGCCCAGGACCAGATGGGTTCACTGCAGAATTCTATCAGACCTTCAAAGAAGACCTAATACCAATACTCTTCAATCTATTCCACAAAATAAAAACAGAAGGAACACTACCCAATTCATTCTATGAGGCCACAGTTACACTGATACCAAAACCTCACAAAGACCCAACAATAAAAGAAAACTTCAGACCAATTTCCTTTATGAATATCAATGTAAAAATACTCAATAAAATTCTTACAAACCGAATTCAGGAACACATCAAAATGATCATTCACTATAATCAAGTAGGCTTCATACCAGGGATGCAGGGATGGTTCAATACCGGAAATCCATCAATGTAATCCACTAAATAAACTCAAAGAAAAAAACCCATGGTTATTTCCTTAGATGCTGAAAAAGCATTTGACAAAATTCAGCATCCCTTCATGATAAAAGTCTTGGAAAGATCAGGAATTCAAGGACCATACCTAAACATAGTAAAAGCAATATACAGCAAACCAGTAGACAACATCAAACTAAATGGAGGGAAATTTGAAGCAATCCCACTAAAATCAGGACTAGACAAGGCTGTCCACTCTCTCCCTATCTATTCAATATAGTTCTTGAAGTTCTAGCTAGAGCAATTAGACAACAAAAGGAGGTCA
>CM052701.1:66500107-66511888 GCA_028551405.1 Uromys caudimaculatus | reverse complement strand
AAAAAAAAAAAAAAAAAAAAAAAAAAAAAAAAAAACAGGATAGCAAAAGCTATTCTCAACAACAAAAGAACTTCTGAGGGAATCAGCATTCCTGACCTCAAGCTGTACTACAGAGCAGTAGTGATAAAAACTGCATGGCATTGGTACAGTGACATGCAGGTAGATCAATGGAATAGAATTGAAGACCCAGAAATGAACCCACACACTTACGGTCCCTTGATCTTTCACAAAGGATCTAAAACCATCCAGTGGAAAAAAGACAGCCTCTTCAACAAATGGTGCTGGTTCAACTGGCGGTCTACATGTAGAAGAATGCAAATTGATCCATTCCTATCTCCTTGTACAAAGCTCAAGTCCAAGTGGATCAAGGACCTTCACATAAAACCAGATACACTGAATCTAATAGAAGAGAAGGTGGGGGAAAGTCTTGAACACCTGGGCACAGGGGGAAAGTTCCTGAACAGAACACCAATAGTTTATCCTCTAAGATCAAGAATCAACAAATGGGACCTCTTGAAATTACAAAGCTTCTGTAAGGCAAAGGACACTATCAATAGGACAAAACGGCAACCGACAGATTGGGAAAAGATCTTTACCAATAGTACGTCAGATAGAGGGCTAATACCCAATATATACAAAGAACTCAAGAAGTTAGACTCCAGAGATCCAAATAACCCCATCAAAAAATGGGGAACAGAGCTAAACAGAGAATTGTCAACTGAGGAAACTCGTAGGGCTGAGAAGCACCTAAAGAAATGTTCAACATCCTTAGTCATCAGGGAAATGCAAATCAAAACAACCCTGAGATTCTACCTCACACCAGTCAAAATCGCTAAGATCAAAAACTCAGGTGACAGTAGATGCTGGCGAGGATGTGAAGAAAGAGGAACACTCCTCTATTGCTGGTGGGATTGCAAGCTGGTACAACCACTCTGGAAATCAGTTTGGTGGACTCTCAGACAAATGAACATAATACTACCTGAGGACCCAGCTATTCTACTCCTGGGCATATACCCAGAAAGTGCTCCAATGTGTAATAAAGACACATGCTCCACTCTGTTCATAGCAGCCATATTTATAATAGCCAGAAGCTGGAAACAACCCAGATTTCCTTCAACAGAGGAATGGATACAGAAAATGTGGTACATTTACACAGTGGAATACTACTCAGCTATTAAAAACAATGACTTCATGAAATTCGCAGGCAAAAGGATGGAACTTGAAAATATCATCCTGAGAGAGGTAACTCAGTCACAAAAGAATGAGTATGTACTCACTGATAAGTGGATATTAGCCCAAAAGTTTGGAGTACTCAAGATTCACTTCACAGCAACTGTTGGATTGAGCGTGAGGTCTCAGATGGAGGAGTTGGAGAAGGGACTGAAGGAGCTGAGGGAGTTTGCAGCCCCATGGAGGAAGCAACAGTGTCAACTGGGCTGACCCCCTGGATGCTCCTGGAGACTGAATCACCAACCCAAGAATACACATGGAGGTTACCCATGGTGCTGGCCACATATGTGGCAGAGGAGGGCCTTGTTAGCCATCAGAGGGAAGAGAGGCCCTTGGGCCTGAGGGTGTTAGATGCCCCAGTATAGGGGAATGCTAAGGAGGGAAGACAAAAGTGGGTGGGTGGGTGGATGGGGGAATACTCTCATAGAGGCAGGGGGAAGGGGAGGGGATGCGGGTGTTCCAAAGGGGAGACCTGGAAAGATGGAAACATTTGAAATGTAAATAAAATAGAAAGAAAGAAAGAAAGAAAGAAAGAAAGAAAGAAAGAAAGAAAGAAAGAAAGAAAGAAAGAACTGCTGAATTAGAATAGCCTATACAAGTCCTATTTCCAAAATCGAAGAAAGGAAATATGTTATGTTGGGGAGGAGATTTTACACTTGTTCTAACAGGAAAAGAAAAACTATATCTTCCATCCAAATAATTGAAAATAAGACCCCCTGAAGATCTTGGCTCCAGACAAAAAGAGGGAGATTGACAAAATCAACAAGACAGAACAGAAGTTCAGGAGGGCAGCCCTGATAGGATTCACCCTCAGGGATGCTGAGATGCTGAGATCTGATGTTCTGCCTCTCTGCTTGATCCTACCTCGACTGCAGCAAAACTGTCCCCTAAAGACATTGTCAGAACAGCTAGCTCACTTGGTCCAGCCTTTCAGACTGTTCCAATCAGGACTTCAGTTAAGCCCCGAACTGTCTCAGCTCACAGAGACTGGACAAGAAATGATGCCAGCTAGCTCTTGTTTTACTTAACCATTTTCCTAATTTCCTTTTGGGGCTGTTTTAGGCTTATTGTGTGTCTCTTTTATCTGGGAACTGAATGATCAACGTAGGGTAGAAACCACAGATTGGGATTAAAAATTGTTTGTTTGTGTATACGCAGGTACACATGTGTGTGTGAGAGCAACAAGACACCTTGGGTGCAGTTTCTTTTAAACATGGAATTTCTCACTGGCTACATATTTGCCAAGAAAGTTCAACTGATTGGCTGGTGGGTCTTGGAATTTGTCTGGCTCTGCTTCTGCAACACTGGAATCTCAAGCACAACTATACTTTTTAAAAATGGGCTCTGGGGAATTGAACTCAGGTCCTTATGCTTGCTTGCAGTCACTTTACTGACAGCTATCTTCCAGCCCATGTTGATAGGTTTTATATGTGAGTTTATTATTTTTCTTTAGAAATATTAGTTATTTTGCTTGTTACCTATGCTACCTCTACTTTATCCATTTCATTAAAAGTTTTATTGTGAATCCATCTTTTTTATACCTTAAATATTTTATTTTGATAGTTGAGAATTTTATTAAGATTTGTACTCTCATTTTTAAATGATATGGGGAAATATTAAAAACATAAAACATAATACTTTACTTGAGAAGAATATTAGGAAATAAACAAATAGCACCTTGGGAAGAGGAACCAGGGACTTGAGGGAAATTTGGAACAACCCTCTGCTCTGGTTCTATAATATAAATATGTTCCATAAAATTATGGGCAAACTTGTTGTTAGTAAACATTTTTTTTTGAATGTAAGGGTGAGCACTATTATTAAAACTATCTTGAGAGTGGGCATTTTACTAAAGGAAATTATTACTGATTGTGTGAGCTTATTTTTTTTTTTAAGGAGTTGTTAGTGTGTGGTTTTGTGAATGGTACTCTAAACCCTGTGTTGAGAAGTGTCCCTAAAGAACTCATCAGAGCAACAGGAAGGATTTGTGACTGCCACGATGTCAGGAGCTCCCTTACAAATCTGTCTACAAGCTGCCCTCAGTTTAGCTGATGGGTGCAGCGTCCAATCATTTCTCATTTGAATCTTGCTATTTTCAACTTCTGTCCCTATATCTGCCCCCCCAAGCCTCCAAAAAAAAAAAAATGGAGCCCCTAGATCTAACTAGTCATGAGTGAACTGGAGAGAGCAGTCTATGTGGCAGCTATTTCCCCTTAGCACCTTGGATACGCTCATAGCATTCATTGGTCTCTTGTAGAATGTACCCTACCGAAAACGTTCCAGGCAAACCATAACTCTTACCATCCTGAGTTATTGTTCTCAAATCCCCATGTCTCAGAAAGTCTCTCTGAGCCTACATTTGACGAAACTACTTGTGCCCAATGTACAGAATTCAAACATCTCCAGCACAGGTGGGTGGTCTTTTAGTTGGGAGGCAACAAAGCACCACAGTCCTACATCATTAAAAAAAAAGCAATAGCAATGGTGCTAAAGTCTTGTTCCTTTTCACGATGTTACACAGGTTATAGTCACAAAGCCTCTTGTTAGCTGTGTGGAGATGAAGGATCTACAGATAGGAGCATTATTTTGTGAGCTTCGTAAATATCATCACAGAATAGACGGCAAGGTATAAGGCTTGCCCGGACAATGCCATGGTTACTGGAGGATATTCATAAACTCTTATCTGCTAAGAAATTTATTTATATGACAGGCATAGATTCCATGGTCAAGCTCATAAGACAGCAACTCTGGACTATGACAGAATTACGTTTATATCACAACACAACTCCATCACTACCATAGTGATGCATATAATCTACCATAGTTATGCACATAATTTTGAGCAGAATATGACTTATTTATAGTTATTTCACGGTAAATTAGGACAGTTACAATTATCTCACAGTTTTTTGTGACTAAAATGATTTAAAGTCTTATCAATATTTTTAAATGAAGTTTTATCCCAACCCTGCCAACCATTTGTGTCAAAACTACACTATACTCCATATGCATGTCTTATAGTTAATATCAATTAGGACCATGCAACCTAGCAAGATAACACCTTTATCAAATGTTTTATATTTTTGCTATTTTGCTTCTAGTTAAGTTCTTCTGTAACTATCATAGTCACATAATCTTAATGCTAAAATAAAATAATGAAACACAGCTGTGTAAAAACAATCATGGGACAAGGTAATTTGTGGAGCCCAGTAAATGGCGTTTCCAGATGTTTCTAAATCAAAACTATCTTGGGAAGAGCTTGATAAGACCTACCTTTAGAACAATAAAGATGCCACGGAAGTCCCACACCTGAACCCAGTACTCTGTGGCCTACAAAAGTCTATACCAGTCATTATAACTACCATGCATGGGGAGGACATGTTAGTGTAATGTGCATGTTAGTCTCGAAAGTTACTACTAATGCAGTGGGTTCGCCTATGCTAGGTAGACTTACATAACACATTCCTGTCACATGGAATGTTCAACGAACAGAGTCATTACAATCCCCCACTATGTCTTTGTCATTATTCCAGTCAAGTTTTATATTTGATTCTAAAAAAAGATAAAACCTAGGTTTTTTTCTTAACCTTGTCATTTATAATTGATTTCCTGTTTAAATAGCTCTTACTCTGCCTTTCTAAAGGAATTTAAATTTAATTTGCATTTCCTCTACACAGTCCCATTCCCATCTATCCACAAAATGAACCTATTTGTAGAGATATATAATTGGCTTATGGCTTCAGCAGGAGCCAATATGTTATTAAGTATTCATATTTCCAAAAGAAGATAAATTGGTATGTTAACAATGTTGTATGATATAAAAGTTGGAGAATCAAATCATTTCCTGTCTTGAATTCTTTTCTAAAGAAAAAGTCTTCAAAACTCATTATATTTCTAACACATCCATACTTGTTGCTATATTCAAATTTCTCCCTACGTTTTCTTTAACATGATGTTCTCTTGTTTAAGTGACCTTTGTCCCAAATCTCAGAGCTGGTGTATAATGAGCCGGAAACCTGTTGTCTGTGGAAACTGTGAAGAAGTAGCGTCGGAGATTTTAATGAGAAAATAGCAGGAGAAAAAAAATAATGGGAAAGTCCAATATTCATTTAGACTGAATTAAGAATAAATATTTACTTTCGGAACAGAGCAGGATCAAGTCTTTGCCTCCCTGGTACAGATGCTGCCCTTTAAATGTGCCTCTGTCAAGTTACAGGGAAATGCGAACAATAACTCTTTGTATTCTTCCGCCTCTCCTGGCACCAAATGGAAAACTGAAGAAGCTGCCCAACACGACCATCAGCTTTCTTCTCCACTCTGCCATACAGACTCCATTCTTCTTAAAAGAAGCAAATAGGTCATGACTTCCTTCGAAGTCACCTGGTGACGACTTCAGCTGTGTGCACTGCTTGGTGCCGTGCGGTTGCTGCCTCCTGGTATACAGTCTGCCATGTCTACCAGCAGAGCAGTCACCGGCGGCCCACTGAGTCAGCAGCATGCACCTGTGGCTTATGAAGCCTGTCTGTAGGATCGCTGTGCAATTCTTCTTGCACTTAATGGTAAATCTCCAGACTCTTATAGCCTTCTAAAAGGATGTTCAGAATACAGAATGCTCAGAATATAACTTGACACTGGGAGATATTGACATATGGGTAACTGGTAGGAGTGATAAACATGAAGAAATTCATATTTGCAGGAAAAAATATGAATTGCACTCACCAGCACTATCATTTTAAAAAGAAGCATAGATCACCCCCAGACATACCAAATTCATGAGAGCTTAAAATAATATCTTTAGCTTAAAATTAAGAAAAAAAATATATATATACACACACACACACATACATATACACACCGTATTTAGGTTTGTGTTAAAATGGTACGTGAAATCATGCTTTTACAAGTTCTTGGTGATATGTGCAAAAAGGTAAACGTCTGTCATGTGAATATTAATACATCAAAGAGGAAAGAAGCCATTAATTGTGTTTCAGACACAACCACCGTCTCAGCTGAATTATCCAGGGAGTAGCAGGAAGCTATCTGGGGTGGAAGCTGCCAACCCGATAGTGCAAAGGCAAGAAGGGAAAGTGAGCCTGGAGTAGGAGCGCCGGAAGCCTCTCTCTAGGTCCCAGGAAAGCAAGAGCAGTCAGGGATCTTACATCTCACCATGTAAGACTGAGAGTATTGTTCCGTTCCCCTCTTGATAAGCAGTTCATTAAGTATGAGAATAAGAAAATAACACCATACCGTGTTATGAAAATATAATGGGGTACACAAGCAAGTAGAGGTACCTGGAGGGCCATGCCAAGGCACCCCCTGAGATCACACCACGAGACAGACCTGGTATAAGGAGGTTTGTTTGGGGAAAAGATGGAAAGTGAGGACCTGAAGAAGGGATAGAGGCAGACAGACAGAAGTAGAGCCATAAAGGCAGACAGGGGACGGGGGACGGTTCAAAGAAGTACAGAAAGAAAGACAGAGAGGCCAAAAATACATGGAAACACAGAAAGAGAAAAAGAGAGTGAGAAAGAGCTGAGGTGGCAAAGAATCCTTTTTATAAGGCAGCTTGTGTGCCACCGCACCTGGCAGCAGGTAATGGCAGCAGGTGATGACGTAAGCCGTAAGCCCTTGCTACGTTGGGAGGAGTCTAGCAGAATGACCTGTATGCCAACATATTGACTTTTCATTTCTTTGGAATGTAAAAACAAACCTAAAGTGCCTTAACTCAATTTGCCTTCTATCATTTTGTGAACATTTATCACTCACAAAATCATTTTAAGTCCCTCACATGGGTAGGCTGCCCTCATCCCGTCCCTGGTGGGACTGCGAAAGACTGTTACTGTTTCCTCTTTGATTGAATGGGAAAACATGCTTCAAGAGCTGAAGTGAAGAGTTGTCCGCAGTCAAATTATCCCTGTTTAAACCACAATACTGACTTTTGTCTTCTACATGCATAGCTAGGACATTTTGTCCACAACCCCACAGCCTTTCCTTTCTTTTCTGGGCTTTTGACTCAACCAAGACTCTCATCACGCCCTACATCCTCACAGTCTTCACTGCGAAGGATTCACAGAGCATTTAGCCACTGTGATGGCTGTCAGTTTGGTTTAAGTTTTACATTAACGGGATGGTGAAAGCTTCTCTGCCAGGCCTGTTCTTGTCTAGGACAAGCACTTAACCGATGTATCTGATAATTTGTGATATATGTACACTGATCCAGCAAGATGTGCTGTCATTTTTGCACATAGAAAAGTGTCCTGAAGTCAACGCAGAATAGTCCTTTGAAGAATGAGATAAATTTGGATCCCACTGTGGTTTCTCTCGGGTAACATCTCCACTGCAGTATTCATGAGCATAGAGCCAAAGCTTCTCTCACTTCCTCTCCACTTGCCCATCTTGTTGGGAAATGAATGGCAGTTGCTCTTTTTGTCCTCTTTTGTTTCATTTGTTTTACTTTAACAATGTGTTTAAATGGAAATAACCCAACAAACAGAGCACTTTTCACAGCAGAAATAATAGCAATTTTTCCACTTGTAAAAACAGAGAAACACCCAGCAGAGATATAAGCAAAAGTAGGAAAAGTTAAAGGCAATTTATTCCTACAGGTTTTAACTAACAAATCCCAGTTCTTATGCAAATAGGAGACAAGATGAGCGCCCCACCCCACCCCAATCACAGACCCCTCAGCAGCCTATTGTCAGGAGATTCGAACTGTTAAGCAGAGTCCTGACAGTGAAATTGCAAAGAAGGTTTAGGCATGTTTGTTTGTCACAGAGTCTGAAACGGAGACGTAAAAATGGAAAGAATGGTGGCGATTTTGGACAGACCAAGAAAGAACAAACAGCCACTTGCTCTAGGTCTGGCCCTGCTCCTTCAGGGAAGCATCAACATGAACCCTTGACTCACTTCCTGGACAAAGATTCTGGTGCTAGGCGAGGGCTCTGACCAAGGTCCCCTTCCACCCAGAAAGAAATAGTGTGACCATGTCTCAACACAGCAAAGAGCTGTAGTGGAAAACTCGGGTGTATTAGTTTCAGTTGTAGCTCTCTTCTAACTCTTTGCTTTAGACTTTAGTTTTCTTACCAGCAAAATTACAAGTTTGGTAATTTCTAATTTCTATCAACTGCTAGAGATGGTGACAGGGCAAGAATTGGGCTCGAAGTTCATTGTAAAACATCCATACACAGCAATGGCATGTCTTCTTTGTATATGAGTGACCATGGTAGAAACATTGAGATATATAGCTCTGGAAAAATGGACTACAAAGTTATTTCTGAATTCATATATACTTTACCTTGAAACATCATCTCAAGCAGCAAAGTGAAAAATAATATTACTATCAGGCTGGGGCTCCTGAAAATTATTTTAACGTTGAAACTTAGGCATTCATATTATTGTGAGAAACTGAAAGACCAAAATTAACAACAAAAAGAGAGGTTTAGTTAAATAAACCATATTGTATCCATATGGAAATATAACCTTCTTAAAGATCTGGTAAACAAATTCAATGACAATGAAAGGTATCAAGCCAAGAAAAAGAAATAGGGACCAGGAGATGCCTCAGTTGGTAAATGACTGCCACACTGACACAAAAAGCTGTGCTTGCATCTCCAGAGTACAAAGATAGCAGCTTACTTTAAGGCCATGGCTGGAGGAGGGGATGCTTAGACAGGCCTGCCAGCCCAGGTAATCTTCAGCATCTCAGTGCTGCAAATGGACCACGCAGTAAATATGCATATGAATCACTCCAGTCTTTGCTGGTGAGGCTTCGGGGTTCTTTGAGTCTAATTTGGGGAGACAATATGAGTATCTGTATATTTATCAGAAATAATTCTATCATTAATTGTCAGCAAATGCTCTCCCCATCTCTTACTGTCTTCGTTCACTTGGCAATCATTAATCAAATTTCTACAACCATCTATGCCAAATGATTATATTTTTTTTTTCTTCAAAGAGTAGCTTTATTGAGTTCAGGTGAAAACTATCCATTAGATTTAGCAAAAACAAAACAAAAACCAAAACAAAAAGAACAACCAAACAAAAAAACACAGAGCAACAACAAAAAGCCTTCAGTGATCTTTGAACTAGATCTCAGCTTATTGTGAAAGTGTTTTCCTTCATCTAGTTGTCTGAGGTTAGAATATAATCTGTTAAAAATAAAATACTTAATTTTTTTTTTTTGCTTAATGCATTCTAATGGTAATTACATTCCTGTTGACAAATTGATAACTTTTTACTGATTGATACTCTCTAGCCAAAGGTTGGTAAACTCTCAGTTGTCTTTGTGATTACAGAGTATCAATGGGAAGAGTTGAAGTTATGAGTAAGGTTGGTAAGATTATCTATTTTTTTTAAATTGTGCATAAAATTTTATCTAGTAAACTTATTTCTAGAAATTTATGTTGACAAAAATATGTATGTACTCTGGGATATCTATCACAGTATTATATACAATGGTAAATTATGAGAAACATCAAAATTGAATACAGAAGTAAAATTATGAAATTACTTGTAGACATTTCTATAATAATTAAAATGCTAATTTCTAGGCTAAAACTTTAGAAGTCAATATTAACATCATCTTATAATTTCACATTATAAATATGATTAAAATAAATTAAATCAATTTGTAAAAACATTATGCAATTTGAAATTATTTCTGACAGATCAACTCATACAGTTTTATAGGCCATTCATTTTTTCTCCTTTGAAATGACAAAGGAAAGTTGACTTCAGTCAAAATAGCACACAACCTAGTCTCATAAGTCACATGTTTAATGTTACTTGTTTTCAGTAAGTTTTGAAAACCTTACTACTGTCACACTCACACTCAACTAGAAATAAGTTGACAACTCCTGACTAAATTCAGAGAAAATAAATATTAGTCTTCTAAAATATACAGGACTCACCTCCCTAATGTGAACATAAAATTCTAATACTTCCAATGTTCTCCCTTGAAGATATGTTAGCTTCACTCTGAACAAAGAGCAACGTTCCTTTGCGTTTCCCAAGGCCATTACACTGAAATTCATCAGATACCTATAACACTTGCTGAAGTTACCCCTTAAATATGTCTATTTGACCAGTACAAAGTGTCCTTCCTTATCTTTTTTGATAACTTTTAGTTGAAAGTTAATTTTATTCGATATTAGAATGGCTACTCCAGATTGTTTCTTGGAACCATTTGCTTGGAAAATTGTTTTCCAACCTTTTACTCTGAGGTAGTGTCTGTCTTTGTAACTGAGGTGCGATTCCTGTATGCAGCAAAATGCTGGGTCCTGTTTACATATCTAGTCTCTTAGTCTATGGCTTTTTATTGGGGAATTGAGTCCATTTATGTTAAGAGATGTTAAGGAAAAGTGAATGTTGCTTCCTATTATTTTTTATGTTATTTTTATATTTGTTTGGCTATCTTCTTTTGGTTTTGTTGAAAGAAGATTACTTTCTTGCTTTTTCTAGGATATAGTTTCCCTCCTTGTGTTGGTGTTTTCCAGCTATTACCCTTTGTAGGGTTGGATTTGTAGAAAGATATTGTGTAAATTTGGTTTTGTCATGGAATATCTTGTTTTCTCCATCTATAGTATTTGAGAGTGTTGCTGGGTATAGTAGCCTGGGCTGGCATTTGTGTTCTCTTAGAGTCTGTAGGACATCTGCCCGTGATCTTTAGCTTTCATAGTCTCTGGTGAGATGTCTGGTGTAATTCTGATAGGTCTACCTTTATATGTTACTTAACCTTTTTCCCTTACTGCTTTTAATATTCTTTCTTTGTTTAGTGCATTTGGTGTTTTGATTATTATGTGATGGGAGGAATTTCTTTTCTGGTCCAGTCTATTTGGAGTTCTGTAGGCTTCCTATATGTTCATGGGCATCTCTTTCTTTAGGTTAGGAAAGTTTTCTTCTATAATTTTGTTGAAGATATTTACTGGCCCTTTAAGTTGGAAATCTTTGCTCTCTTCTATACCTGTTATCCTTAAGTTTCGTCTTCTCATTGTGTCCTGGATTTCCTGGATGCTTTGTGTTAGGAGCGTTTTGCATTTTGCACTTTCTTTGACCATTGTGTTAATGTTTTCTATTGTATCTTCTGCACCTGAGATTCTCTCCTCTATCTCTTTGTATTCTGTTGGTGATGCTTGCATCTATGACTCCTGATCTCTTTCTTAGGTTTTCAATCTCCTGGGTTGTCTCCCTTTGTGATTTCTTTTTTTTTTTTTTTTTTTTTTTCCCTTATTTTTTTTTTATTTTTTTTATTTTTATTTTTTTATTTTTGATACTTTATTTACATTTCTGATGATTCCCCTTTTCTTTGGAAACCCCGTGTCCCCTTCCCCTCCCCGCCTCTGTGAGGGAATTCCTCCTCCCACTATCCAGGAGCTAAAAATAGAAATAGAAACAATAAAGAAATCACAAAGGGAGACAACCCTGGAGTTAGAAAACCTAGGAAAGAGATCAGGAACCGTTGATGCAAGCATCACCAACAGAATACAAGAAATAGAAGAGAGAATCTCAGGAGCAGAAGATACCATAGATAACATCGACACAACAGTAAAAGAA
>CM052701.1:66449119-66499607 GCA_028551405.1 Uromys caudimaculatus | reverse complement strand
CTCCTGGCTCTTGCGATCCCGGCGCTGATCAGCTGTGGAGCCCTGTGGCCCAAGCTGAGGTTTCCCGCATGTTGGTTCTTTAGTCAATATGAAATGAGTTTCATTATTTGTGACTAATTTTGATTTTAAGTCTATTTTGTCTTGCCAAATATTGAAAAACTACCTACTTTCATTTTCTTGGAATTCCTTTTTCTATAATTTCATCCTAAGGTCAAAACTATCTTTAATGGTAAGGTACATTTCTTAGAAGCAACAGATAGGTGGATTGTGCTTTCTAATCCATCCACTAGTCTGTGGTTTTGAATTAAAGAACTAAGATCTACTAGTTATAGATTGTTTAACATCTTAGGTAGCATTTAAGTTAACCCATCCACAGTTACATATGAAAATATATAATGACCTCCAAAGGCCCCTATAAAGAAAGAATATTCTTGGTAGATTGGCAAGAGAAGACCTACCAATAAGTACCAAGAACCTAATCACAGATACATACAAAAATGTGAACTGGACTCAACATGCTGAGCAAAGGAAGCCAGACACAAAAGAGCATATAGTATATAGTTCTATTTATATAAAACTATAAAAATATACCTGTATATTTTATGAGGTCCTTCTAGCCCAGGTCCTCTGAGAGCAACTCTCACCTGGAATCAGAGAAACCTCTGTTTTCAGTGAAAGGCAGTTAATTCAGAAACATAACCACCCAAGAAGCTGAGTGACTTTTGAAGGATCACTTCTAAACAAGACATCTTAGCACCTCGGCTAAAGCTCAGGGAACATTGTATGAGAAGCTGAAATCAGGAGTCTTCATTGCTTGCTACTTTACTCACAGGGACATGGCCTCTCCACCGAACCTCACTCTCATAAGTCACTCATTGGCCAATCCACTTTTCTACCTGAGAATTTGTTGAGCTTCTACCCCTGTATTCAGAACACTATGCTCAGAGACATACCAGCTGGATTAGTCAGAAATTTCTAGATAAACAAAACCAACGAGATGAACATATATATTATGAAAAGGGACTTATTAGCTTGGCTTCCTCAACAAGAGCTGAGTAGTTCAGCAGCAGCCATCTGCAGACTGGAGGTGCTGAGAGCCTGGAAGTTGCTCACTCCACAAAGCCAGATGTCTCAGCAGCCCCAGTGTGGCACTGAAGGCCTTGAGGATTCCTGGAGAGTCATGAGTCTTTCATTCAGATAAGAAAGTAAAAAAGGAGAGATTCTGATGTCCATGAAGGATTAGAACAGAAGTGTCTGCAACAGAACAGATGTACTTACCAATGGGGAATAAAGCCCCTGGGCAAGGCGGCAAGCATGGCTATTCCTCAGATCTCCTGCTATTGATGGTGCTGCGCACACTCAGGGAGACTCTTCCCCAGCATGTGACCCTTCCTGGGATGTCCTTACACTCACCCAGAATCACATCTGTCAGTTGATTGCAGTTTTCCAAGCAACGTTAGCCATTACCTGTTTCAGGCACTGTAAACTGTCTTCCTTGACTCCTCCACAGTAGCAGCTCCATTAGGCTCACCTGGCCAACTCCTTTTTTGACTTTGTCCACAGGACAAAGAAAAAATCTTGCTCTATTATCTTGTTTCCAATGATATGTAATCTCTACCTAAGACTTTATTATAGTCCCCATGTAATGCTGTCTGGTTTGATAATTGTCTAAATATATATTTCAAGGTAATTTATGTGGGATTTCTGAGTGGTGTTAATATAAAAATCAATTGTCCCATAGTACGTGGCACTCAGAGGACTCTCCACCAATTTTTAACTGCTGATGATCCTTCAGTCTTGGGATAGCAGCATGTCTTTGGTTGGGTTCCTAGAAATTGAATCTGAGGTAAGCATTTAAAGACAAATAGTTTATGCAGGACATGAGCCCTGGAAATGCTGATCCAGATGTTCAGAAGTCAGTCAGACAAGAAGAGAAAAGACACGAGGACAAGGAATGTTCCGATCAAAGGCTATGCAGAGCAGAGCTTAGTCTCAATGGACACGAATACCCCTCTCTGTTGTACAGTCCAGGAAAAGCTGATTGTTGGGTCTTCAGTCCAAGGACTAGCTCAGCTGGACTTCAGAACAAATGGAACATGTTCTAGTAGCCAAGGGAAGTAAGTGTCTGTGGTAAGTAGCAGGTGCCTCTGCCAATTGCATGGTTGTTCAGAAGAGTGGGGGACCGAAAAGAGTGTGCCAGAGCACTAGGAATTTATTCCTCATAATCAGTGGAAGGCTTTATCCTGGCAATGTTTATTTTGTGTCAACCATAGGATTCAGTTCCATTACATTCAAACATGAGTAAAACATGTGTTATGCTACTGGGGACAAAAGGGCCTACTTCTATTAACCACAGATGGAACAGGCAAGAAGAGACCAAAGACTGATTCCATTCAAGTCCAGGTTGGTGTACTGTGTATTGTTGAGTCACTTATAAATACTCAAGCATGAGTGACAACTCACAAAAGTTCCATTACTGAAGTCCTCTGGATGGCTGCCAGGCAATGACGTCACCCTCTCTCCTAGCAATATTTTACTGCTTACATAACTCTGACCTTGTAATTTTCATGAGCTTCCTGTGGCTTGCAAGCCTCTCCTTTCTCCCTCAGAACATGGTGGAATGCCTCAGTGAGGGAGGAAACACAACATATTCCTTGCTTGCTGGGGATGTAGTTCTGTTAATTCTTCAAGAATAGGAAAAACAGAAAAGCAGAAGGGAAAATGAGAACAGCCCAGTGTTCATTCCCATTTAGTCGAGTCTGATGAAAGCCTGGTGTTGCTCAGCCCAGGAACTCATAGTTACCACAACGAAAAAGCCCTCACAGCCACTAGCTAAGGGGGCTGGACGTGCACTGGAGTTTGAGGAAGCAGCAGGAGTATACGGATGCCAGTCAACAAGGCCTTACTATTGCTCCCCAGTGTATCCTGGGCCGACTTCTGCAAAAGTCCCACATCACTGTTTTATTAATACATGCCAAATATGTAATATGATTTTATATTCAAATTAAAGTAATATTTGAAGTGAAGTAAAAAGTCATAGGAATGGGAGTCACCCCAGGGACTCTGCAAAGAAGTGAAGTGAGAAAGACAGCTATATTTTTGTGCTTCAGCCATAAAGTGAGCAGGCGGCCTGTTCTGTAAGTATTATAATTATAAAGCCATTTGCCACCTCTAATAAGAGGACTCTTCTTTCATAAAATATTAACTAACTATATCAGGATAATATCTTAGAACTGTCTTATTTTCTCCATAAACAGTCAGGTAGTAACCACGGTGAGCATCTTTAATGTGATGGGATTCCAAAACATCCTCCAAGCCCATAGTCACTCGGCCTTGAGTTAAACAGCGCATTTCTCCTGCTATCTCTAGGTGATTTGAGGCTAAGTGCTTCTCCCTATAAACATGTTAATTTTCTGGGCATTTTTTTCTCGGCTCTCTGAATGCTTCTCAACTGAACACACTGCAGTTGTACAAGCAGTTTTACCATAATGGTGGTTGCCCTGGAAAAAAAATGTCAAAGAGGAAAAGCCCAAATTTAAGTTGGGGACATAATTTGGAAACCCCCAACCTCTTTAGACTATGGGATTTCTTGTGCCAAGTGAAAAAAAAGCATCCTCTGTCTATGAGAGGGAGGACTTCCAGCATGAGTGATGTCTGTATGGTAAATGCATTTGAGGCTGCCCAGAGTCCACAATTCAGATTCAACAGCAGGCTGCAAGTGAGGAAGATCTGCTGCTGCTCTTCCTCCTCCCCTTCTGCTTGCTCCTTTTCTCCCCTCCTCTTCCTCTCTTTTGTCTTTTTTCTCCTTTCCCTCTTTCTCCCCCTCTTCCTCCTCTACTTCCTCCTGTTCTTCCTCTTCCCCCTTCCCTCCTCCACTTCCTCCTTACTTATGTTCTCCTTCTAAGTTACATCCTTACATAAACATTTGGGCATTTTTGCTGTGTTTCGTCTTACTGTCGATGCTGTGAAACTTGCTTAATGAATTCAGTAGCTGATCCACCATGCATCTTGGTTATTATCTCCTCCTGTCCAGAGGCAGCAGCCACCTGCTACCTAAATACCTACCCTAAATTGTTTTTCTAAGGAAAAGAGGCAATCTAGGCTGGAGAGGGGAGATCTTTATCTCACGGCATTATTTCAAACATGATGCTGTTTCTTACTGACCCCTCAAGTTAAAATGAGAGAGAGAAAGGCCACCAAGAGAACAGAAGACCAAGAAGCTTCAGAAGGGTTCTGCCTTTGCAACCTTCCTCACTAGCAGCATTGTGTAGAAAACCCACAGCTGGTCTTTTGGAAATTCCCTAAGGGCCACGCCCGTGAGCACATGTCTTTGTTGATTAGCTCCTCCTAAATAGTGCATCAAATTCTATTCATCTTCATCAGCAAAATCCTTTTAGTTTTCAAGATCTTAGCAATCTCCATACTGTTCAGTAAGTTTTGAAGGTAGGTGAGGACTTGAGAACACAGGTTTTATTAGCTACAGTCTGAACCCAAGCTGGAAGTGAATCTCTGCCCTTGACTCCCTTCACGCATGTCTAGATTTTGCTTTATGTTAGCATACAACAGATTTTCTGAATAAGTGAATGAGTTCATAAGTTGAATCAAATATTCACATATAAATATTGGAATGCTTTCAGGCAAGTTATTAGTATTATAGCAAGAACAAATATTTCAAAATATGTTACATACTGAATTACTATATGGCTCATGTTCTTTTTCATTACCACATATAACACCAATGTTTATTCCTGGTGTATCTATGTAAATACAGCAAAGGAAAATAATCAAAAGGGAAACATACCCATATACATCATAAAATTGGTTCTGCAAGATGAAATTCATTTTATTTGGGGAAAAACTTCTGTTGTGAGCTCTTTTAACAGCCTCCCTCATACAGGAGATACAGAGTCACCTTTCAGCTTAACTAAACTACCAAGCATATGCCACATTTGACTTCATGTCATTGTTTTCCAATTGTTTTCTTTTTCTTTATATGCATTTGTGTTTTAGCTGCATGTATGTCTGTGTGAGGATGTTGGATCCTGGAACTGGAGTTGCAGGCAGTTGTAAGCTGCCATAGAGGTGCTGGGAATTGAACTTCGGTTCTTTGGAAGAGTAGCCAGTGCTCTTAACAGCTGAGCCACCTCTCCAGCCTTATCATGTCATTTTTCTTTAAAAAAATTAAATATGTCAAATATAACTTTTCTGTTTCATATTTCTATCACATTTGAATTTTATACAATAAAAATACTCATGGTTTCTTAAAAATGAATAGCAACTTAAAAGTTAATATTATCCAAGCCAAACTGCAGGGGACAGAGCTATATTCCTTTTTTCTGGACTCTATTACTAACAAGAAAGAGGGGAACCTGCCATTGCTCCTGTCTCCTATGGATTCCCAACTGTCTGGCTATTAGGAGTTGTCAGAGTTAAGGCCAAAGAAACCCAATGTCATCTTAGGTTGCTGGTGGGTTGGGGACGCACATGTTCCTATTTTATCGCTGTCAGCCCCAGGCCCTATCAACTCATTTTAATGAATCACCACTGCTTTTACTTTTGCCATCAGCCATGACCTTCACCATCTTGAAACACATGGTCTCTCATAAACGATAGCCTGCGACATATAAACTCGAGACGGATTCTATCACAACTCAAACTTCAATATCTATCACTAAAACAAACGGCTCATTCTAGCTGAAGAGACACTCGTATATATCACGAAACCAACCTTCCATATTTTGAAATTTACTGCCCCGTGTTGGCTGATTTTTTTTTTAAAGGAGGCCAGGCAACCTTGCTCACTTAATACTTTTGATAAACTTCTGCTGACAAGGAGTGTGATTAATGATAGTTAAAAGAATTGAATCAAGACTGGGAGAGACAGAGCCAAAAACTGTGGACTGCTGGTCTGGTAGAAACTAACGTCTTTACAGAAATATATGATGGACCCTCCTTTTTTTACCATGCCAAGTAATTACTTGCACAGACCTGTTGTAATAATTCCTATTACAGCCAAAACGGAAAAGTCAGTAACTCACCGCCCTGGGACAAGGTGAAGGCAAGGCCAGAGTAGCATGGATCAATATTTCATTTACTCACTGACGTTAGCTTCTATCCCTGTATCAAATTCTTTTACAGAAAGCCTTGAAAGAAATGAGGTTTGCTGCAAAACACCAATAGAGAGGCCCTGCTTCCTTGGGGTGCTTATGAAGGAAGCTGAGCAACAAAGCCTTTCAGGAAAACAATATGCACTCAAGGTCACTCATTACTTGCTACTGTTGGAAAATAAAGTGCCATTAGCCTGATATGGGAATGTACATCAATCAACTGCACACCAGAAAAAGTACATTTTCAACTTGGTGGCACTGCCGGGGATGAATGAGACATTTGAACATCGTCGGCACAATTTGACAATTGTGAAAATTTTTCCTGTTGACAGGGAATCGTTTGTTAAAAAACAAATAATAATCTCATTAACATTTATTTCTGATTGCCTCTCACCTTAGTCAGTAAATAAATAAATGGGAAAAGAGAAAAAGACCACAGTAACAGTTCCTGGGCACCAAGAAGTTCTAGTCTGGTACTGATCCCTAAAGAGAAATGGTGTTAGTTCGACTGGAAAATGCCCCCAGAACAACAACAGATGAAATGCATCTTATTTCTCACCAGGTTTCCCTTTAGAGAGTTGAAAATATACCTTTCTCATCTTAAATTTTCCATGATACTTTCTAGGCAAAAGGCTTGGTTTTAACCAATTTTAGATTCTGTGTAGATGTAACTAAAGTAACTTACCCTCCACTCAGAGTTCTTGCAGGGTCAACCTCAAATCAGATGTAAACAGTGTTAACATTCATGACATTTATATTGGATGAAAACCATGACTGTTTCTTTTGTTTCACACATACTGTCCCATGCTGCCACAGACCTACCTTGCACATTGCCTTCATATTTTATGAAATTAAAGGTGTGGAGGACATTTGTACTGTGCCACACACAAGGATGTGTGTTGTTCGATGATGATTCTAAGAAACTCACTTGCTTTTCTTCACATCTCTTTATAACTCTATTTCCTCACGATTCCAGGGAAGAAGGCATTGGAGATGGACGAATGGACTTGCTGAATACAAGCTACTGGTCGTCATATCTGGTCACCTTGAATGCCTCTCACAGTTTGCGTTCTGACTGAAATAAATCCCAGCTCCCTTCCCTGGAGCTTCAAAGCCACTTTCTAGCAGACCTTTCTATCCTCGGTGCCATGGAATGAAGTTCAGATCAAGGGTGGGAAGTCCTTGGCTGTCACTCCAGTGTCAGATCTGGTCTCATCTAAAGAAAGCGAAGGTCAGCTGGACCCAGCATTGACCCAGGTCAGCAGGATTTGCAGCCTTGCTGGTCGTCAGTTCAGAAGCATTTTCATACATTCCATGGCTGCAGAGTTTCCCAAGATTCTTCACCCCTCCTCCATTCCACCCCTTAAAACTTGGACCCCAGGAGTATTTCAAGGGAAATTCAATCCATATGTGCCTGATTCGTGTTCACTTAACTCATTGACATGTTGTTTTCCAGGAGCTGATTGATGTACAAGGAGTCTCCTGACCTCTTTTCCTGAACCTTGCGGTACTGCCTTTCTTTGAGCTGGAAAATTGCCTTTTACTTGGGGTAAGTAGCGCTTTTCAGAGTTGAAAGTTTGGAGCTCAGCTTGATACACAGTTCCCAAATCTGTGTGGGATTCAAGGTTTGACGAATGTGGCCTCGATATATAAAGTCTTTTCTCACCTCCTTTCTTCTTCTTCTTTTCATATGGGACACCCGTAGCTAGAGAAAAAAGAACACAAAGGCCATGCTTACTTTCAGGGCATCCAAGCAGGTATCTTTGGAAGTTGGAGTATCACTTGGATGGTTTAAGACATGCCAGTCCATCTGTTCTCTTTAACCACCCTTCCCCTGCCTTGATTTCTTTCATGTGCTCCCAACCCAAAGAACTTCCTTTGCCAAGTTTTAAATGTGCAGTAAAGGCAGCAGCTGACTTTAAACCCTGCTTTGATTCTGTTGGGCAACATCTCAGCTTGGGTTAGGTTCCCTGGCAGAGTATTTCAGTAGACTTTCATCATGCTGCCCCTTGGAATACATCCTAAATTGTACCACTAAATAGACCGGTTATAAAGACAGTTACTCCCTCCACTCACTTCTGCTGAGTGAAGAGGCATCTTACCGGGGCTGTGCCATGGAGAGCTGATAGTTGGTCAAGAATAGCTAGAATAGCATCATGAGATCTTAGCTCCTCTTCTAGATCTCTGGGTATAAAAGCAGGGATAGAGCCTACAAAATCTAAGATAGCCTGTAACAGTTTCTGAGGTTGTCTCAATACTGGCTATTCTTTAAACACAAATTTTCTATTTGTGACTCTCCCTCTTGTTTATATTTCTGTAGGCGTTGGGGTTTTCCCCAGCCACTCCACTGTCCTTCCTTCAAATCCAGGAAGCATACTCCTTCCTTGATGGAGTAGACATTCCTCTTGAGGTCAAGGTACTTTCACCTCTGCTGTGTATAGTTCAAGTTCCAGCCAAAGGCCAGAATCAATACCACAAATCACTGCCAACTGGACAAGAGGACTTTTGTCTCTCTACCCTCTCTTGGAGATGCTGTTTCTAATGCTTAGCAATTTCATTAAGTAGGACTCATTAGTCAGTGTCTCCTTAAGAGGCCTGCACTCCTGAACGCAATTTTTGGTGTCAGACAGACCTGAGAGCTACACTGTCACCTAAGGAATGACATAGCACCTCAGGAGTGACAGCGTGTTTGCTGCAGCAGTGCTTCGGGATAAACACCCTCAATATTCAAAAGTTGTCTGCAACAAAAAAGGATCAAAAGCATTCTGGGGGAAGTATCTATCTCCAAAGAGTGCATCAGCTACACGAATCTATAAGAACACAATGTCAAAGCCTGTCAGTAGACATGCAGCTTGTCATAAAGTTATCTTTTATGGAAAAGAATGTTGTCATTCACAGAGACATGAGTTGCTTTAGATGACAATATGTATCTTCAATTCCCACAACTAGATCAAAATGGACCTAAGGCACAAAGACTGACTGAAAGTTTAATTTCAATACCTTCCTAGTGTATAACAGAGTAGATGGTGCTTTAATCTGGGTTTAAAGAGTAAATGGCAATTATTTGCCTTTTCTAATTTCTCAATAGGCTATTTAGGTTTTGTTTCTGCACAATGCACTCACTTTGATAATGAAAAACCCAGAATGTGATTTCTGACCTCAAGTTTATGATTTAATTAATTGAATGATTTCATCAGACTTATTTGGATGTCCTGGCTTTTACAGTCTATACAGAGGTATAAAGCCTATGGGTCATACTGGAAAACTAGAACCAATCAACTTATCCAACTCAGGACCTAGTAGATGAGATACAGCAAACAGAGCACTGTTCAACCTCATAGGGTGTCTCATGTGAAGGGTGACCGTGCTGAGATCACTGTAGAAGCATTTTAAAAAGAATGAACTAGATTGAGAAGAATAGAGGTCGATTTCCAAAGCATACTGTTCAGAGAAATTTTCAAAACAGCATACCCATGCTATTATTTTAACTAATGCACACTGAAAAACAATATTGAGTGTATGTGCACATGTGCACACATATTACATACTTGCAAAAATCTCTAGAAATATTTAAACTGTTGCTGTCTTGCGGTAAATCTCCACCCCCAATAAGCAAAGAACACACAACTCAGTTATAATATTTACAAATGGCACGCCTAGATTGGGCAGCTATACCACGACACTACTCTGTTCCCCAGCTATGAAAGTCCTTACTGCTTGCAATTCCTCCAGGCCACCTGCTATTGCTCCATCTTCCTTCCACCTCTTCTTTTTTATCCTCCTTTTCTCCTCTGTCTCTTCATCTCCCCTCCTCCTGCCTCTCTCCCCCTCTCTAAAACTCCCATCCCTACCTTTTCCTTCCACTGCCCAATCACAGGTACTAGCCTTTATTTGACCAATTGAAATGGGGAGCAGGTCACACGGAATCACCTGAGTTCATGATCTGTATCTCCTCTGGGGGTAGGATTAGCATCAAAATACAAACAGCACCAAGGCAAACCTACAACAGCTGTCACTGTGATGTTATTTGTGGGGAAGAACCAGACCTGGGTAGGTCTCACTGTACGTTGATCTCACCAGTTCCGAATTAGTTTATGTAACAAGCATGAGCAAAGTGCCTACTAGGAGCCTAGAGAATGTCTTAGGGGATACAACCAAGATGGTTTACGTTCTATGAGCTAAAGAAGGCATAAACAGTGAAAAGAACCCATAAACAGTGGAAAGAACCTTCCAGGTAGCACAAAACCCATGCCAAAAGTATCCCCCAAATAGGCAATCTATTTATCAGTTCCCTGACTTAGAAATTCCACGTCTCACCAGTCATTTCCAGAGCTTACACAACGTCTCTGTTTTGTGGACATTTTGATCCATCCTTTTCTTTTTAACATGGATATTCTTGGCATTGATAGCTGGAAGCCAGAAAAAGGATCTATTCGATTCTCTTCAGGATCACATTCTTTCCCTGCAAACAAGATTGCTTAAAATGTCTGCCCTTTGTCTGGCATGCTGTAAAATGTACACTCGTAGTGCTAATAACCTCTCAAAACAACACCTGCTTTACCTTTACCAAACATCTTCTATACATTCCTTCGTGGCCACAAACAGTTTTCACTTACTTCTAATAGAAGAATAGAGAAATGTGCCCGGCACTATTTATTTAATAGACACATGAATTAAGACCCAGTGATGCTAAGCATCTTTACAAAGATTTAACAGCTAAGAGCTGCTAGCCACAGAATTAGAACCCAGATCTTTTGAGTTCAAACCTGAGACTCATCCAGTATGCTCCACTTATGTATTTAATCCACGAATCCTACAGCACTAATTCATTTGACTTTATTATAAAAGTACTGAAAGCCAAGATAAACAACTCTAAATAAGGCTTAAAAAGTTGTAAACTTCTGTGCTTTCTCTAAGTCAAATTGTATGAAACAACTAAATTGGAGCTGTGCTTGCTCCACGTGTAAGATGTGCGGCTTCTTGGCGCTCACCATTGAGATTTCAGTTCATGAAGGCAGTCAGGACAACAGTAAAGACAGTTCTTACAGCTTTCCCTGCACTCCTGTGCCCCCTATTTGATCGGCTGCCAAGGTGGTGAACACTGCCAAGTCAAACAGTATGCAGCATCTCCCTGAGGCTCTGCAGGGAGCTGAGGAATTCCATACTTGGAAAACAGGGGGGAAAATAGAAATGGTGGGACTGTGGTCTTTTTTGAAGAGTGCAGATGAAGATGGTGTTAAGCTTTTTTTTTTTTTTTTTTTTTTTTTGGAGTTCCTGATGTTAAACTAGTTTGTTGAACAATCCATCCCTTCTCTTGTCTGTGCTTTCTGGCCCAGCTATCTGCATTAGCATCAATTAGCATAGACAGCCTAAAATGAGAAAGGCTGGAAAGACCGTGAGCCTTTGTGCCTTCTTTAGTAAAGTTAAAATACATATGTATCTTTGAGTGGTGGCCATACTGTGTCTACTGAGGCAAGCACACAGACAATACCAGGTCCTGACTTTTGACCTTTTTTGAGGCAGGGTCTCTTGGTTACCAGCCTAGCTGACCTGAGAGTACTCGCTTCCAGGAATTCTTCTGTGCCCACCACCCACCTCTTCTTCAGAGAACTGGGGTTAAAGATGTGCATTGCTGCCCACCTCCACCCCAGCTTTACATGAGTTCTGTAGACCCCAACTCAAGTCCTCAGGCTTGTGTGAAATGCTTTACTGAGCCACTTCCCCAGCCCTCTCTGCCCCTTAAGGAGAAGGCTATGGGTGAGCGTCCTAGAAACCAATACCAGTTCCAAGAGCAACACTGCTCATCTGAGAAAAAATCCAAGGCCTCTCGTTACAAATGATCTGTAAGGGTCTCCTTCCTTTGGTTTGATGCCAGGAAGATTATATTAATGCATTTAATGTGCTATTGCTTCTTAAAAAATGATTGAAAGATGAGTCAAAGACATTGTATTTGAACTTTTTGGCCTGTATTTGAATGTTCTCTTCTAGGATACTTCCCCTTTTCTTACTTTTTAAGCTATAGAATTCCTTCTTGACCTCACTCTGTAAGCTCACCCAGTGGTCTAAGTCTTCTCGTTCTGAGAAAATTGGTAAGCCCTGTGCAAATGTTCGTGCTTCTATAGACACGTGAGACCGTTTATCAACACAGATGCACTTTCATCTAGTTAAACAGCAACCCAAAGCCAACACATTTATAGATTTTTGTCAATGGTGTTTTTTCTTCTTTTAAAAAAACATGATTTATATTAATGTTCTTAGTGAAAATTGTCAAGTTAAAAGGCATGACTCTTCACCATAAACATTAAAGGCATATTTTTTAAGTATCCTGAAATCTTGTGTAATCAGCTCGGGATGGTTGGTGTTTAACATTAAATTTCATAACAGGACAAGCTGGATGCTTGCTGAACGCCTTCCTTTGCGTGGGTGAGCCTGCAGCTCTGCCTTCCTCCTTCTAAGGCCACATGATGTCATAAGGACAAGAACAGAGATGCTGTGTCACTGTCTCTCTCTGAGTGGCACCTTCTCTATGCTGTGGCCCCCTGTGCATGTGGGACTATGATGTTTAGGGACAGAACACACTGAGATTGATTCTGCTAGCCTCAGTCCTTGGATGACATCACAGAACCCAAGCAGCTCACACCACATCAGCCCATGTAGCTTACGCTATTCTCCTACACCAGCTCACCAGGTGCTGGGATTATGAGTATCCGCCACCACATGGGATTTGAGAAATAAATTTGCTTGTATTTAGCTCCTGAGATTCTATTCTTGTAACAGTTAATTACCCAGATTAATAGCACCCATTTATGATCAGCATCTGGATATGTCTTCTTTTAATTTAGTGTTACAGATGTTTGATATCTAACTTTAAGAAAAGTGAAATGACATGCAGTAAAAAGCTTCTAAATTCCCTGAAGCATTTTTTAACAAGGAAACAATAGAAATAATAAATATCGATGATAATTAGTTATTTACAAATAAATGCTGTAAGTACCATGACTCAAATTTCCTATCAAAATAGTGAGAGGACACTAGTTTATTTCCATCAAATCATTTTTTAAAATGTCATAATCTATTGTGATGGCTAATCTTGGTTGTTGACTTGACCACATTTGCAATCAACTCAAGCATCTGGGTAGACCTTTGTGGGATTTTCTTGATTGGATCATTTGAGGTGAGAAGATGAACCCTAAATCTGGGCCACACCTTCTGGTAGCAGCCCACAGCAAAGGGCATGAAAGAAGGAAGCTTTTGCTGTTTGCCTGTTTGCGCTCATTCTCACTGGCAAGTTCATCTACTAGGCTGCTGAGGCGTTCCTTCACAAGTATTAGAATCTACTTTGGGATTCTAACATACGCTGAAGACCAGAAGCTTTCTAGGAATTCTCTGGACTCCAGCACCATATTTGGGCTGAGGCATCCAGCCTGGTGGACTGACAATTACCAGATTCTTGGCCTCTCTCCATTATGAGACAGCAATTGTTGCATTAGCCAGACCAGTGTCTGTAAGCCGCTCTAATCAATCCCCTTTTAATATAGATCTATTTTTTTCATCCTGTCAAGTATGTTCCTTTAGTGAACTCTAACTAACACACCTGTGGTGGTCAACGTGGCAAAAGGAGGACTTTGACACCTGCTGAATAAAGCACACTTGTAACATCTGGAGATGCTCTTAACAATGTTTATTAAGGTCATTAAAACAGCTCTTTGCACACAACATTCTTTTTGTATGGATTCTTGTTACAAGAAGAATGTTTATCTTGGTGTTTTCTTTTAAATTTCGTCTGACTTTTTTCTATTTTTTTGTATTGCTGAGAACAAACCCAAGGCCTATACCTGCCAGGCAAGTACTCTGCCACTGTGCCACATCCACAGCCACCTGTCTTGGCCATTTCTGAGAAGGGCAAACCTCAACCTAGCAGATTTGACCTATCTGCTACCTGTTTTTATGACATTTTATTGAAAGGGAGCCATATTTATGTCCCACCTGTGATTATGTCTGTCACAGGAGAAATGAATTGGCTTGGACAGAATCCTTCAGGACCACAAAAGACAAAAATGATTTGCATTTGGCCTCTTTAAACAAAACTTTCTTTTAAAGCTACATAGCAAATATACATACCTTCAGGGTACAATCTGACGTCTCGATACATCTCTACAGAGAAGTTATTTCTCCTGTCTCTGTATCTATTGAATATCTCTGTCTGTCACTCTCTACATCTTTCCTAGTCTCTGATAACACCACTTCTCGGAGATCAAGTTTTTAAGTGTGTTTTACGACATTGAATTATGTAGTGTGTGTGCATCATGCTGTGACACGTGTATAAATCAAAGGGCATCTTGTAATAGTCAGTTCTCTCCTTCCACCACGTAATCTCAGGAATAAAACACAAGTCTTCTGCTTGGTGATAGCCACTGAGCCATCTAACCAGCACTTGCTCAACTTTAAAACTTTCATGTATGAGTGAGAACATGAAGGTTTTATGTTTGTGTGCATCTGGCACTTTTTTTTAAAAAAAAGAACTTTTTGCCATGTTCTTTTTATATCAATCCTTAATACACAATAATAAAATATTAAGTGTACTGAATATCTAATAATGTAGCAAAGTTGATGTTATATTCTTATAATCAAGTATCATAGAAATATTGGGTACTTTTAGTATTACAATATTAAAATATTACAGTATTACAATAGTATTGAGCTATTTAGAGATAGTGGAACATGTTGCTTAGATAATGCTAAGTGTGAAAAGGCAGAATTCAAAATGGCTTATGTAATTTGTATTTGATTTAAAAATACTCACACGCATATACACAAATAGATGAGAGAAGCCAGACACCAAATGTTAGTGGTGATGATTTGTAGGGGTAAAATTGCTATTGGTATTTTTGTTCTCCATACTTGGCTATGTTTTTAAATGTTCTAAGTGGTGTTTTTATCATTGGATAAATATTAATTTTATTTTAATGCCTGAAGGAATGAATTAAGTGGTGTAATTACTATGTCACAGAATTCTTTCTCATATTCTCATTTAACTAATAGCAGGGGATGAAATGCGCACTCAAGGAGGTTGCATACACGGCTGGGAATCGAGCTGACAATCGCCAGTGCTTCCATATGTTCAGCCTTAGAGCCAAGCCCCGGTGACATAATATCAACCTGATAATGTGTTCATTTTCTACCTGTTCTTAAAGAAGAATTTGAGAATTTGATTTTCAAATTACAGAATTTGAAAATTCAGGAGTGAATATGCTGCATTTGTAACTCCTCTTTCATAGATAGGAAGTTTAGTGCAGACAATTGGCTACTTAACAGTTTACCAGAGTTGTTGGACTTTACATAGTCACCTCTGAACAGACATTTTCTTACCAGCCGCTAGCTCCCAGTGGACATTCCTGCTGCTGTGAAAACTCTTCCGAGAACCCAGATGTGCTTTAGAGTAAGTTTGTTTCCTCCTTGCCTTCCTGTATCTCCAACCAGCTAAGTCTTTCTGCTTAGCTGTGTTACATTTGCGAAGATGTCTTTTTGATTCATCTGCCCCTGGATCAACTGTAAGTACCTGTCAAGGGTAAAATTTTATTACTCTGGAAATGCTCCTCCAACTCAACAAGTAGGTTATGTAACCTCCATGTAATTGCTGAGGAGGGGAAGTGTATGTTCAATGTCATGGATACAGAGAGAGGAAGGAGGCTGTTTGCATGTGAACTTCTTGCAGCTGCCTAAGCAGAAGGAAGCAATTAAGAATCTCAGGTGTGGAGCTCAGAATTCAAACCCTAGAAACGAAGCCGATGCGGGAGAGATTAAGGATGAGAACCAGTGCATTGAGGTGAGAATACGGCAAGAAGAGAACGTAAATACATGAAATAACTGCCCCTGATGAGACGCATTCACTGTCTGCATGTTACAAGTGAGAAAGAACGGGTAGAACAAGAATGGGTTACTTTCCTGCAGACTCACGAACAATTGGACCAGGAAATAAACTCAGATGTTTTGTGCACCAATGAGCACAGTCTGTGCCACAGTTATCCCACGTCTGTCACTCTTCATGAGATCATGGCTCCTTCAAGAGTGATTCCATATCCTCACTCTCAAACATGTATATTAGGACACATTATCACACACATCATCTTTCAGAAGCAGCCTTTATCTCAGGGTTCCCATGTCAGGCAACAAAGAGATGCTACAGTGCCTGTCACACCATAAGATGTCAAAGGAAATAAGGGGTGAATTAAAAATCTGATGGCTCATTTTGATAATACCCATATGTATATTACCCAACATTATTAGAGTATTTTATATAATCAGTTAAAATCAGAAATGGAGAAAGACTGCAGCACAAATCGTGACATGGCTTGGTAACCCTGACATCTCTGGGACTGATTTTCTTCACTTGTGAATTGTGAACGGTATTTTTAACATCACTGGGATATAATGAGACTATATAAAGGAGTTTATGTGAAACACAAAGGTAAAGAAATTATGTTCAATTAAAAATGGATATTTTCTTATTAACTTGAAAAGCTAAATAAAACTTGGAAAAATGGCTCAGTGGTTTTTGCACCTACATCACCCAGACCCCTTACCAAAATCCGGGTAACTCCAGCTCCTGGGGATCAAACACCTTTTATATTCCATGGGGAGCCACATGCACATACACCATATACATACACACAAGTAAATAATAAAATGCATATTAAAAGTACAGTTAGAAACAGACACTCTGTGCAGAGCCCTGGATTTGATTCCCCAGCGTTGAAAACAAGCAATCAAAATCTCAGAACTAATGCCTAGACCCTTTTAAGTATATTTACCATGCTTTTACTATTTTCTACACTTTGGGGGTTGCTATTCTTACCAAAAGTGTTTTGTTTCTGTCTCCTTACCTGTGAAGAACATGAGATGAGAAGACCCTAAGTAAATCAGGGTCTCTATTGAACACTGCCACTGGACAACCTTGGCAAGCTCCCATGCCAACCACCAGGAAATGGTTTAGAAAGTTGGAACATAGCTGTCAGTGATTGTCTCAGAGCCTGCCCCCTTGCAATGCATGGGCTGAAATCCTAGCCTCCAAGGTGATGATACTGAGGTATGACTTTGGATCATGAGAATGGCTCCCTCAGGCATACTCCTTTTTAACATGTGTTCCTTCTTACAAAAAGGCCAAAAGGGACTCCCTGGCCCATTGGCCACACAATTACAGAAGAGAAGGTAGGGTCTTTTCAGAAACTCAGTTCACCAATGCCTTAATATTGGACTTGTTTTCCACAGCCGTGAGAAACGAACTCTCGTTCTGTAAAAGCTATCAAGATCTGGAACTTTCTTGAAGCAATCCAGGACATCTTTCAGAGGGTGGCCTGCACCTCCTGGGAACTTATTAAAAGTAGAAAACCCCAGGCTACACTCTGGTCTCACTGAGTTGGAATCTACAAGTGATCAAAAGCCCAATTTATTCACTACAGCTACCTTCAAGTTTAGAGAACCTTGTAGGATGCCTGTGAAGAAAGGAGGGTCTACTGGGACAACTAGACAAGGAACAGTTTAATTATACTGTTGGTCTAACGGCCCCCAGAGTATGACATGCTTCCTGACATGGTCATTCAATTGACAATTGCTCATGGTACCTGTTATATGCCGGTTATTAGCATTCTGGATATGGAGAAAGGAAAGTTCAAGAACTATTTGGTCATGCTCTTAGCATTCACATCTTTACTTGTTTTAATCATCTTGATGTCCCCTGATGGCCTCTGTCTAAGGTCACCCAAGGAGGAGTAACACAAACCATCCCAAGAAGGCTTTGAGTTGGGACAGGAATATTGCTGAGTGTTTCAAACACTGGAGTGGGAATCTCTGTTTGGGGGACTCCAACCTTTATTTGTTTGCTTGCTTGCTTGGTTGAGTTTTGTAGCAATGTAACATGTCCCTTTGCGTAATAATGGAGAAAGTCACCTTTCCTGTACCTTCTGGTATGAAGCAGCACAACTCATGATCTCCAAGGTCAGGTTAAAAGTTCTGAAAGTTCTTTTCCTTAACCCCCTTTTGGAACCTATGATCCCCCTCCTGAAATAAGATTTAATCCCAGGACTTCTGCTAGAACTATGGAACTCTGGGTAAATAGCTGCTCTTTTAAGAGTTTCTCTCTTGTCTCTCTCCATCTCTCTGTCTCTCTCTGTCTCTCTCTGTCTCTCTCTCTCTCTCTCTCTCTCTCTCTGTGTGTGTGTGTGTGTGTGTGTGTATGTGAGAGAGAGAGAGAGAGAGAGAGAGAGAGAGAGAGAGAGAGAGAGAGAGAGATGTGTGTATAGCATGTTCATGTGTAAGTGCAGATACAAGCATATCACGGTGCATGTAGAGGTCAGGTGTCAGTACTTGATCCATCACTCCTGTGTATGGCAGACTAGTTGGTTTCCGACTTTCCAGACATTCTTCTATCTCAATCTCTCATCTTGCTATAGGAGCATTAGGATTCTAGATACCTGAATATACAGGGGTTTAAGGGATTTGAACTCAGGATCTCACACTTGCATTATAACAAGTTTACTCATAGAACCATCTCTTCAGCTGCCTAGAGAGTTACTCTCTCTCTCTCATTAGATTTGCTAGACTAGTAGAATGTCCATTTGAAGCTAGGTGCTGTTTGCTATCCTTGCCAACATATAAAGAGAGTCTCCGTAAGAATAAAGCCAACCCAAAGAAAAGCAGAGCCAAGAGCTAGCAAAGAGAGAGGTTTAAATAAATGCACTAAGCATCTCTGTGCAATAGCACATAAAGGCATCTTTGTGCTCTGTTCTCTAATGCATGAATTGATAAATTTCCTTATTTCTTTCAGTGAGTTTTATATGGATTTTTCATGCCCCGCCAATGTTGACATCCTGACAGCACACATAAATGTTTTCAATTAAGTCCTTAAGCACATCCTGAAACAGACACTGTTAATGTACCCATTTTTCTGAGAAAAAGACCAGAGACTTTGAAAGCTTTTGATTGAAAAACAAATCAAATTGTTTGCTCAATAACATATAGCTGACTCTATGGTAAATTCAAGACGAAATCTCACAAATATCTCATTACAAAGATTTACAATTCATCAGATTATTTTAAATAGTATTTACTGTGTGGAATTACCAAACTCTGCATTTGAAAAAGATTGAAAGGAAATGAATTTTCTTGAAACGCATTCAAATGCTCTTATTAGGAAAGCGTGGCCCCAGAGGACCATACGAATAACTGGCCCATTGATAACTTCCATAACTGAACATCTTTGAACCCCGTTTATTACAGAACCCATCTTAATTCAGTCCATGCTATAATAGGTTACAGGTTTATAGTTACAGCCATAGGTAATTTACCAAGGTCAAAGCTAGCAAAGGGTATACTTGGGAAATAAAATCCTTTTCAGCTTCAGAGTTCTCCTCCAGTGTTTTTCTGTTTCCCAACAGTGATAGCCCTCTCGAGTAATTTTTTCCTGGAACCAATTAAAAGTTCTTTAATAAAAGAATCACAATATCTTTCACATTAATTTTTTTCATATTTATGATGAAAAACTACCTTCCTTTGGACCTTAAGTCATGTAATTTAAACCCACAGGAATGACCTACTGATGCTGGAAATCTGTGATGAGGGAATGCAAACTCCCCTTCAGAGTTCTGCAGTCATAGCACTCACCCCCAAGAACACAAAATCTAAACCTCAGCAGTTCTGTGGTGCTTCTGGGCCTGAAAACAGTCATACTAACCAAAACAATCATTATAGGGTTAAATTCACTTTTTAAAAATAGTAGGCATGTTATGGTTTGAATAATAAAGTGTCCTCACAGATTTGTGTGTTGAAGGCTTGGTCCTCAGATGGTAGTACAATCTGGAGAGAAAGCAGAGACTTTAAGAGGCAGGGCCTTGCTGGATGAGAGTCGCTAAGGACATACCTCGGAAGGCTATCTTGTTCCTTCTCCATAGGAAAATTCTGCTGTTTTTCATCCTCTAATATAACCAGAACCATTAATAAAATAGATGTATAAGAACATTTTCTTGAGTTGAGGAAGATGGCTCAGCAGTTAACAGCACTTACTGCTCTTGCAGAGAACTCTCCCTAACTCTACCCTTGATACCTGACAGCTCTTCTCCCTTACCCCTCTCCCCATGTTGTTTTACCTGAATGAAGGCACAGGGCCAATGGAGCCAGGCAACCACGGACTGAGTGTTCTAAAACCACAAACCAACTTAAAGACTTCCTCATTTTAAATCACTCATTCTCAAGGTTTCTGTGGCAGAGACAAAAGGGGGGAACACACTGTAAATGTGTTGTTCCCAGAGTAACTGAGAGCTCAGGGAGGGGAGTGAGAAGAGAGCATCATGGAGACTGTGGAACGGCCAAATGGACAGTTTGGCAGAGAGGCGCCATTCACGAGAATGAAGTCCTACCAGCAGACCGAAGGAGAAAACGTTCATGCTGCCCACATGTTTCTGTGGGTGGTCCACTCCCTCTCCCATCCTGTTGCTCTTCTGCTTACAGAAAAGAATTGTTAATTTGTCCTTTCAGCAGATTTCGCACACATCTGCCACACTGAATCTCCAGCTGCTTTGTGCCGAGGTGAAATTGTTGCGAACTAAACCTCATCTTCCTCTCCAGGGTCTGTAGGGAAAAACTTACTGCCCCAAAGTTTCCCTTCTCCATAGGAAAATTCTGCTGTTTTTCACCCTCTAATATAACCAGAACCATTAATAAAATAGATGTATAAAAACATTTTCTTGAGTTTAGAAAGATGGCTCAGCAGTTAACAGCACTTACTGCTCTTGCAGAGGACCCTGGGTCTGTCCCTAGCACCCACATGATGTCTCAGATGTCTGTAGCTGCAGTTCCAGGGAATCTGATGCCCACTTCTGATCTTCTTGGGACCAGGCACATATATGGTGCATAGACATACATTTAGGCAAAACATTCATACCTACAAGAATAGAAATAAGTCTAATTTAATTTTAAAACTTTAAAATTTTTTCACTTAATGTAAATACATGTTTATTTCATTATTTAACAAACATCCCAGGCCTTCTGTCTGTGAGAGTCTGTGAATGGTGTAGTCCTGAATGACATGGAAAGTAAGAAGCTATGATCCGTGTCCTTCTTTTATTCAATAAGTATTTATTGAGTGAATTAAAAACAGGCAAGGTATTTGGGGAAAGAGCCCTGAACAACTTAAACAAGGTTTCCATCCTTACCAAGGGTACATCCCAGTGGGAAAGACTGGGTATAAAAGGAAGCCTTGCCAAAGTAATTTAATTTCAGAAATGGCAAAAAAGCAAAGAAGAATACTAGCCTATTTAGCAACCTGGAGAAGGCAGATGTATCCAGGTGGAGCTTCATAGTTTCTCATAATTATGTTAAGGTGAGGGTCTGTATTTGGGGCAAGTATATCACAGAAACAGGGAATGAAAGTAGAACCAGACACAGTAGAAAAGAATCTGGCTGTTCTTTGAGAAATTTAAGCTAGCAGTACTGTGAAGCCCAGCAACTCATCTCCTAGTGGTATACATACACAAAGCATATGAAGTCCGCATCCACACAGGCATCTGCGATCCCACGTTCTCTACAGCATCGTTCATGATAGTCAAGGTATGTGTGATGCTTAGTGTGGATTGCCAAATAGACAGGCTCTAGAATCCAAGGAGACAAGGGTCTGGGTGTGCCTAGGAGGGACTTTCTAGATTAGTTTCATTGAAGGAGAAAGACTCACCCTAGCTACCAGGCCGAATGAGAAACCAGATGAGCAGTAACATCACTCTCTCCTCTGCTTCTGGGCCGTGGATGCAATGGGACAGCCACCACCTCAAGACCCCAGTGTCATACTTTCCCCACCGTGACGCATAGTAACCAAAATAAGACCTTCCTTGATCTGAAGTTGCTTTTCTCATGCGTGTTGTCTCAGCAATGTGTGAAGTAACTGATGCAACATGAGGATAGCCTAAGTATCTATTGAAGAGTGAATGAAATACGTCTTCATATATATGTGATTACATATGTCATCAATTTTTAAAAATGAAATGACCATATTCTTTGAAACAACATAGAAGGTCATGGACATTAAGCTATGTGAAAGAAGACAGATACAGAAAGACAAATATCACTTAATTTCATTTTATATGCAGAAACCTAAGCAAGTCACTCACCCAGAAATACAGTGAAAGGGTGGTCACAAGAATAGAGAGATTCAAGGTTACAAGGCTGAAGTTATATAGGCTAAGTATAGAAATATAATGCAAACCATGAGGGCTGATGTCAATAGTATTGTATTTGACACTGGAAATGTGCCAAAACAGCATATTTTAGGTGCTCTTTTCATGGTACATTAAAAGAGAAAATATGTGAAATGATGGATAAACTAGTTTGCTTGACTATACTAATCATTTCACTTTGTATATGAATGTCAAAACACCATGTTTTATAGCATAGATAGTATATACAATTTTTAGAAATAAGCAACATAGCAATCATACTGTCTCGAGTCTTTCTCTAAGTAATTTATGGTATTCGTGTATTTATTAGAAATGTAACCTTGGTCACTTTGCAAACCGTCTTTTAGAGAGAATATCCCTACATCTGGTACCACAAGTAGCACAGCACCATCCTTTGGTTTCTGTTTGTCTTGTGTCTCTGGCCTCAGTCTTAAATTCTCTCATTGCTTCTATGAGTTCCTTTCATTGGGAACTGATGTTTAGAAATCAAGAACTGCTGTGTGCATTGCTACTGAGATGCCATTGGCTCTAAGCCTCTAACAGACAGAACTAAGAGAGGCATTGTCTATCTAATGCACTGTGCTGGTGAGTTGTCAACTTTATACAAACCGAAGATACCTTGGAAGAGAGAACCTCGGCTGAGGAGGTGTCTTCATCAGATTGGCCTATGGAAAAGTCTGTGAAGTTTTTTCTTGATTGCTGATTGATATAGGAGGACACACACCACTGTACGCAGTGCCATCCCTAGGCAAGTAGTCCTGGATGATGGAAACAATCAGGCTTGTTGCAGGATTTTCCCTGCCCAATTACATTAGGACAACAGGAGCCCTGTGACTGGACAGGGAACAGGGAGGTGGAGCTAAGAGTGGTACAGGAGAGGCTCTTGGGAGAGAGGAGGAGGAGAAAGAAGATGGCAGCGGACGTGAACTGGCGTAGCACCAATGATTATGTTGTCATAATGGTTAGAAGTTTGAAATAAATTATCTAATCTAGGTGGGCAGCTTTTACCATTATCAACAGGCTCTGAAATTATTGTATTGGCATCTTGTAAATTGTGTTTTTATTGATACATAAATCTGATTGGTTAACTATATGCTTAAGAGTTTTAATTCTACCGGGTAATTGGGTGTTGAGATGACTGACCATGGGGCAGGCAGTTGCTGTGTGAGCCTGGCGGCAGAGATCAGCCAAGGGACTCATCTCTGGAGAGTTGGCAGGCTGAGAGAGTAAGATCACCCAGCCGGAGATCTACTATGGCCCACCGGTTGCCGGCCTGAGCACAGGACGTGCCGGTTCACTTTTTTAATGTTTCCCACTACACAGGCTGAGCAAGCCATGAACTGCAAACTACTAAGAAGAGTTCCTCCATGGTTTCTGCTTCAGTTCCTGCCTCCAGGATCCTGCCTTGGCTTTCCTTGATGACAGACTATAACCTGTAAGATGAAATAAACCATTTCCTCCCCAAGTCGTTTTTTGTCTTGATGTTTATCACAGCAACAGGAAAGTAACTAAGACACCCACGTATGTATACATAACTGTCATTCCACATCTACTGGTTATCTACCTGTCTTTATATCTTTACATAAGAGGTTTCAACATGATATATACCATACATAAGGTTTATTATATATGATGACACATGTATGTATATATGTTTGTATGTATTATGTATATGTCATGACGTGGCTTTTTTTCTGGATTGAAATATTCTTTCTTGGGGAAAGAGAGAAAACTCATGACACATTTAAGAAACTTACAAGATCATAAATCCCTTTCTTTATTAGTATAAGCACTAAACTGGCGAAGGCAAAGAGCTTCTCCGTGCAGCTGCCTGAAAGTCTGCAAGCTGCAGCTTTTATACATTTTATACATTGTCACCATCCATCCTACAATGGGCTTTTCAAGGATGCTGGTGCCTTTGAGTTACTCATCATACTCCTTCATGCGCCAAGATATATGGGGTCGAATGGTTTCTTCGGTCTGTCATCTGTATCTTATCTGGTTTGATTGAGTATTTGCTCATATCTCTCTTGGAAAAGTCATGTCATGTAACTTGGCCAGTTCTTTAGGCTTATAATTCATATTCTCTATTTTAATCCAACATTTCAGTCTTAGCTTTAGTTTTTATGCCTTTGCTATTTATAAATTTGTTCTTTTATAGTAGGGAGCCCAATTCTGATTATCCACAACATACTTACTATCTGTTTAATTTTAGCATGTTCTAAAGTACCAGTCCTTATAAAATGTATTTACTGAGAGTATTACAGAATTTATGCATAAATAGCTCATTACATCTTTAGCCTTATAATATAGTTTTTCCAAAGTCAGTTCATTCTTGTCTTCATCTGTTCATTCAGAGTGGGCATGTTGTTCATTACTGCAGTTAGGACCCATGTTAGTGTTTCTAATCCATCTTGTATTCCAGGTACATTCCAGTTGTCCTTAATAGGTCATTATTATTTTGGCTATTAGTGATATGGTATGGTTAAAGCTCTTATGTCGATACAGAAATGTCATCTGTGTCTCACTTTTCTAATCTTTATTTTAGTTCAGTCCTTTCTTCCATTCCAATTAGGTATCCAATTTCTCTCATTTCTGCTTTACTCTTCCTGAATCTCTTACACACACACACACACACACACACACACACACACACACACACACACACACACATTCTCCTTTCTTATTTTAAGGGTATCTGATTATAAACACTCATTTGTATTTTGTTTCTTAATGAAGCAGTGTGTCTTGGAAATTAACACTCACTGTAGTAGAAAAGTAGAGAGAAAATGTCATATTTTCTCAATAATTTAAATTTTTTCTCCTATAACCTTAGTGCATGATACCTTTGAATTAGAGAAAAATAAATTTTAGTATAATATATTCAAGCAAAGCGCACTGTTTAAGCATAAACATTTACCATGTCCTTATTTTGCTTCCATCTATACTTCGGCAGAAAAGCAACCATTTCAGACTAGACCACAGACTCGTATACTCTGGGCAGCATTTGCCATTGTTAAGCTCAGATTTCCTTGAAGGCCAGCAGACTTGACTTGACATCTGCCGTGAAGTCAAGCAAATTGTCTTTCCATTTCTACAGTTGGAAACTATGCATGGTGAGGAGGGGAAAAAAAGTAGAAATGACTGGCTGTGTTTGGTTTGGACCAGGCCCACAAAAGTGAGGGTGCCCAGCGTGAGTTCGGCTTGAGGGATGTCTGAGAGCCTGGCTCTGGGCTCTACCTCTGAATCCTAACTATTGCACTTTGACTACAGCTCAGATACATAAACCAAACAGCCCTGCTTTGGCCTCTCTTGAGTCAGATCAGTCTCCACCTCATCAAGAGCATGAGGTTGAGAAGAACAAGGGACCAATTGAGCATCTGAAACCCAGCTGTTAATTTTGGCCTTTGGGGACATCAACAAATGGGCTTCCAAGTGTTTGCTTAATCATGTTTCATTGGTACCTTTTGTGGCTAGTAAAAGGAATGGTCTTTTCTATTGTCAACATGGAGAATTTATATCTACCAATGCCAAGTTTTAAATTTGGGGTTTTTCTTCAAACTGCCTTTATAAAAAGAAAATACTTATCCAGAGAAGCCCTGCCAGTGAACGCCGACAAAGATTGATTTGTTTGGAATATTTAGAAAGCCAATTCCATTTCTGGTCATCCATTTAAAATATCTTTTTTTGTGTTCCTAATGCTGTGTTTCAAAACTTAACTTAATGGTTTATCTACATTCAGAAAGACTAACAACTTAAAAAGTACATCTTGAGGAAGAGCAAAAGTGGCTTTAAACATTACAGAATTTAAACCAGAACTGCAAATATTACATTCTAATACACTTCCTTCAGAAATAGAGGAAATCCTCCAGATAGAAAAATGTCATATAAAATACCCATATTGTCGAGGTTAGGAGGGTTGGAAAGCAACTTACTGACATATCACCTAGTCTCTATCTTTTGTTTGCATGCAAATGCCTTGATATTGTCAAGTTCCCAACTTAAAAACCTGTCTTAAGACATCTATACGATCCTGGAATTGTGTGTGTGTGTGTAGAAACATTTGTGAGCCATTTTAAAAAATCATCAGAAGCCTCTATTGTCATAGACTTTAATTAAATCTAGTCCTGAAATCTGCTTTTACAACAAGGGCTACTCTTAAGGAACAATGGCCTACACACGTAGGCTACAAGGAGATCCCGGAGTAGTCTAACACATATGTTCTACAGACAAAAATGTTGAAGCCATATAATTGCCTTAACTCATTTAAAACTTATTAATAGAAATGCATCCTTCATGTGGTAGGCATTTGGGACTAGAATGGCAGATTAAAAATAAAAAGACAGTGTGGATTTTACCTTTATAATCTAGCAGGGTCAGTTGCAGAAACAAGGGTATGAGAACTTGATTATTTTGGTTTCAATTATCATTACAACTCAGTAATGTTAATGGGAAAAACTATAATGACATCAGCAAAGTGTTTAGAGACTAGGCACTTGGGAGATGGCTAAGGGGTAAAGAATGCACACTGCTCTTGCAGAAGATCCAAATTCAGTTCCGTGAACCCATGGCACTCGGTCCACAAGCTTCTGTAACTCCAGCGCCAGAGGATCTGATGCTCCAGGGGATCTGACGCCCTCTTCTGGCCTCCACAGCTAACGCACTCCCATGCACATACAGACACAAAGATACACAATCTCCATAACACATATGCACACAATAAAATAATAAAAAAATACAATCTTTTTTAAAATATAGAGACTGGAAGGATATTGTTGAAGTAAATTTTACCAGGAAATGGTCATGGCAGTTTGCCTTTAACTTTACAAATAACTTAGATGATTTCATGAATAAATATGTCAGTTTTAACTGCTAACAAAGGTTCATGTTTCAGATTTTTCTTTAGTTCTTACAAGATCTATTAAAATTTCTTGTGATAATTCCTTCCCTTCCTCCTTTGAAACATTGGAGGTTTATATTGACATATAGTAACTGGAAATCATTTGTCCCTTAACCATTTCCCACTTTTAGAACCCACAGTGGGTCCAAGCGAACATGACATCTAAGTTCTATCCAGCTTCCTTCTGCTTATGCTAAGTAAGGCAAGCTTGTACAATATTACAAATATCTATTAACTTTTTTTTCACATTGGTAGGAGAAATAATGCAGCACTAATACTGAGAAGAATTCCAGCTATCTGTTGGAAGTTGATGTATTCAGTGTGGACTTTAAGAGTAAAGAAAACCTCAAGGTGAAGACTTAGAGATATTAAAACTCTAAGATATGGCAGGACAGGGTTCCTGTATTAAAGATGACAGTTTGAAGATGAATTTAAATCCCAGGGCTAATAGTTGGTCTCACTGCTGCTGAGTCTGAAATGTGGACCACAGTAAACTTCTGCTGTCAAGATCACCATCACAGTTCTTGTTAACATGAAAGATTAACTGGGTCAGATTCCATTGCACGAATCAACAGAGAATAGCAATGGCACAGTTTTCAAGAGAATTCTTAAGAAAATGTTAAAGAATTTTATAGTGAATTATCAGTCTTACTATCTACTTTTCAGTTGTAGAAGTCACTGAAGGTGCTCAGTGTGAATTTCCTAAGCATACTAATAACAGTATTAACATTTGATTTCATATTAACTTAATAGAAGATATAATATATTAAAATAAATATTAGATTTCAAATTGCTTCATTCATTCCAATTAAGTTTTCACTTATATTTAGATAGACTTTGGATGGAATTTCATACAATTTTTAAGAAGAGCAAAAGCATGAGAAATTATTTCATTGGATGTTGAAAAGTTTGCATATTTATTCAGATCTTCTTAACCTTGCAAAACTGCTAGAAGTAGTAAGGAAATTGTTCCTGAACAGGCTTTCTCGCTAGATTTTGGCACCTTTACATCAGTCTCAGCCAGAGCCCTAACAACACAGGAAAAGTTGGAACGTATTATCTAAATATTTCAGAATCTCCAATGAGAGTACTTTTCAAAGCTAAAGGAGGGTCGTGGGGATCCTTTTTCCCAGTTTCTTCTTCAACAAAAGCTCTCATTATCCAATTTCATTATGGGAAAAAAATGATATCTCTAAAAGTATGCTTTATTTGTAGAATGGCTGGGGGGGGGGAAGAAAAATAAAACAAAACAAAAAGTCTTTGGTTGGTTTCAGGTTCAGAAAACAATCTTGTTAAACACTCCGGCCATCCAAGTGCAATTTAAAGATCCCATGGCAATTTTCAAAAGGAATAAGGATTAGTCCCAAATCCTGGCCAATATCAATAAAACTGTTTCTAATTTCCACAGTCGCATTGAGCTACTGTCAAGAACCTAATGGCTTTCTCCATTAGCACACATAGTTTGTCACTGCGAGTGTTTAACTCATTACTTTGTAAAGCACTTTAAAGTACTTTAAAATACCCCAAGTATAAAAACTGCTCTTTCAAAACAATGCCATGCTGTTCTGCACCACATCAGAATAACCTACCTTGCCCACCTGAAATAACACTAATGATTCCTGAACTTGGGGCCTTATAAAAGCCTTTTCTTCCTCCACCAACTTCAAATAAAATGCATGGCACCATATAGAGTGCTTACAGCCCATATCTAATTAACATGCTATAGCTTAGACACAATTCTGGAAATGGCCATGACTCACTCACTTCCTTGACTATAGACATACTGAAATAAGGATTGAGTTTTAATATATCTTTCCAAGAGCCAGTCATAGTATCTTTTAACTCAGACATTACACAGATATTTAGCATAAAATTGTCATCTATTAATCCTTTCAAATACCCTTTCTATCTATCTGTCTATCTACCTATCTACCTATCTACCTACCTACCTACCTATTTATCTATCATCTATCTTTCACATATAACAATTCTTATTGGGGCACTGGAATACAGAAATAAATTTCAATAGATTAAAGCCAGTAAATATAAAATATGTCCCCCATAGTTCTTATAATGATGTTGAGAACTGATAATAAAATGAAAGTCATGAAGCCCTATACAGAGAGTTTCATGGGAATACATGGATGCCTGGATGGCATCACTAATGAAGAGTACATGATAGCAAGAACAATCAGAGAAAAGGAATCCCACAATGAGAAATGAGACTGACCAAAGAGTGCAGAGAATTGAAGCACTTAGTATAATCAGAGCCATATTCTCTATGGAAGTGGGACCACCCCACAATCCCCAGAGGATTGTTTAAAATTTTGATGGGGATTTTTCTTATTATAATTACTGATAGGTACTACATATCTAGAAATGATGAAGGGCGAAGGGACACTCATGTTTTAGAACCCTGCATAATGAAACATTTCCTCAACTTCAAGTTGGGATGAGTTTGGAACATCACTACAGGCAGTGTGTCAATAAAAAGCCTGTTCATAACTGTCTTAGCATACAGCTTCATTCCTAATACATATAATGCAAGATAGTTTTGTACAGTTTTAATATACACTGGATATTCCAGGAATGCAAATTTTGTGTGAATCAAGTTAAAAGAGTACCTTAAGCTATTTGTAACTTTGTCAAGAGTCATTCACCGTTCCAGAAAATAACATCAATGATGCAATTAAGCCACCTGGACCAATCTCTATTTGTAGTTATAGTCAAGAGGACCCTATTTTTAAGTACAAATATCTCACAACTCCATAAAGTCCCAGTACCAATGTGCCCAAAGATTTTATTTTATTAAACTGGAAGTTTTTTTCTTTAATTATTCTTAGAACTTTTAAAATTCAATAACAGGATGTATTATTTACATCTGAGTTAAATTCCAGGATAATAAAATTGTATTACAATGAGGGCGTTAAGGTGCAGAGACTAGTGTGGGCTCTGCTATAACAGTGTCTCTTTATACACAATCCAAGTTTCAAGCATAAACTTCTCCTTTCTATGCCTCCAGTTCTTAAGGGTCTGACTGTGATTTAATACTTTCTGAGAAAATAAATGAGCAAAATCAAATTAGGCGACCACTTATGTTTCCCTGCATGGAACATTTTAATGTGACTATACTTATATTTCCCAGCAATATAATAGCTCTATCTAATCTCAAGACCCAAATGAATAAATTCAAGAGCTGTTTTTATCTTAACTTTCCTAATTGGTTCTTCAGTATAAATCACAGATGGTAACAATAACATCAACAAAGTAGAACTTATTAAGCACCCACTCCATGTTAGGTACTATGGCAAGTAGTTGCCATATTTAATCATCTGGCCTCACAGTTAACCTCAAAGGTAAGACAAGCAAAAAACAAACAAGCAAACAAAAACACTTTTATCATCACATTGTAAATGAGCAAAGAGGAGTAAGTAATGAGATTTAAGAAGATAGCTCTAATAATACTTTATATGTCTGGGCGTCCAGAGCTCTCATAATTCTTCTATACCAGCAAACTTTGCACATTAAAGATTGTTTTTTCTCATATTGTTTCTATGATATCTCACATTTGGGCAAGGCGGGGTCAGGTACTGAGGCGGGACACAGCATCATATGAGGCCAAGGGCTGATGATCTCTAGCCTTGTAACTCTCTCTTACTCTTCTGGAAGCCAGAAGCGGCTGGCTTCTGGCAACTGAACTCTCTCTTACTATTCAGGGGCCAAAAGCTGCTTTACCTTTGGCAATTCTTCTGTCTTTAACTCTTTGTTACTCTGTGGCCAAAAGCTACTTACTTTTAGCAACTCTTTGAAAGAAAAAAAAAGGCTTAGAAACTGGAGCTCTTTTCTTTCTGGATCAAGGGCCCCTTGCTGGCCAGGCAAGAGGCTCAGAGTTCATTAACTATTCCTTAGCCAGTGAGAAAGAAAAGGATAGAGAAAAAGTCATGCGCGCGCGCGCACACACACACACACACACACACACACACACACACACACACAGGTCAGGCCTGACCACATGTCTCATCAATTTCACAAGTGCATATGCATACTTATATACACACACATATGCCTACATATGTATGTATGCACGTACATTTAGACAGACAGACATATATACATTCGGTGGATGGGACTAAGCCCCAAATGCTGCACTTTCTTTTCTCTGACAATTTACACTTTCTAAGACAAAAGGTCTTTATAAAATTACCTTATAGATAAAATGTAACACAAAAAGGCAGTTACAGAAGGATGTCTATAGTAAGTTCAAAGCATTGTTTCATTCTATAAGCTCATTATACGTTCAAAGCAACAGTTTCACATAGCCTTGTTTTATCCTAGTGCATACATGTAGCTTCTTCCTAAGAGCTGACCTAGAATGAATGTTTTCCCTTGATCACAAATCTGTCCCAAGCCTGTTTCTCCTCTACATTCAATTTATGATAGCTCAGTGTATTCCATATTGTGTATCCTTTACTTACTATTTTATGAGGAGGGGACACATTCTATTCTTGATTCAAACTTATTACATCTTTCTGGCAAAACAACTAAAACTATCTCCTTAAACTTTCTTCTTAAATTATTTTAACCAAATTAGGAATGCTTATACTAATTAATTCATCTAAGCAGTATTAATTCATGGAATTCTGCACAATAGGGATGCTAATGCCAGGAATCAGTAGGCTCTGTAATTGTGACAGGAAAGGCATATCAGCAGTAAGAAGCAATCCTAGGATGAAGTCTCTATGGACCCTGCATTCTCAGAGATCACCCACAGCAGGCCGTGCAAAACAGTGGGCCATCATACTTAAATATGGGATCCTATAAGGGACATGCTCATTGAAGCCACTACAGCTATTATATGGCATCATGAGTCCACAGGCCTCTTATGAGATATGATAACCACCAAGGACCAGCCTCAGCATGGAGAGGGGTTCTGAGAGAAGAGGCCTCTGAGAGTAGCAAATACAAATGCCTCAAAGTCAAATCGTGGATCCAAACTGAGAACCTGGGTTCTGTTGATACAGCTTTTCCAGTCTGCTCCTCTCTATATTCTTCTTTCTCTCTGGAGAGTTCTCTGTCTATGGTCTGCTTGCTTGCTATTCTAAGAGATCTCTCTGTCCATGTCCTGCTTGCTTTTGTGGTATGTATGCGTGCGTGTGTGCGTGCGTGTGTGTGTGTGCGCGCGCACGTGTGTGTGTGTGTGTGTGTGTGTGTGTGTGTGTGTGTGTGTGTGTGTGTGTGTTCTCCAAGCAGTTCTCTCCTAAAAATTCTCTGGATTGCTCATCTCCTGCAGAACACAGGTCCAGTCTTTTCTTTTACCTATCAATCCAGTCATTTACTCTGGTTTCCTTTTGATTATCTTATGAATCAGCATCCCATGAACCCCAACCTTTTCATTCTTAAGAGAGAGCAAGCATTCACTTTTTCTTAATATTGCAAAAGAATTCAGAGATCTGTCTACCTTTGTTAAGCACAGATAATAAACTAGTTGGCTTAGACCTTGCCCTGAAATTATCATTTATACCTTACTTGGGCCTAACCTTCCTCTGTCCTAGGCTGACCTTGAATTTACAAATCTGTCTGCCTTTGTATCTTTCTGACAAGCTGGCTCATAGTGTAGCTGCCTTTGTTCCTTTAGATTCACGAAGCCCCTCATAATTCCTATTGCACCTTATATTATGCAGAGTTAAGAAACTATGTATATTTTGAACTCATGTATTTAGAGCTCTTTTCCACAGCCTTAAGGGCTGTCCTGGAGGTTCCAGTGTTTACCATTTTGCTGAGACATTAGCCACACCTTTGCCTCCTGGATGCATGCTGTCGCAGATTATCATGGAGTCATTAATGTGAACAGAGATGACATTCCTCAAAGGAATGTGAAAATATGTATGTTATCACACAAACAAGTCTTATGCCCAGAGCAGCCTTTGACAATGTGAAGGCTCATCCCAGGGGCCCAGCTCCAGGGGTAGAAACCATGTCACCAGGACCATGCTGGTCTCAGCAAATAACAGCAAGCCAAGTAGAAGCATATTTATTCTGAGTTCACCCACAGAAAATGAATATTGCTGTAAGTCTGGATTAAATAATTGGCTTTGGTCTAGCTGGCATTAAATGGGATTGGCTGAAATAGGCAGTGTGATAACGATAAGTTAAAAGAGAATATGATTCCCACCAGAGTATCTTAGGAAGAAATTACTTTTCTCTTTTTGCTTCATTATATTAAAAATAAAAGAAGACATGGCATTGAACTCTTTATTGTATGAAGTGATCAGTCCTTTATGATATAGGCAAAGGGGTTACATTGGTACTATGGTAAACAGCTATCTATTCTATTGAGATATGTAGCATTACTATTTCAAGTAATCTATGAAACAGATTGGGACTAGGGAGATGGCTCAGTGGTTAAGAGAATTTAATGTTCCTCTAAAGGACCCAGCTTTGATTCTCAGCAACCAGAGCTCATAACCATCCATGGCACCAGTTCTAGGGGTGTTCTCTCTTCTGAACTCTGTGGACACTGGCGTGTGCATGTGGGGCACATACATGCACATATGCATGGAGTCCAAACATAAAATATAATCATAAAATAAACTTAAATTAAAACACATTCATGCTTTACAATATCGAACTTTTAGATAGCATTTGTTTTAATATACAAAATTAAGTGCCTGCTCAGATGATTCCTTTCTTTCTTTCTTTCTTTCTTTCTTTCTTTCTTTCTTTCTTTCTTTCTTTCTTTCTTTCTTTCTTTCTTTCTTTCTTTCTTCTTTCCTTCTTCCTTTTTCTCTTATTCCTTCATCACCACCATCATCCATGAACAGAAACCACTGAGTTGAAAGATAATTATCTTTGAAATCAGAGAACTATAGATTAAGATTCTGAGTCTGGGTAGAAGACCTGGAGGAAGCTGGTTTTGTTGTTGTTGTTGTTGTTATTGTTGTTGTTGTTGTTGTTGTATCTTCTGTGTAGTCCTTGTTTCGCTGAAAATTAAGAATAATGCTGGTACATAGGAGAAACATTCCAGGCAGCCATGCTCAATGTTGCACTAAAGGGAGAGATGTTGTCTTAGTCCATTTTGTGCCTCTGGAGCAGATCGGGACCGGGCAATGCAGAAAGAACAGAGATGTTTTGGTCTCATTGTGCTTGTCCGCTTCTCTATGGCTGTGCTGAAACAATGACCAAAAGCAATTTGTGGAGAGAAAGGTTTATTTTATTTTTCAGGTTATAGTCCATCATTTGAAGAAAGCCTGAGTAGGTGCTCAAGCTGGGAACCTAGTGGCAAGGACAGAAACAAAGACCATGGAGGGATGATACACATTGGCTTGCTCAAGGCTCATACTAATCTACCTTTCTTATACAATTCAAGACCTGGGGGTGGAACCACCACCAGGGAATGGGTCCTCCTCCATCAATTAGCAAGTAAGAAAATGTCCCCACAGTCATTCCCACAGGGTAGTCTCATATAGGCAATTGCTCATTTGAGGTTCCCTCTTTTTAGGTGTCTCTCGTCTTTAACCTGTATAATCATTGATTTAGAGCTAGAAAACCCCAGAGCACCAGCACCTGGAAAAGACCTCTGAGCTATATCATCCCATGAGGGAAGGAAGAAGAAAGTGGAAAAGAAGGAGAGAGAGGTGGAGGAGAGAGGATACAATAGAGGGTGGAAACTTAGCTTCGTAAGACTGTTCCTCTGACAGCAATTGTGCTTCTGCCATATGACATCATCTCATTCCCGCGGGCCCCAGCCCAACAATCTTAAGTGAAAAATTCCAGGAAAAAAAAATGAATTCCTGAGCTTTAACTTCTTTTCCATACTGAGTAGCTCACTGCAACTCTCATTTCTTCCCTCTCCAAATCCGCACAATAGACACTACCCACCTATTAATCATCTACCTTAGTGACTGCCTCAAGGGTTGTGGTATTATAAAGTTTGTTGTTGGGCAGCACATTTTTCTTAATAATGACGACAAATTGCAAGAGTGATAATGATGGCAATTCTGTACATCAAATGAAAGTGTTGTGCTTCTTTAAGTGAAAAGGCAAACGTTTTTCATAGATACATAAGTATAGAATTGACAAACATTCAATATTATCTTCAGTTTCACGGAGGCACTGAAGGTCCAGGAACACATCTTCCTCAGATAAGAGATTATTAACTAATATGGTTGCAAAACCTTAGCTTTAGTATTTTCATGGAGGAAAGGGCTCATGGGCACGTGATCCCAGAGCGTGCATAAATCATAGCACAGCCCTGCCAGAAAGGAGACAGGGAAGCTTCTTCTGAAATCTTCATCATCTCCTCTCCTATGCTGCCTTAAAGAGTTTGAGTCAAACCCAGTAAGACCAGTGGTCTGCTATCTAAAGTCCCTAACTTGGTTCATTTTATAAATAGATAGCAGTTTATGAATGAGATCATAGACATTCAGGTGGCTCCCATTTTCTACACGAACATATTCTCACTCTCCTTCACACTGTAAAGGTGAATTTTAAAGGATTTTAATAACACATGCGATTTTTCATTTTTCATTCCTTTAAACATCCGTTCATTCTGTCTCATAGCAATCTCATGAGCAGTTTCTCAGAGCTCCTGGGGCAAGTTCTTCAACCAAAATGGAGCCTTCTCTGTGCCTGTGTCCTGTGCTCTGCTCAGATGTTCACTGAATTAGATGTCGTGCATTCCCTCCCCACAGAAGCAGATGGAAACTGAAGCTTCTGGCTAGAATTTCTCCCAAGATTATGGTCAGTGATAGAGGAGAGACAGCTGTAACTCTCCTCACCGGAGAAAGAGAGAGAAAAGCTAAATTTGATTTTTTTTTCTTTCACAAAGAGTTAAAAATTATTATTGTATTTTGTGAAGGTTAATCTTGATGGAATTTAGAGTCACTATGGAAACAAAACTCTGGACTTGTTCATGAAAGAGTTTCTAGATTAGGTTAGGTGAATTAGAAAAGCTCACGCTGAATATGGCAGCAGCAGCCCACGTGCTGTGGTCGTAGATTGAACAAGATGGGGACCATGAGTGCAGCACAGCTCTCGGCCTTCTCTCTGCTCCCTGATAATTCCGTGGGACCAGCTGCCTCAAGCACTGCCACACCCACACCGTGATAGTCCAGAACAATGAACTGAGAGCCAAAAGCAACCTTTGTTCCCTTTGCTCTTGTGGGTAAATTGTCACAGCAGTGAGAAAAGTTACTTCCTTCTTGTGTTCAGAATATGATCCACAGGCTCCAGACTCACTACTGATGCCAGTGTCGTAGTAGAGAAGAGTTTTTTCTTGAGCTCTTTCTAGTAGCTTCATAGAAGCTCAGAACAACATGAAAGCCTGGAAATGAAATTCACCTGGTTCCTTCTATTTCTGTCTCTAGGATTACAACTAATTCAATCCTCATCACCACTTGTGTACCCTATTCTTCCACACAGTGTCCCTTTAGTTGATGGCTGGTTTTTCTTTAAAGATTTTTGTGGCTTTTCTTCTTTGTCCAAGTTGGAGGAGCATGGTGATGATGATGATGGTGGTGGTGGTGGTGGTGGTGGTGGTGGTGGTGGTGGTGGTGGTGGTGGTGGTGGTGGTGGAGGAAGTGGTGATAATGATGATGATGGTGATGATGATGATGGAAGTGGTGGTGGAGATGATGATGATCATGGTCTTGGTCTTGATCATCATCACCATAACCACCACCGTCATCCTTTTTACCCATTAGAAATTCTCCTTGTTCTTGCTCACCAATCACTCAGCACTTGCCCCTTTAAATATTCCAGGCCAACCAATCCATGTTCGGAGTATGGAAACCCCACCGTGAGCATGACCTGCTGTTTAACCTGTGTGTCTCTCAGACTGCGTCTGCTTGATGTTATAAACCCAATCCTTTGGTACTGCATCTTTACTAAGACTCCGGTTTTCAGCTGATTTTACACATACTTACTTCATACCTTCCTTAGATCTGGGTCCTGGTCCGAGGATGTATGCACCATTACCTGTGCAGACAATAGCCCCAGTTCCGGCTCTAGTTCTGCAGACTCCCTCGTGCTTGCCTCACAGCGTTTTCTGCAGGGAACAGGATAGGTAAACATCGACTGCACTACTTTCCTAGTCATCCACTTAGTGCTCTGCTGTGCTCCGTCTTCCCCAATCACCTCCTGAAAAGCATCTTCTTATAATGCCCCACCATCACTTCAGTTTCAGGATGAAGGAAGTCTACCTGACATCCATTCACACCCCTTCTCCTTGGTTATTTGGCCTAATCACTTTCCAGTGCTCCTACATTTGGCATTTTCCTTGTTTGTCCACTTTTCCTTAGACTATCATTTTGTGTGCACATCCTACTTTGTAGTCCATTGCCGTCGCCCTTCATCACACTTTGGTGGCATTAAGTCACCTTCTATGTGGGTTCTGCCATCTCGTTTTTATTTCTCACCAAAGTCCATGCCGTGCTGCCCGGGTAGAGGTCTCCGGAAAGCATTTCTCCAGGGCAGCGTTAGAGGCCCGCTTGAGGGAATGTCTACGACAGTCCACGCTATGATCTCAGAGTAAAACTGAAATTAAGTGAAGCGTTTAAATTATTTTATGTTATGAAAATAGTGATCAACCTTAACAGTTTTCAACACCATATTTTTTCTAAAATTCTCTTTAATAAGACCAGTGACAGAGTCTGAAATTAGAGAAGATTAGATTTTAAGAGTGGTTTGTTTTGCTCTTTTCCAGGCCTGCCTAGTCTGACTGCTGTCATTTACATTTGTTTTCTGATAGATTGGGAATTTACTTTTCGACATAAGGATGATCTAGCTCTTTATTCTGGAAGACTTTACATTGAAGACTGAACATCTGCTAATACTTGAATGTAGAAAGATGAGTTCTTTTGCATTAAAACTGATTCTAATGTTCCAGTTATATAAAACCTGCTAAGAACCTTACACATAACAGCTCCTGGATGAACTTCATGGATTTAACAGTTTATAAGGCAAAAATTAAAATATAATACCTATGAACACGTGGATGGCCCAGCCAGCCAGCCGCCTGGACTGCAGGGGGGCGGCAGCAGCAGTGGCGGCAGTGGCAGTGGGTGCCTGTAGATGTGTCTTGAGCTAATAAAGTGGCTGATGAGGCAGGATGGCTTGGGGCTGCCTGGGGCCCCTTCCAGGATGCTGCCAAGTGTCTCTCTCCTCCCCCCCAGGGCACAGAGATATATATAAAGTCTTGAAATTTGGTGTGTCTTTGCGGGGAGAGGGGCACTACCGCCTGCCTCTAGGGTCCTTTTTTATTTTCTGAAATCACTCTTGGGACTGCCGTCCTCGCTGCTGGGGGCATATGCCCCAGCCCCTGCACCACCCCTGCTGCTGCCTGGGCAGGGGAAAGGGGGGGGCACGGTGCCTGTAATTATTAAACATTGAATTCAATTAAATATATATATATATATATATATATATATATATATATATATATATATAAAACACCTAATGAATTCACGCTGATTTAGCAATGTGGTATATAACCTGGTGAGATGGTATGCTAGAATATTATCAGATTTGATGCTAAGAGGTTTGGGTTCAAGCCTCAGCTTTAGATAACTTGGGCGAAAGCTCTTAATGTCTTTGAGTTGCAGTTTCATTTAACTGTAAAACTGGAAAGATTATGATATTATCTCACAAACTTTTCTGGTTGGAATTTTGTATAAAATTACTAATGCTATGTAGCCAACTCACATGCTAAGTCATATCGATGGCTCATAAATTTTCTTTAATAGTAAACCATTCCTCAAATGTAGGGGGAAATGATAAGATAAATAGCTTTATATATGATTTTATGTTTTTCATTATTCATGTCCTTTATATATGATATAAATGAGAAAAAAATCTCTCATTTGCTTTAGTAAATTAGCATAGGTCTCATATCCACAGCCTATAACTGCTCTTGGGATCTAAGCGGTACTAAGACAATGTGTGCACTGATTAGTTTAAAATGTCAACTTGACATGACCTAGAATCACCTGGGAAGAGAGCTTAATGAGTCATCATCTTGATCTGGCTGACCTTCGAGCATGTGGACTATTAAAATTGAAATGGGAAGACCCAGCTCATCACAGACAGTACCATTCCCTAGGCAAAGGTGAAGAGAAAGCTAGCTGAGAGCAAGCAAGCAAGCAAGCAAGCATCCATGAGTTCTCTGTCTTCCCCTTCCTCCCTCCCTTCTTCCCTCCCTTCCTCCCTCCCCCCATTTCTCTTCTTTTGATTATGGAAGAGATGTTTTTGCTCCTGCCTTGACTTCCCCAAAATAATGGATTGTGAACTAGAACTGGAATAGGCCCTTTCCTCCCTAGGTTGCTTTTTGTTGGGGTATTTATCACAGCAATAAAAATGAAATCAGAATAATGTGCTTTCTGGGCGCTGAAACTGTTTTGAAATTCCAGAACAATCTTAGTTGACGGGAGAAAAGATGAGAACTCTATGGAAAAGGAATGAAGCCAAGCAGGAAAATGTAGCAAAGGAGGAAAACTGAGTTATTCCTGAGAAGTGGCAGAGAACGAAAGCACTGCTCTGGGCACAGTCCCAGAGATGCCTGCTGTTCTTTGAAGGGAATGACTGGGCTCTGCTTCCCACAAGCATGAATGCCCAGCTGCCCAGTGGGTCCTGGCTGACTGATCTCCCTCTCAACGTCACATTTAGTTCTGATCTTTCTGGTGTCTCTTGCCTTCTGTTGTCTTTGTTCTGTCTCACATTTATCCTGCCTCTCTCTTCACTGCTGACTGCATGTACGTGGGCGTCTTCACACTTGGTGAAGGAACCCTCACACAATCTAAAGAGATAGGGAGAACCCTTGCATTCAAGACAAGTGTATTCTAAAGACTCACAGAGCTTATTTATTGACTGATAGAGATTTATTTTACTTTGTTTCCAAGTTTCTAGACACTTCTTCCAGCAGTTAGCTTCTCCTAGACTTGCTGATCTAGGTAAGGAAAAAAGCTATGATGTGAGGTTCATGCCACATGGTGTCAGACCTAATGTTTTTGGAAGGACATATAATAGCCAGAGCTGTATATTTGCAGGTCAAGAGTTGACAAGGGGTTAGATAAACATAAAATAAGATAAAGTACATAAAATATGTATTTTGATAGGATTCCATCATGATCCTATCAAGGAGGAATACTTTCCAACAGGCTTGGTGATCTGAGCACAGATCTGCTTTCTCAGGTAGAGTTAGACAAAGGAGTAACACAGGCAGAAAAGTTCAGCCATAATGGAGCAGAAGCAGTAGAAGGTAAACATCCAAGCATGGTATCTCCTGCTGTAGCTATAACCGGTTATCACATGTTGAGTGAATAACATAAATTTATTCTTGTGAACTCAGAGGTCAGAAGTCCACGCTTGTTCTCAGCTGGTTAAGGACTGTGTGGAACTGCATGAAAATCTACGGGAGGAAGACCTCCTTGGACCTCCCACTGTCTACTGGTTGTCCATATTCCTTGTAGTTCATTTCTTCATCTTTAAAGCTAAGAAGATAGGCAGACCAGGCTTTCTTATGAAGCATTCTGACGTGGCATCATTTTTTTTCACCTTTAAAGTTCTTCTGATTACACAGAGCTCATTATAAGGTCAACCAAACAACAGCCTTAATTTTCTACCACCTTACTCCATTTTGTCATGAAACAACGTAGTCATATATTCTGGGGTGCAGAACATGCTCATCTTCAGACAGCCATTATTCAGTCTACTGCACCTGTGTGTGATGCCTGATACTTGACAGAAGGCACAAACTGTATAGGGAAAAACCAACTATTTTGTCCTCATATAGCTGAGAAAAACATGGACAGGAAATGGACTACTGGAGGACCCAGAGGGATTATATTGTCAAACTTAGAAGGATACAAGATGTCTCCATAATAAACAAGAGACTGAGAACAGAAAACCAGATACCATAGATGCTGAGGTTTGTTTCCATAGTTAATAGCCTAGAAAGATGCTGACCTTGAGCCAAACTTTGCTCTTGACCCCAAACACCTTTTGATAAACAGTATCTGACTCCCTCAAGCCCTTCATAAACTTGAATACAACTTCAATGAGAGGAAGAAACAGGAACCCCTAAATACCCCAGTTTCCCTGCTCCTGACTCAGACTACTGTTTACTGTCAGTGCTTAGGGAAAACAGGTACAAACTGGGTGCACTTCTAGACAAAAATACCTGATACTTTTTGTTTGATATTTATATGGTAAGTCATATTAATTTCTCAGTACTTAAAAAAATCAATTTCAGTGGAAAGCACCTTTGCTTTCTTATTTAACCCCACTGGGAATGTGAGCCCTCACCTGTGCTTTTATTTCTCACACTCATACATCAAAGACGGAGCTGAAGTGATGAATCCCTGACTAGAGGCCTGCATCCTAAGGAGTCAGCATCTGTCCTCTTGCCTTTCCAAATGGATGCATTTTTCAAGAAATGTTCTTACAAATTCCTGTGTCTTGTCTGCTGGACTACCTTAGAATGATAGAAAACATCAGAAGAAACTTTTAAAAACCATTGCTTTCCCAAGGGTTTTGTGACAGATCTTCTCCAAAGCCCTCTTCACTTTAAAAAAAAAAAAAAATCACTGTGAAATGTTATCTTTGGTATTAAGGGAGATCATTATGATGAGTATCCATGGTTTTTGCTAGCAGTTCCATATGTCATCTTTAATTTCTACAACACTTCAAATGGGCATCATCAATCCCAATTTACATAAATTGATGTCCTTTCTAAGAGTGCCCTAGCTCCCTCCAGAGAAAAGCCTTACACAAAGGTGTGTGGCAGGTAGTTTATTTAAGACATGAGCTAGGGAGCAGGGCTGAGAACACAGGGAAGGAATAAGGAAGAAGAAAAAGCCAGTTATATGTGCTGGGAAGCTGGCTACTTCTGAAGGCATCAGTTGAGTTCTTCTGGGCCCCTCCGGTGATGCCTGTGAAGTGTGCCACAGAACTATGAGTCTCAATTAAAAAGTATAAAGTGTTGGTTTCTGATGTTTGGTCTTCAGTCAATCAAGATGACCCCACCAGGGATGACTCTCTTAAACTTCAGGTTGCAACATACTAAAGTGTTCCCATGGGAACATCGTATCTTAGTCCTGGGGTGCTGGCTGGAAGGAAACTGGGAATATGAATGGAATAACTCAATTTCACTTGCACCAATGCAGGTGATTGACAGTCAGAGCTTGTAATACATACTTGGGTTGGAGCGCATGCAGTGACCCACATGTAGCAGCTTCTCCTGCCAGTATAGCTATTCAATACTAAAGATCAGGAGTACTTGACAGCAAACCTAGGGAACATCCTATAATTCAGATAAGTTGTCAAGGAAATATTTGACTCTGTGGAACTTTACCCTAGGCAGTTCAGCAAGGGCCTGGCATTAATACCCTAATGAATAACAGCTAGAGAGCACTTTATGATTTTGTGTATTTGATGGCATGGCTCTGTCTCCCATTAATCTCCAACACGGGTTTGAAAACAAATACAGCAAATATGCAAGTCCAGGGCAGTGCCACCATGAGCTACATAAACAGTGTCAAGTATTTTAGTAGCCACATTAGAAATGGACAAAGAAACAATAGAAATTAAATTTCATAATCTGCGTTATTTAATCCACTCTTCGCAAAGCATTACCTGTCCGTAAACACGTGATCCATGAAATGTGTTGATACAGTTTACCTGCCTTGCTTGTTTAATCACACTGTCTTCAGAGCTTGGTGTGCACTTCACATTTCTCAGCGCTTCCCACATTAGATGAGTTACACTTCTGTTGCTCCAGTGGCCAAGTGTGGCAAGTGTCACAGGTTGGACGACGTGGCTCTACTGCATTTTTCTCTTATGAAGACTGTTAATCTGCAAACAGCAGTGCTGTTTCACTTTCCTTGGGATGGGATGGAGAAGGGAGGCTGTCAATACACCTTCCTGACACTATAATGTCTGTCTGTATTATTTCTCTCTAGAATAAACAAAATGTCAAATCAACGCGTTTCATGGCCTGAAGTGATTAGAACAGTAATGTGAAGAGAGCGCCAAGCCATCCATGAATCAAATATCGCAGGTTTGTTTCTTCTCACTTATCTTTAAATGGCAAGACAGGTAATTTTTAACTTGGAAAAAGAAAAGGGAGTTTTATGCATTTTTGAATTATACCACATGGTGAGCAATCCACGACAGTGATTCTAAAATTGAATTACTGAAGGAGGCATCCAATTCCACCTGAATTCTAATATGCCAATCTGTTTGCCTCTGCTCCTTTAAAATAACATTTTTTTTTGTTTTATGGGTTTATATTTCACACAGGCACACATGTAGCATTAAAAATTCAATGAGACATTTGACAGACATAGGTATTAACATACAATGGTTAACTATAGCATTTAGTGATGAATTTCCCAAGTTCAAGCCCCAAGACTTATCATTTATTATGTGCAGCATTGAGACAGTTGCTTGTCTGTTTTGGCTTCCGTTTTTATTTCTCTGTAATAGGGATAGCTATACTGGGTTATGGTAAGAAATACATAAGATAACATATGTTGGAATCAGTTTATAATCAGTGCCCTGTCAAGGCAACTTTTGCTATTAATAAATATAAAGATAATGGTCATGTTTTGGAGCTTGCCTTCAATCTATATCAATCCACTAGTAAATAACCACAAGTTATTGTGCATATATTCAGAGATGTCCCAGTAAAGGGGGTATTAAACCTCTAAAAATTGTTCATTAAAGCCTATAGGCTCGAAGCGACCTGGCTGGAAGGTGTTTCTTTCTTCCCTTCTGTCCTTTTGTCTCCTAATCCCTACACTGTGGCCTGACTCCCCTAACAGCTGAAATTAGCACTCTAATTTCCATGTTATCTCTTTCACATTACAAATGAATAATGTGCTAGAATAAAGAAGGGGATCTGAGGGGGAATTACCAAAGATGAAAAAAAGTATTAGGTTTCTTTATGAACAGCCTCTTACCTCCTGCACAGACTTAAACTGTGGGAGGAGCACGCGTCCCCACCCATTCAGCACAGGGACGAATCAACAGCTCTTCCTGAAGACAGCCTTAGACAAGCACCTGACATTGTCTCTCCTCCCTCTTTTCACCGTGTTGCTCACAAATGATCTAGTATGCACAGTAGGATCAATAATAACAGGTAGAGGTTATCGAATGCTGCCTTAGGGGGTCAGATTTTGTGCTCTAATTTCACATACTCTAATTCATTCATTCAAACTATGGAGATGCATTACAGATGTGGAATCTGAAGCACAAACACTTAGCAATTAGCCACAGATTATTAGGTATGTACTGGAGTCAGGATGGCCACACCCAGTAGCACTGTCTTTCATAAAGGACATCCAACACCAGCATAATCTCACCGGCAGCAAACTCTATCAGCTCTACCTGTCAATTATACTTCCAGCAGCCCAATCACTTCTCTCCATCTTCATCAGGACCACCTTCTCTTGTCTAGAGAGGTAAAGTGGTTCCCAGTGGATGTCTACTTCCATTTTATCCCCATTCCTAACTTCCATTCCCCTACAGCTGCTCCACTCAGTGACCAAGCAGAATTTCAAAATAGAAACCAGACTTACCTCTGATCCTGCTACAGGGTCTGTCAAAAGCCTCCTGCTGGCGTCTCCATCCCTCTTAGGATAAATCTAAAGTCCTGCCTATGTTCTTTGAGATGGCACACAAGCTGGGCAATCTTTAGTCCCTTACCTTAGCTGCCCACTCTCTCCCTCTACCACATTCTTTTTGCTCTTCTCTAAGCATGTAAAAGCTCACTCTTTCCTTGGAGAACTGGTACCGGTTGGTCCCTCTGTCTAGCACACTGATTCCTTGATGCTTCACATCACTGACCACTTGCAGCATTCTAAGGCTCAAAGGATTGAACAAGAATTCTTCCTTACCACCCGAGAAAGTTACCCACTGCCTTCCCTATTTTATGTTAACATTTATCTCTATTTCAAGGTATTCGCTAGTATCACCTGCTTTGCTTTCTTCTCTCCATTCTCAGCAGAACGTAAGGCTCCAAAGGCACTTAGTGTCTTTGTTACTATATATAATAATAAAACACTGACCAAAAGCAACTTGGGGAGGAAAGAGTTTATTTGGCCTACAAGTTACAGTTCATCATCCAGGCAGGAACTTAAGACAGACATCTGAAGCAGATCATGGAGAACAGCTCCTTACTGGCTTGCTTTTCGTGGCCATCTCAGCTGGCTTTCTTATAACCCAAGATCACCTTCCCAGAGATGACACTGTCTACTGTTGTCTGGGCCCTCCCACATCAATCAGCAATAAAGCAAATGTCCCTCAGACTTTCCCATAGGCCAAACTGATGGAGGCAGTTCCTCCATTGAAGGTCCTTCTTCCCAGGTAACTCCAATTCATTCAAGTTGACAAGATCTAACCCTCACAGTTAGGAATATTGACCGCTGTGTTTACTGGACCTAGAACATGACCTGAGACATGGTAGACACTTATTCAATAAAAATTGTTTTAAATAAATATACAAATAAATTAATTAACAGCAAGACAAAAATAGTCTCCTTTAGGCACATTTCCCTCGTGCCCTCTCATTGATGTCAGTGAGGTAGAATGAGACATGAGATGTGACAGGAACGTACAGAAAACCATCAGTGATGAGCTCAAGAAATAAGCATGGAAACAGAAGATAACACATGTGACTGACATTTTCCTATGCTTCCTGTTACATCTCTGCCTGTGATACAAGATCAGTGTTGTTCTTACAGATCTTACAAAACAGCAGACACTGCGCTAGCTACTAAGGATTTTGGATACTTTTGTGTGTTCACACAAATAATAAAGATAATGCACATATGCCTCTTTGTGGTGTGCAGTCGATGTTTCTAAACCCTGGGATGTGAAACAGTTATTCAAGAAGGACACCCATCGTCGTGGCCTGCTCCATATTCCCAACTATTTGGACAGATGAGGAAAGATGAACCATTGAGTCTAAACTAAGTCCACACCCGGCCTGCTGGGACCCTGACTCAAGACTCAAACCAAAGCAAGAATGCTGAAATAACCTGTCAAATTTTAAATAGTACGAAAACATAGATTTTCAAGAAAACTATCAAATATACTAAATATCTAAAATATACAGGGAAATTTGTATTTTTCTGCAAAGGAAATTACTAACAGTATTTACTTCCTGTTTATGGAATTACAAATTATCCACTCTGCTGCCTCATATTTTTTTTTCTCCAAATTAGTCAGCCTGAGTTTAGCCTCGCTTGAAGAAGAAATCAACCAAAACCTTTTTCTCCTTCATTTTCATGCCAGATGTGGCTAGCTGCAGCTCCACCCATGTGCTTCTCTCCCTCACCTATGACTTGATCACAGGGCTTCCTTTGAGAGGCTCCAGTGTCTTGTCAGAAAGGGAGGAGAGGGCTTCTTGAAGGTGCCGCAAGCCATTTCCCTCCAGTTTCATTTGTCTAAGTAAGGCCACACAGCTATACCCTATGTTCTTGGGGAGGAAATGTGGACCTTTTGTAAAGATAGCCCTCAAATATTTAGACAGATGTGGCAGTCTACTCAAATGGATATATACTCTGTGCGTGTGTGTGTGTGTGTGTGTGTGTGTGTGTGTGTGATGCTGAGGTTTGGCCTACTGCTATTTTTGTAATGCTAAATTCTGTACTGGAAGGTCTAGGTCTACAGGTGAATTCTCATATTTACAAGCTTTTGTTGTGCAAAGCTTGTTGCTTAATTTAATTCTATTAGTGAAATAAAATTGGCTACAGCCAGTTAGTGGAGGGATTAGAAGTTGGTGGGTTTAGAGTTACCCAGTGGGGGATGGAGACAAGGGAAGATGGAGGAAGAACAAGAAGAGAGAGGGGCTGCCATGAGGGGAGATGGATCACAAGCATGTGGCCAGGAGAAACAAGTATCTGGGGTACACCGCTTGGGAGAGAAGAGTAGGTTAGAGGTTACCCCCAGGAATTGTCAAAGCCAAATTAAATAACCATAGTCTGAGTCTCAGGTATTTGTAAGCTAGTCAGGGATAAGTTTAAATTAGTTGTGCTACAGTGTGATATTTGTTAGCAAATGAATATCTAAGATGTGTGGATTCAATTTTCTTTAGCCAGAAATGTAAGTAACTGAAAATGGTAAAAAAAATGTGACTTTTAGTGGCTTAAAACCAAAGATGTATTTTCATCACAAAATAACAAATATGAGGGTGGGTGGCCTTAGGCCTTGCTTTGTCAAGCAGTCATGCTCCAGTCCAATTTTTAAAAGTCAGTTTTCTAGCCCTAGCGTTTACAGTCCGTTGTTACGGGGCTCTCCACGGCTGCAGACATAATTACTTCACAGAGTGAAAGAGGACAGAATGGCAGTCTTAGTGGTAGACCCTTATGACGAAGGTTTCTCACGAGTTCCTCAGAAGACTGGCCCTCTCTGTCAAGGGGCTTACAAACGTAGATAGCAAGGTCATTGTCCTTGGAGTAGAACACTCATGGACCCTTCTGCAGCTTGATATACCAGGACTTAAATGAAGTCTTCAGCCATTATACTAGAAACCGGAAGTCAGGAACTGTATAACAACTATGTGCCTGCCTCAGAGGCCAGGAGAGAGAGCATTTCATGCCAATTAGTAAGCTTGGTGAGTATTTACTTGATCTAGAAAGATATTTAAATTTTTGCATTAGTGTGAAAAGTTGAGTTTTATCCTGTGTGTGTGTGTGTGTGTACGTGTGTCTGGGGACAGCATATGATCAGATGTGTGTATAAAATGATTTACATTTATTGACTGTGTGGTATAGGTCAAATCCTTTTACGCTAATTGTTTCAACTAATTGTTGTCACAACTCTGATGTGACTACTACTGCTGTTTTATTTAAAAAGGAAGGAAGGAAGGAAGGAAGGAAGGAAGGAAGGAAGGAAGGAAGGAAGGAAGGAAGGAAGGAAGGAAGGAAAGAAGAAAGAAAGAAGGAGCCAGGATATGTTTGGTAGAAGCATGGTATGGTGAGGTGGAAGGAGGTGCCTCGGCGGGCCCATACTGAGGCATCCCTTCCCCCTGAGGACCAGCTGTATGGATATAATATGAAAAGGAGTTTATTTAGGGCATAGGAAGGAGAGTTGAGGAGGGAGTAGAGACAGAGAAAGGCAGATAGTGTGTGTGTGTGTGTGTGTGTGTGTGAGAGAGAGAGAGAGAGAGAGAGAGAGAGAAGAAGGAGGAGGAGAAGGAGGAGGAGGAGGAGGAGGAGGAGGAGGAGGAAGAGGAGGAGAAGAAAGGGAGAAGAGAGGCCAGCCAGGAACACATGAGAGAGGGGGAGGAGGAGGAGAGAGGAAGAAGGGGTGGGGAGAGAAAGGGCAGAGAGTAAGAGAGTAAGAGAGAAAGGAGAGGCCAAACAGCCCCCTTTATAGGTAGGCATTACCTGGCTGTTGCTAGTTAACTGTGGGGTGGAGCCTAGAAAGACTGCTAATAACTACCAAGGGCTCCCATTTTATTAAGAGGCTGATGCTTATGGTGTGACTCAATTACCTATTCAATGTCACATGACCAATAAATGATAGAGCTAGAACTGAGCCTGACCTACACTTCAGAACCCTAGAATCAGACTACCTGGAGCCCACACCTTCTGCTTTCTTCATTTACACAACAGTCCTTGCTCCACTCTCTCCTACAATGGACCCAGTGAAGTCCCTTATGACCACTGACATAAATCAAAGGCCCCTTTGGTGGCAAACTTTTGAGTGTGCGGACAGTGACTAGGAGGGGGCTGGAAGCAGGAATATCCAAGGCTATGCCTCTTCCTGATATGCTTCTCAAGTCTGATAAAACTTGAGCCTTTGCTCCTCCCTCTAGTCAATTTGCATAATCAAGAGAGTCCATGAAAAGCTGGGTGGGAACTCACCCCTTCCAGGGAGGGAATGAGATTAACAAGGCAGCTTCTCAGAAATATCGCTCAAAGGCTGGCTCACTTTGTAGAAATTATTGCCCAAAATACTAATAAATGTTGGAAAGCCAGATAGTTTTTAGACGAGTTAAGAGGATTCAAAAGGAGGCTCCCAGAATCCAATACACCTTACCACGAATTCTACTGATTTTATGGTGTGGCCCTTTTTTTTGACTTCCTACTTCATCAATAGCCATACGAATCTTTATATACAAATGTAATGTCTTCATCAGTCCCACTTTTTAAATGATACTGGACAAAACCTATACAATGAAAGACACAAGAATATTCTCATCTTTACTTCCAAAATATCAGCAATTCTTGTGCTCCTCAACGTTATTCTAATGTAGTATGTGTGGGTATTTCCTTTTTAAATATAACACATTTATTCTTTGATGATTTCATACATGTATATAATGTATTTTGATCATCTTCATCCCCTTAACTCCTCCCAGATCTTCTACTACTACCAATTTCTCTCCTCCTCTTCTTCTTCCTCCTCTTTTTTTCTTCTTTCAATAATTTAGAGTCCATCACACCCATATATTCATGAATATGAGGCCATCCATTAAAGTCAACCTATCAGAGGCCACACCCTTACAGGAAATTTGGGTAAATGTCTCTTAACTTGTCACTGCTGTGTGGATGAGTCACTCATTCTGCCAGGACCTCCTTAGACAGCTGGCGTTCTCACTTACCAATAGCATTCCCTACACATTTTTAAAAAGCAGTTGCTACCACCTCTCGCCCAGACCCGCCCGGATCTGCCGGGATCCGGGGCCTGAGAACACGGGGACAGAAAACTGTGAACTTTCCGGTTTACACCAGTGCCTGGGGACCCCTGCCTGGGCCAGTAGGAGACCTTAGCCAACAAGCACCTTAGAAAGGTAACCTCCCAGGAGCTTGGAAGGGCCGTGAGTGGGGTTGAGGGGAGCAGCACCTCTCGCCCAGACCCGCCCGGATCTGCCGGAAGCCAGGGCCTGAGAACTCAGGGACAGAAAAACTGTGAACTTTCCAATTTACACTGGTGCCTGGGGACCTCAGCCTGGGCCACAAGGCTCCACGTGAACAGGGAATCCCAGAAGTGCTGACACACCTTTGAGCACAGGCAAAACCACCACTTCTGGATCAAGAGAGACCTTTACAGAACCTTTGGGACATAGGAACCAAGGGACAGCTGGGGACAAGATCCTTCTGATTCCATTCTGCACCCCAGAGCAGACCCTGAGGGACAGCTCTCCAAACCCAAACACCTCTCAGAGAGAGCTGGTCTTCAAGGAGTACTGACACAGAGACCTGCAGGAGGGGCAAGCCACAACGAGACAGAGTAAGATCAGCTAACATCAGAGTCAA
>CM052701.1:66431923-66448619 GCA_028551405.1 Uromys caudimaculatus | reverse complement strand
AATGAAATTTGCAGGCAAATGGATGGAACTTGAAAATATCATCCTGAGCGAGGTAACTCAGTCGCAAAAGAAGGAACATGGTATGTACTCACTGATAAGCGGATATTAGCCCAAAAGTTCAGAATGCCCAAGTTTCACTTAACAGTAACCGCTGGACTGAGAGTGAGGTCCCAGATGGAGGAGTTGGAGGAAGGTCTGAAGGAACTGAGGGAATTTGCAGCCCCATGGAGGGAGCAAGAGAGTCAATGGGCCTGACCCCCTCCCCGGTCCTCCTGGAGTTTGGACCACCAACCAAAGAATACATAATGATGGACTTATGGTTTGGACCACATATGTGGCAGAGGATGACCTCGATGGCCATCAGGGAGAGAGGAAAGGCCCTTGGGCCTGAGGATGTTAGAGGCCTCAGTAAAGGGGAATGTCAAGGTGGGAATATGGGGATGGGTGGACGAGGTGGGGGGAGGTGGAATTCCCTCCTAGAAGCGGGTTGGGGAGGGGATGGGGGATATCCAAAGAGGAGACTCAGAAAAGGGGAAACATTGGAAATGTACATAAAGTATCAAAAATAAAAAAGGAGAAAAAAAAAAAAAAACCAGCTGCTAAATGACCACACTCATTCCCAAGTATCCGTCCCAGAGACCTTTCTCCCCTTCCGAGTCCCCTACTGTCTTGAGAAGACAGGATGAGATAACACAAAATTGTTTTAATCTTTCCATTCACAAGAGATAGGTTAAATTTAATATGTAAAATGAGCAAATAACAGTGTTTGTGTTACTGTATGGATGAAATGAAATCTATGAAGGCATGTAAACCATTCCAGGTAAATCTGCTGGGGGAACCAAATGCAGAATTCTAGTTGCTGCTCTTTCCATGACAATCCTGTTTTCACTTGTCTAAGAAGGTGGTAAACTTGAAGTAATGCTCTCAGGCACCCAGACAGCTCATCAGTAGAGTACCTGCTATGTGTTCTAGTAGCCTTCCACGGCTGTGATACATCGCCATGATCAAAAGCATCCTGGAAAGAAAAGGGTTATTTCAGCCTTTAGTTATAGTCTATCATGAACGGAAGTCAGGGTAGGAACTTAGGCAGGATCTGAATGCAGGGACTGAAGCAGAGAACCTTGCTGTTTACTAGATTGTTACCCGTGGCTTGTTCAACTGACTTCTTCATACAATCCAGGACCACCTGCCCAAGGGTGGCACTATACACAGTGGTCTGGGCCCCTTCACATCAGTTATCAATCAAGAAAATGTTCGAGAGCCTTTCCTTCTAACCTATCTGATGGAAGCATGTTCTCATTTGAGGTTCCCTCTTCTCATATGACTCGAATTTGTGTCACATTGACATCAACAAAACAAAAACAACAACAGCAGCAACAACAACAAAAATATCCTAAGTATCACACTATGCAAGCGTGAGGAACCACTTAAAAAGATACTTAAAAAGAGAGTTTGATGTATCCCAGCATTAAAAAGATGCAGACAAAATTACCCTTGGGGTCTCATGGCAGGCCAACCTAGCCTGATCAGTGATCCCTGGGTTCCAGTGAGAAACTCTGTTTCAAAAAACACCGGTTGGTAGCTCCTGAAGAGTGACACTCAGTTTTGATCTCACCTCTATGCACGTGTGCACTGTACACACACAAACACCCCACAACCACACACAGACATCTTCACACACATACAGCCACACACTGAGTATAGCTAAATGATTGTTGTAATGAAATACTGCAAAAAGACCAGTAAGACAAATGTAATTCTGAAAACAATGAAAGTGATATTTTGAATGAACTGAGGAGAAAGCCACATTGCAAAAGGAACCACAGTCCCAGACTTTGACTTTTAAGTTCGCCCAACTATGCTCAAAGGCATCATTATTAATTAAAATAGGAACCACTGACAACAACACATTTTTTGCCAGTGAAAAATAAGCTTATTTGTTTGCGTGGTGTAAAATTTGTGCTTCGGGATTTGATAAACTCTTGGAAAGCATTTTCTGCATCCTGCTGGCAGTGGAAGCAATTTCTCTAAAAGAAGTTGGCATGATGCTTTTAGAAGGGGAACTTGGTTGGTGAGAGGCCAGGTGAGTGTGGTGGGTTAGGCGGAACTTCACAGAACACCGCATTTGACTTCTGAAACACTGGTTTTGTGACATGCCACTGGGTGTTATGGAGTAGAATTGTGCTGTTTCTATTGGTAAGTGATAACGACAGACCTTACACTTTCTGATATATCCCATCAAGTTTGAGTACACCTCTCCAAGGTAATGGTTTCACAGAGATTCAGAAGGCTATATTGCGTCAGAGTAGCAGCAAACCACTAAATAATGACCATGGCCTTTTGGGGGACACGTTTGGCTTTGGAGAGTGTACTCTCAAACTACAGCCTTGTACTTTTCCATCTAACCAATAAGCTAGTTATTACTAGTTTTTGTAGACAATCCACTTTCAGGTCCATGTTACAAGGCGATCAAGCAATGGTTCCTTGTAGTTGGGAAGAATAGGTGTAAATGGTAATTTTAATATAAATGCATGCCGGAAATTAATAGAGCAGCTGTTTTTCTTTATCTTAGCTAATTCCCCAATAACAACACAGAGAGACCAAGATTTATTTTCAAGGTTTACCACAATACCTGGACAGTCATTTGATATATTTTTAATCCTCTAAATTAATCTGGCTACCTCCCAGCCAAAATCCTCATAATACTTGCATTTAGGGCCTCCCATGCTCCAACTGAACTCTCATGGTGTCTTCTCTCCTCCCTCCTCAGGGCTCAATAGGCTTTACTCTCCTCTCTCTCTCTTTCCCCTGGCTGGTGGAAGCCCCATCCAATTCGCCCTTCTGCTCAGGCATTGTCTAATCAGCTTTTATTGACAAGGCAGAGAATAACTGGTAAACACTGTTTACATAAACTTGAGACAGGAGATTCTTGATGTTACATTCTTGGCATTACAATACTGTGTCTGGATTGAAACAAGATATGAGGGCAGAGAAATCAGCATCCAAATAACACAAAGATAATGTTTACAAAGTGCACAAAAAGATTGTGCCTACAAATAGGAGATGATGACAATTCAAAGCAACATTTTTTTTAAAAAAATTGATCCAGCTCATAAGGCGCCCTCTTATCAAGGTTTTTCCACCCTTTAATTCATTCCAAATGTCAGATAGTTGAACGGTCTGCGCTGCGTCCTTTAGTCATTTCTGATGTCAGTGTGAGAAGACCCCCTTTCACGTTGTTCTGGAACAGGTGCCCTCAGCTTCCACTGGCCAGCCCTCTGCTCCTCCTCTCCAAGGCTTTGTCGCCTTTGAAAATTTTCCCGAATCATCAGTGCACTGTGTGTTCCTTAGCAGTTTTTGAACCAAATACATTGTTTATATTTCAAGTTGTTTTCATTGCTTTGTGATTCATTTTGAATTTGGATAAGAAGGGCACCTGAAGGGCAAGCAAGATGGTTCAGTAGGTGAAGCCACACGCCGTGCAAAATGAAGGACCCGAGTTCAGTCCATGAGGCCTACATAAGCTGGAAGGAGACAACTGACTCCATATAGCCCACATTCTCTCTCTCTCTCTCTCTCTCTCTCTCTCTCTCTCTCTCTCTCTCACACACACACACACACACACACACACACACACACATGCAAATAATAGTAATATAATAAATAAAATGAGCTTTTATAAAGTTTACAAATCACTTGAACTCTCCTTTAGTCTAACATCATTCCATAACATAAAATAAACAGCCTACGGTGCCATTATTAAAAAACAATAAAGCGAGAAATGTGCATTAAAATGATGTATGATATAGCCACATTTATTAAGAATGTACTCCAACATCAAACAGCAAATTTCAACACTGCAAAAAACCACAATTACTTTTGTGCCCACCTATCATTAGGTTTCTCGTAGCTGTGATAGATACAGGAGAAAACATCCCCTAAGGAGGGATGATTTATTTTACCCCAAAGTTTGAGCGTTTTAGCTCAGAGTCCTTAGCCCATGGTTTCTGGTGAGGTACAGTAGTACAGCAGTGGGAGCATGTGGTCGTGGCTACTCACCTCACAGAAGAAAGGATGCAGAAAGGGAGCCAGAGAAGTATGCAGGAGACGATGTTGCTTCTAAGGACACACCCCAGGAATCCTCTTGGAGACAGACCCCCACCTCTTAACATTTCCATAATCTTACAAAATAGCACCAGTAGGTACAGATCAAGCCTTTAATAATAAGTCTTTTTGAGACACTTATTTCATTTCCAAGTCATAACATTCTGCCTCTTTCCACCACAAGAAATGCATCTATCTCACAAGGCAAATGTGTAGTCAGCTCATCTCTAATAATCCTGTAGTCTGAACAACGTCATCAATGGTCAGTATCTAAGGTCAGAATCTCCCTGAGATCCAAGGCTCTTTCAAGAGTCTGTAAGCCCCTATGAAAGAAACAAGTTATACATTCCCCAAATCCAGTGGCCGTGAGCAAACATTTCCATTCCAAATGGGAGCATAGCAAAGAAAGACAGGACCAAACCAAGTCTGAAACCCAGAAGCGAATGGAAGAAAGCCTGTAGCTTCTTGTCTAGGCTCTATGATGGCATGACGTCAGCTCCAAAGAGCTTGAGCAACCCACCCTAAGGGCTCTGCCAAGTGCAGCCTGTGAGGCCTTTCTTGCGTTGACCTCACTGGCTACAGACAGCGTTCTCCTAGGCAGAGGTGTGGCTTGTCCACTGAATCTGCTGCTCCACTCTCGAAGTTTTAGGCATCATCTTCGCAAAAGCTGCCTTCAGGCATCTTGGTACTTTGACAAACTGCCTGGTTTCCCAGGCCTTCTTCTGAGGTGTGGGTGGAAATGTCCATGACTCTGTAACATGTCCACGATGCTACGTGCCTCCAAAACCAGCTTCAAATGGATGACAGGAAGGCTTATACCAACTTGCATGGTCGTCAGGTCCACTTGGAGCACAACCACAATGACCTGGTCACCCCTGTAGCTGAGAACTGAAACAAATAAAGGGGAGATAATGCCCCAGATGACCTGGTACAGAGGGCCTCAGAGGCGCTGTCTCCTGTAGGGGAAATCAAATGAATTTACTACCTATTCCGGAGACCCACCATAGGTGGTGACTGGCTAATTCCTGATGTACCTTCAAGGTCAGTGCTTGTCTGCTTTTCTAGGTGCTCTAAGCTCTGGCAACCATGGCATTGTTCACAGCTTGAACTATACTTCTTTTCTTCCCCAAAAAACTGAAAAAGTCTCAAATCTTTCTGTTCTACTTTTTGTTCCCCATTTTTATTAAAACCAGCTCCCAGTAACTATTATATCCTGATAGCTAGACAGCTCTGAAATTCCCAATCAGATGAGTTAGTCAGTCATCTCTAAACTTTGCCTTCCTCAATGCTTTGGGGCATTGGCAAAACCTAGATAGCTTCTTGTGTAACATGAATGGTCTCTAGTCCAACTCCTGATAAAATTCTCATTTTCATCAGAGACACCAAGAGTGTGGCATCTAGTGGGACTCCAGAAATGGACCTGACTGGGGTGGCAAAAGAGAGAAGGAAAAGACAGACAGAAGGACACACGGACACACAGAAAGCTGAGATTTGTCTGGGCTCGCTGATGGAAACACCATAGCACCCCAGAAACTCTGGGTGCTTAGTATTTAGAATTGAACAGAATGGAGAGGTTAGTGCACACAGCGGAGTGAAGAGATAGAGTTATTACATGCCTGTTAGCAAGGAGGCAGGGCTTATGGTTTGCACGTGGATCAAGGAGACAGGTTGAGCTAAGCTCAGTAGGAGCAGGCTCTGGGGGAGCAGTCTTCAGGCTGTAAGTATCCGGTAGGGAGAAAGCTATGGTGTGGATGTCTTCTACACACACTGTCGACACTCCTCCTCAGCACCCCGCCCCAGGAAATCTTTGGCATCAGTCTGACCCTGGGGCTATGGGGTCCTTGACTTGGCTGTGCCCATGTCAAGAGCACATATTCACCCAGGGATTCACTTACTCCAGGCTTTCTCCACTCTCCACAGTAGGCTGCAGTCAGCATTATCTCGTCATGGTTCTGCTCTTCTGAGCTCCCACCAGAGTCCTCCATTAAAGTCTAACTGTGTCTGACACATCTCCAGCCTGCCTCTTTAAACAACTTCAAAGCTGACCCCTGAAAACAGGTTTAAAGCCTTAAGGACACACATGGCCAGGTTTAGTCACAACAATGAACCCATTCTTCTGGTACCAATTTTCTGTGTTACCTATTTTCTCATTGCTGTGACGTATACCTAACAAAAGAATGTGTGGAGAAGTATTATTTATTTCACTCACAGTTTCAGAGATTTCAGTACATAGTCCTTAGCTCAGGGATTATAGCCCCATGCTCCGGCAGATTATCATGCAGCATCATGAGACAGAGACTACTTATCTAATGGTGTGTAGCAAGGAAAGAGGGAAAGGGAGGAAGAGATAAGAGGAAGGAGCAATGGATGAAGGGAAGGAAGCAGGGAGGGAAGGAGGGGTAGAACACTCATTGGATAAGATACAGACCTTCAAACGTCATACACTCAGTGACCTACTCTGACATTTCTGCTAGGCTCTATCTCCTAAAGTCTCCAGTAAGTCCTGAAGTAGTTCTACCGGCTTGGGACCAAGTCTTTAGCGATATATTTAATTTTATGTGTATGAGTGCTTTTGCCTGCATGTTTGTATATGACCACATATGTATCTGATACCTGTGGAGGCCAGAAGAGGGTATTGGATACCCTGAAGCAAGAATTACATGTAGTTGTGAGTGCTGAGACTCAGTCTGGGTCCTTTGCAAGAATATCAAGTGCTCTTAACTGCTGAGCCAACTCTTTAGTCCCAAGGGACCAAGTTATTAATGCACTAGCCTTTGTGAAGGGAACACTTCATACCCAAACTATAACACCCCATAATGCAAAGCATCCATTCAATTGCTTATTAAGCTCTAGAAAACATGTTTGCTTAATCCTACTGATTGCTAGCATTGAAGTCGCTTTCGGTTATTGTAGCCTATGGCATTCCTTGAATCGGTGGGATGACTGCACAGTAATGTAAAGACAAATCCCAGCTCCTGAGTCAGTAGCTGCCTGAAACCACAAAGTGGCTTTCATTTAATGGTCACATCTATAGACTCACTGACTTTGTCATGAGACTAAATTAACTAAAATTCATATGTTGAAGCTTTTACAGAGATTCATTTGCCTTCCCAAAGGAAAATAAGTAAGTGTGGGGGAAGGTATATAAGCATGTGTTGTGACCTTCTTAAGTCCTTCCTGACCTCATAGTTGCAGGTTTCTCTTGTGACAGAACTGTGTTTTGATGGCAGTATAATACCAGACGGGCTCGTCACTACAAGTGAGGGCCATTTTAAGCTGAACAATGTAAATGACTTCTGGTTATATATAACTCAAATAAAAAAGAAGTCATGAGCACAAAGAACATTAGCAAATAAAACACTGATATGGAAGACCATAAAGCAAAACAAGAAACCTATTGAAATTCCAGCTTTTTATTTTGATATTTCATAATCAAAGATGGTATCCAGTCTACTAGAGCATATTTTGGTTTAGTAGAACAATAGCTTAACTAAATTTGCTCCAAAGGTAAGCCACAAGCGAAATATGAATAATTTAAGGCTTTTTATATAATAAGAGGCCATTTCTGCATTAGAAAAGTTTATCTGTAGATAGATCATTTAAACTGAATTCATCCTAAAATTTTTACTAAATTATTTCAAACTAGAATCATCACTTCTATATTTTAATCTTCAATGTGACTGTTAACTCAGTGAAGACAGTTTTTTTTTTTAACACACTTTTGATAATGCTAATTTATCTTTGGATTTTAGCTTGATACAAAACTTCTGATTTCAGGAAGAAATTATCTCACTAAGTAGAAGAACTTACTCTGTTAGATATTTCCTGTTCCCTTCAGGCTTAAGCTATCCATCACATTGCTGCAGATGCTTTGAGAAGAGCTTTAAACACTCCCACAGAGCTCTTGGTTTTCTGGCTTCTGATGGGGTTTCACTGGCAGAGGAGATGCTAGGGCTTGAGGAACCAATGTGACAGTGTTAAGGAGTAATGGACTGGAGAGATGACCCGGTGACTCTGAGCAACAGTGTCAACTGGCCTGACCTCCCGATGCTCCTGGAGACTGGATCACCAACCAAGAATACACATGGAAGTACCCATGGTGCTGGCCACATATGTGGCAGAGGAGGGCCTTGTTGGCAATGAGGGGGAGGAGAGGCCCTTGGGCCTGAGGGTGTTAGAGGCCCCAGTATAGGGGAATGCCAAGGAGGGAAGATGAGAGTGGGTGTGTGGGTGGGTGGGGGAATACCCCCATAGAGGCAGGGGAGGGGGAGGGGATGGGGGGTTCCAAAGAGGAGATCTGGAAAGGGGGAAACATTTGAAATGTAAATAAAGTATCAAAAAAGAAATATTAAACAGCTTAGAAGGAAGCCTGGCACACTGTAAAATTTCCAAATATTGACTCCTCTTACATACAGCTTTATGCAGAATATCATTTTTCTTTTAAAAATATTATGTTCATTTATTTTTTAATGTGTGTTTGTGTGTGTGTGTGAGCATATGTATGTGTATCTTGTGCATGAATATGATTGCAGAACTAGAAGAGGAAATAAGATCCCCTAGAGTCATAGGTGAGCTGCCCAGTGTGGATGCTAGAAATTGAATATTATATGTTGAGGCTCAATAGATGAGTCAGGAGTTAAGAGTGCTTACTACTTTTGCCACTGAGTCATCTATTGAGCCTCAACATGTCATATTCTTAGTAATAAACATTAAGCAGGCTTCTTGTTTTACAGAAAATATATCTAAAGTGGGAAGTGTGGACCATTTTGATGCTTATATTCATCAGCATCTGTTATTGAAGACAAGCGTGTTAGACTGATTTCCTCTAGATCTTGGATGTCATTTTTAATGTCATTGTTCAAAATTCACCTATAATAATGAATTAAATTGTAACTAGAGAAAATAAATTCATTAGTGGATAAATTGGTGTCATGGCTAATTCAGGGTTTTTTGTTGTTGCTGGTGGTGTGGTTGGTTGGTTGTTTTTTAGTTCAATTCAGGGAGTACTGTATTGGAGGACTCATTACCTGACCATGGAGAGTTCTGGAGGAATGACAGTAGAGACAAGTGCTTACGAAGAAGCTTGGCTTCAACAGAGGCCCCAGCAGAACAGACACAGACCCTCCTGTTCCTCATCTTCGGTTTCCCATTGATCCTTCCGCTTGAGTCTATGAGACACAAGGAGTCCAGCCGCCCCAGCCCACAGAGGACAGCCTCCTAGGAATCAGAACAGGATGCACCAGGGACAGAGCCTTGATGTGGAAGAACAAGTGCGGAGTGCCCCACACAACACACAAGACAAAAAAAAAAAAAAAAAAAAAAAATACAGCTCTCAAGTCTGTGGTCTTCCTAGGTACCCATTTCTGTTTCCTTCTGAAGTGCGCCATCAGCTTTGACTATCATCCTATAGGATTTTATTGTGCTATAATTGTGAAAATGTTTCTGTGAGGTATATGACTGATAGTAGCAAACATTAACCGTGCCAAAAGTGTGGTCAGTATATAAAATATATGGCCAAGGAGTCTGCTCCTGGAGATGATAACGGTGACGGTGATGTGGATACAGCAATCACGCTTACCTTGGGTGCCAGGGCTTTGCACGCATACTTTCCATAAACGTTTCCTTCTTCCCAGAAGGAATGGAACAATATTCCATTTTATATGTACATGTAAAACGAGGAGGTAACCATCTAAGAAACATCAAACAACCTGACCACACTCACACAGCCAAAGTAACAGTCTCTCAGGAAAACTCCACAGCCATTCAACCTGGCAGCTGGAAAGTCAGGTTAAATCCGAAGCAACTAGAGAGTAGAGGCCACTAGCATTGGAGGCACAGACCAATGAAAAGGAGAAAGAAAACAAAAATCACAGTAATAATCACCAAGCCAATAACACCAAAATAATAACAATATTTTTTATTATATATATAATTTTATAATATATATAAACATATATGATATATAAATAAAAATTCATTTATATTTATTTATATAAAACATAAATAACAACATATGTTATTGTATATATATATGCATATATATATGCTATTGGTGTACAGACACACACTTTTTTAAAGTATGACATCACTATCAAGAATGAGATGAAGGTGCATGTTATCTTCACTACAGTGTCACATGGGCTAGAAATTCTTACTACAGTAAAGCAAGAAAAAGAACTATGGTAGGTGAGACTGAGAAATAGACATTATTTGAATACTAGTGATAGATGAATTACACAGCTCTTAAAACGTTTAAGACTTGATCAAGTTTTCTTTATACAAATTTTCTTTATCAGCACTGCTCTTATATTCTATGAGAGCTGGGGAAATTACCTTTCATATAGAAGAGAAATTGTTAAATCTGTAAATTACTCATGTCAAAAATTTAATTCCAGGTTGACTAGAGACCTGTAGGGAAAAATAAAACTTTAAGTCTGTCAGACAGAAAAATGATATACCAAAAGCTCAAAACATAAGGTAAACATTTCATAGGTGGCTTCTGTCATCTTTTCTGACACTGGCTGTCTAGACCTCTAGAACCACAAGAAATGATGAACCACACATGGGACAAGATATAGCACATGCAGCAGCCAATGAGAGACTGGGTTGCAAAGGAGGTAGGTAGCATTCCTGGGGCTGACATCTGAGGTAGTTTTCTAATACGGACATTCATGTAAGCATGTATGTGTACACATACAGTCTGATTCAAGTCAGACTATGTAAATAACTTCAAAGTAACATAGAAATGGTAGCCCAATAGAAAACTAGGAGATAACTGTGAATAGCTAAGTCATAGGAAGATAAAAGTGACAGATAAAATTGTAAGTAGATACAAACTATAGAAAAAGAGATACAGTATAACCTGCCACCAGAAGTTTTACAATGTCAACTTTTTGTCCTGGTAGCTTCAGATTAAAAATAAATTAAATTAAAATCAAGATCATTACTGAAAAACCTAAGTTCCCTGTGTCCCTTGTCTAGGGCCACGTGGTTCCCATATTTATCTTGGGGCATTGACAGTCACTTTCCTATACGTACATCCCAGTCTGTGCTTTTTATTTGGGTTTATATATATATAAACATTATTGTGCTGTTTTAAGAATATGCGTAGTCAATCTTTTTTCAAAAACTAAAAGCAGAAGATTGAGATTCAATTCCAGGTTGACTAGAGACCTAGAGGAGAAAACAAAATTTTAAGTCTGTCAGAAAAAAAGATGAAAATAAAATTTTAAGTTATATACCAACGTTCAAAACCATGGCCTTCAATCCCACATAACCTTATTTCAAACCTACACATTTCACAGCATGAGTGATTAAGTGTCATTTCCTAAGCCACAAAGGTCTCTGGTAACTCTCAGACCCAGACTGTTATCTCAGTGCCCAAAGCTCTGGGGCTTTCCTGGCTGGCATGGTGGAACGTGAGGCAGAACAGAGCATAGGTGAACCAGGCCTCTGACAGTCTGAGTGCTACCCTTGTGAAACCGCTTCAAAAAAAAAGAAAAATCCAACCCTTGAGATCAGTGAAGTCCATGTATAAACCTGCAAGACAGGTTTCATCAGAGACAGGACATAAATTTAGATAGGAAGATCAAGACTTTAATTTCAGTGGATGGTGGGCACAGGCAGAGCAGCTGTCCATGAGACTTCAGCCCTGCTCAGCACTGACTGGGGGCCACTGAACTATACAGTGAATGTATAGACACGTACAGTCAGCAATCCACGTGGCTTAAAGGACAACATCCTCCTCCTGAGAGTAATGGTTTCTGGCTCTTGAAGACTTCCCTTCAGTCCTCCTTTCACATCAAGACTAAACGGAAAGATAGTTTCCCATTTCCGTCTTCCCAGTTTCTCTCCTTCTTGCTATGAGGTGACAGTCAACATGTCGCCTTCATCCAGCACTAATGACCAGAGCAGTGACTGACAGCGTGTGACCTCATCTTTTTCTATCCTTTCTGGGTGGTAGTCAAGCGACCATCCCATTGGCATAGGCATGGAAAAGCAGGAATGGTTGTAAAAACAAAACAAACAAACAAATAAATAAAACCACTACCCAGCAGACCTAACTGTGAGCCTGGCACATGGAGGCTTAACTGAGAGAGAGAGAGAGAGAAAGGCACACAGATGAAAATGGCTTACAGGGAGGTTAAAGAAGTTGATGTTTAAAAAGAGAAGAAAAGAAAACAGACAGAAGTCCTGAGAGCATAGTAAAGCGCTTCAGCCTCCATAACCCCACCACAATTGTGTCAGCTTAGCTGGGTCAATTAGCTGCCTACTCTGTCTTTCTCTGTTGTTAATAATGGCCAATATCCTCTCCTCCGAACGAATGAAAATGAGGGATCTGTGGTTATAGTAAGCTATCATTAAAAGCACATGAATTCCTAAAAGCCTCTGAAAATAAATTAGTCTTCACATTACCATCTGCAACCATTTCACCTTAGCCAGTGATCCCATTAGCCCCTGTGCACTCTAAATAGGAGTGGGCTTGGATATTACTTAAGAAGAGATCTCCAAGGGCAGTCAAGTGGTTGCAGAGATCATAACGAGAAATTCCAAAGGTGGCACAGGTACTCTCGCATTGCTCCAGAGCCTGGACCCTGTGCTCTGAACCAGCTCTCAAAAGTGAAGATACATTCTACAGCCTGACATGGTTCCAGGATGACTGGCAAGAAGACAGGAGCCAGCGCAGGTGGAGGCCAGCAGGAAAGACCTCAGTTCTCTCTACAGTTCTCTGCTCCCTAGAGAACCTCGATAGGTTGGATCTCTCAGTCGTAACATATTCTGGACCTCCTTGTTTCTTCTAGGGTATTGATTGATGACGCCCTCCAAGTTCATGTCCTCCCAGAACCCTCAGAATGTGACCTCATTTAGTAATAGAGTCATTACCAGAGTACGGCGAGTACCTTAACCCAAAATGACTAAGAAGAAAAATAAGACACAGGGACAGAGGTTCACAAGGAGAGCACTGTGTTACAACCGAGGTAGAGAGCGTTGTGAGGCCTGTACCACTCAAAGCATGCCGAGGATTGCTGGCCACAGTGTGAGCTCAGAAGCAAACACAGTCAGTCCTCTGCCTGAGCTCCCGGAGAGGAAACAACCCCATGATCATCTTCACTGGAGATCTCTGTCTCCTAAAGTGAACTTGTTCACAGCTATTCAATGACGGCGTTTGCTGCACTTTCTTACCCTGATCTTACAGGAAAGACACCACACACCCACACACACACACACACACACACACACACACACACACACACACACACACACCACACACCATTTGGATATGGAAACTAATACATTTGGCTTCTATGTGGCCACATTCTAGAACCTCATACTTTTTCTAACCACTAATCAGCCTGGACCTTAAATGAGGGAGGGTTTTCAGGGTTGTTCTGAGAATCTTTTACTCACACTGGCCTCCTCTAAGTGGTCTCTTTATACCTGGACATTGGTGACTTCTACACTTTCATTACTGTAGAGATCTGTGGTTGAAGTAATCGCATTTGAGATGTCTCCCTCAGCCAAGCTTCCATCTGACAGGTGCACTGTGAGGTATGCTGGGTAGTGTTTTCTACACTCTGTTTTTGTTTTTTCCATCGTAAGTCTGATACCTTCCATATTTTCACCAATGGAATGGTCACCATCTAGAAAGGGTAGAGAATTGCCAAGGATGTAACTTTTTATTTGACTTCATCTCTTCACTTTCTCTAAGCACCTGAGACATGTGCATGTATACAAAAGCATATAAAATCATGAATTACCTTTCTCCCAATCTCATCTATTTCCTCTCTCTCTCTCTCTCTCTCTCTCTCTCTCTCTCTCTCTCTCTCTCTCCTCCCCCCCCCGTGTGTGTGTGTGTGTGTGTGTGTGTGTGTGTGTGTGTGTGTGTGTGTTCTGTTTGCCATAACAAAATACCTGACATTGGATGTCTCATTTTGAAGAATACAGATTTATTTGACTCCAAATTTTTTTGCTCCAAAGAGCATAACATCGGCTGTAATGAGCCCCCGGACCCCTGACAGCTGCATCATTTTGCAGCAGATGCAGTCCTGGTGGGAATCAATGAGTGAAGGAGAGATTTCACTGGAAAACAGGGATCCAGAGTTGAAGAGGGGCAGGTTTAACCTCAACCAGCCCTCACCTCTTTAAGATCCCACCCTGTATCAGCTTTGTCACACAGGGGACCAAACTTCCAATACACGAGCCTTTGGGGGACACACGGACATCCGAGTCTCAGCAGTGTGTATGTGAGCTTTCTCTAAGACTGGGTTAAGAAGGTGTTTTCTTTTAAGATAGAGATAAAAGATTTCGGTTTTATGAACCATGTTTGTCACAGCTCCTCAACTCTGCATTTTTAGTATAAAAGCAGCTACATAAAAAGCACAAACCAGTGAACACAGATGTGAACCACACTTTAAAGTTTGCTGACCCCTGCTCCAAAGGAGTGCCTCTCACTAGGGAAGCCTATTACACCAGCCAGAAACCTGAACTTACAGTCCTTCCTACACCACCCTCTCCCCACTCCTTCCGGGATGTCCCCAGTCCTGCAAACTTTATTTTCTAAATAACTCTGACCCATCCACTTCTCCGAAATTTCTTAACCTTCTTCTGCCTGACAAAGGATCAATCTTCTGACTTGTCTCATCATATCCACTCCCAGCCCCTCCCCAAGTTTTCTACACCCACAGCAGAGGAGTTTTCTCAACTAGCAAAGAAGTCGTGTGTCATGCCTGTGGCCTGTCATCTCAGCCTCCCCCCCCCCCCCATTGCCATCATGGTCTGCTTTCTTGTCGCTAATGCAAGCCTATGGTTTTAATCTTTCAGCTCCTTTTACTCACCTTTTACCATAGCTTGCCTTTGCACGTCCTCTTCCTACTTTCCAGCAATTTCCAATTCCCATTTTCACTCTTAAACATAGAATGTCTTTCTGACCCCAGAGCAAGCACCGTTCCTCAGAGAAAGCTTCCAAGACCTCTTCCCTAGACCACATCCCTCAGTATAAAGTCTTCCCGTTGGGCATGCTCTGTGCACTAGGGCCAGAAGTCATGACTGGAAGCTTCCTAAAAGCAGGGACTTTGTTTCCTTTCTACTTTACCAACTTCCCACCACTAAGCAGACCAGAAATGATGGTCAGATGAAAGATGCGAAAGCATCGTGATGGCTGTTCTCGGTTCCAATATGACAACATCTGGAATGAACTACAGTCCAGAAATGGAGGGCACACCTGTGATCTGGATATTGAAGCCGAAAAGAACACAACGCACCTTTAATCCAGATCTTGAGGTACACCTTTAATCTGGGCCATCCCTTCTGCTGGAAGCCTACTTGAGGACAATGGAAGAAGAAAAGATTCGTTTGTTCTTTGATTGCTTAAACTCACTTTGCTGTGTATTTATTGGAGTTTACTTCTTTGAGATTCCAGCTTACACAGAAGACCAGCTGAGGCACCCAGTCTTGTGGGACTGAGCAACTATTAGATCCCTGGACTTTCCATTCACAGCTAGCCATTGTTGGATTAGTTGGACTGCAGCCTGTAAGTTATTCCAATAAATTCCAGATAGATAGATAGATAGATAGATAGATAGATAGATAGATAGATAGATAGATGGATGGATAGATTCATTCCATAAGTTCTGCGACTCTAGAGAACCCTGACTAATACAGGAATCTTGAGATGATGGAGACTCAGCCTCCCCTCACTCCGGCTGTAACTGGTTTTTCTATCCATCTCTATTTTATGTATTGGAATTCCACAAGGACTGGTGTTTTGTTTTGGTTTGGTTTGGTTTTTGTTTGTTTTGTTTTTTAAAGCCAGGTGTAATGACACCTGACTTTAGGGATTTATTTACTCATTTATTTATTTATTTGGTTTTTCTTTTTTTTAATTTATTTATTTATTTTTATTTTTTGATACTTTATTTACATTTCCAATGTTTCCCCCTTTCTAGGTCTACTGTTTGGAAACCCCCTATCACCTCCCCCTCTCCCACCTCTATGAGGGTATTCCACCTCCCACCCACCCACCCACCCACTCCCATATTCCCACCTTGACATTCCCCTTTACTGGGGCCTCTAACACCCTCAGGCCCAAGGACCTCTCCTCCCCCTGATGGCCAACAAGGCCCTCCTCTGTCACATATATGGTCCGAACCATGGGTCCCTCCATGTGCATTCTTTGGTTGGTGGTCCAGCCTCCAGGAGGACCGGGGAATCAGGTCAGTTGACACTGTTGCTCCCTCCATAGGGCTGCAAATTCCCTCAGCTCCTTCAGTTCCTTCTCCAACTTCTCCATCTGGGAACTCACTCTCAGCCCAGCGGTTACTGTAAAGTGAAACTTGGGTATTCCGAACTTTTGGGCTAATATCCACTTATCAGTGAGTACATACCATGTTCATTCTTTTGTGACTGAGTTACCTCGCTCAGGATGATATTTTCAAGTTCCATCCATTTGCCTGCGAATTTCATTAAGTCATTGTTTTTAATAGCTGAGTAGTACTCCATTGTGTAAATGTACCACATTTTCTGTATCCATTCCTCTGATGAGGGACATCTGGGTTGTTTCCAGCTTCTGGCTATTATAAATATGGCTGCTATG
>CM052701.1:66405610-66431823 GCA_028551405.1 Uromys caudimaculatus | reverse complement strand
ATGTTTCTTTAGTAGCCCTGGATGTCCTAGAGCTAGCTCTGTAGACCAGGGTGACCTCAAACACAGAGATCCACCTGCCTCTGCCTGCCAAGTGTTGGAGTTAAAGGTATGTGCCACAACATACCCTAGGACTTTTTATTTGTAAGAATAGTTTAAGATGTTTGTTGCATGAGCCAGTAATCCCTCAGCCAACTTTCCATAGATAAGAGCCAAAGTGTCCGTTGGCAGGCACCTGAGTAGGAGTGGCATTCCTACACGCAGCAGTGAAACCTGCTACTTAGAAAAACTCTTGTACTTCACTCAGATGGTGAGGGTATAACATTTAAACTGTGGTTATTTTTTTAACCCACATATTTTAATTTTTAAAGATATAGCATCTTGGGTGGGGTGTATGACTAAGTCAGCAAAGTGTTTGCTTTGTATTTGTGAAGACCCACAAAGGAAGGCCAGCCGTGGGGGTCCAGTACTTGTAATCCCAAATGCTACAGAGACAGAGACCCCTGAGCCTAACTGGCCAGCCAGCTCATCCTATTTGTGAGACCAATGAAAGATCAAGCCTTCACCCATTCAGAATTATTGTAGATAGGGCTTGAAGAACCTCACAGGAGGTTGACATCAGGCCTCTGTGCACACATACAGATATGTGTGTACACCTTCACACATACATTTGCTTTTGCCCATGTGAAGACATGCACATACACACAAAATATGGCATCTGCCATATTATTTCACTTCTCAAGATTAAAGACAGCAGCACAGAGATTGTTTTGTTGTGCTGTAGAGGTCCATGTCTTAGTGGACACTCAATAGCATTAGACAGTTGCAAGTGTACAGCATTATTTTAAAAAGTACTCACACAGTCACTAGAAATAATAGCCATCATCTGTCCCTGATGAACTAATTTGTCCACTGTGCTTGCTTCAAAATGTCTATTTTCATTGTAATGATGAAATTAAATGTCTCTCCTCATTAGATCTTGGAATCACATCAAAATTATGTGTGTTGAGCCTGACGAAGTGGCGAATTCTATTTGAGTTCATTTCCTTTATGTTAAATGTTATACATCTGGTGTTTTTAAGAAAGACTGTCTTTATATATTTGGAAGGTTGTATAATATCCAAGAAAGGCTTTGAATAGGGACTTGGAGACTCAGCCTCGACCCCTGCCTCTGCCATTAACAAGACTGCCGACCCAATGGCTAACTCTTCTGCATCTGCTCTTTACCCAGAATAATGAGAGTAACAGTGCACTCCCTGCAACTGGAAGGATCATTATGAAATTCCAGAAAAATAATGTGTGGGAATGACCTGAAATAGCACTGGGAAAGTGACAGTGCTAGGCGAAGACGAGGAGTAATTATTGCTGGAATTATTTATCATCATCTGCCTTAGCCTGTTTGTTCTGCTATCACAAAATAGCTTTAATTGGGTGGCTTATAAACAACAGTAATGTATTTCTCCAGTTCTAGAGGCTGGAAAGTCAAAGGTCAATGTGTGGGGTGTGGGATATGTGTGTGTGTATGTGTGTGTCTGTTAACAGTCACAGTTAGGGAAGAGGAGGCCACAAGTTGGAGATGGGACACTTGAGGAATTGAGGGGGGGAAGGAAAGAGTGGGAATAATATAGATACAGTACTTGTGTTTGAAATTTAAAAAAAAAAAAACAAAATATATGAAATTGTTGACTTCTAGATGGAAGAAGCAGAAGCAATTTTGTGTATGTTTTAAACAATGTCATACTTAACTTCAGTTGTTAATCTGACACAAATTTACAGTCCCCTGGCAGGAAGGAACCTCATCTGAAGAACTGCCCCCATCATATTCAACTGTGGGCAATTTTCTTGCTTGTTAATTGATATAGGAGGCTCAGTCCATAGCACCATTCCTAGGCAGATGGGCCTGGGCTGTAGAGAGCAGCTGGCTGAGCATGAGCCTGAAGCAAACCAGGAAGCAGTGTTCTGTCATGCTCTCTGCTTCAGTCCCTGTTTGCAGGTTCCTGCCTTGAATTCCTGCCTTGACTTCCCTGTAAGCTCAAATAAACCCTTTCTTCCTAGAGTGGCTTTTGGTTATGGTGTTTACCACAGCAATAGAAAAGCAAACTAGAACGTATATAAAACATGGATAGATTGTATATATGGAGAAAAAAAAAACATTTTGAAAAGTGTATAATTTATTGCTTTATAAAGACAGACTTTTTTCATATAATTACTTAAAAATAAAGTTGAAAACATTGATGGCTTTCTGTTCTTTTCTGCGCCTTCTCTGTTCTGGAGGTGGGATGAGGTTGCTTCCTCAGGATACACTGAGAAGCTCTCTTTAGAAAGCTGGGTGTTCCTCCTGCTCTCTGATTTCCTGACCCGATGGGTCACTTATGAAGTGTCACATCTGTCAGAACAAAGGGGGAAAAGGGCTGGTCTCATATTTTATAGATATTTGGGTTCTGGTTTAAGAAAAATCTATGAAATATTATATGTTCAGAATGGATTTCTAAAATGGCAGACATGGGATGGGAAAAGACACAAAACTGAATATAGTGTCAGTTAAGGTAGAGGCTGGGCATGTCCAAAATCAATTTTCTCCTTCCTCTTGATAAAATTATATTTAAATGTATTTTTGGTTTTCTGTGTTTAAAATTCTGAAAAAAAAAAAAAGATAGAAGAGGGTGAATATCTATAACAACTTCCCCACCTGCATGCGTGCCCCAGAACTTGAAATAATATGATGTGAGTGACAGGGTCATAATCTGCTACAGGCCCTATCATCTCTTGAAGCAGAGATGGAAGGACTCTTTGAGATTCTTGCACATGAAACACAGAAGAGTTTTAATATTACAAAGCTTGTTTGAGATAATCTAGTCTGGGGTAAAGAAATAGGCTTCCATCTTAGATGTCACTTAAAATATATTGACTGAGTTGCCAGGATGGCTGGACTAGAAGAGATTTAAAAGGCACATCCATGCTGTCTTAGACAGGGTTTCTATTCCTGCAGAAACATCATGACCAAGAAGCAAGTTGGGGAGGAAAGGGTTTATTCAGCTTACATTTCCACATTGCTGTTCATCACCAAAGGTAGTCAGGACTGGAACTCAAGCAGGCCAGGAAGCAGGAGCTGATGCAGAGGCCATGGAGGGATGTTACTTACTGGCTTGCTTCCCCTGGCTTGCTCAGCTTGCTTTCTTATAGAACCCAAGACTACCAGCCCAGGGTTGGCACCACCCACAATGGGCCACCCCCCTTAATCACTAATTGAGAAAATACCTTACAGCTGGATCTCATGGCGGCATTTCCTCATCTGAAGCTCCTTTCTCTATGATAACTCCAGCTTGCATCAAGTTGACACACAAAACCAGCCAGTACACATGCTGAACAGAGTAGTGTGTTGTAATGGAGCCCAGAGTCTGGGCTGGCCTTGGAAATGGAACATGATGATAAGTGAATCAAGAATTTGCCATACCAGCTGTCTTCCAACTCATGGATCTACAAGAGAGATGCAAGATACATAGTTGCAACTGATTCAGGAGTCTGATGGCTCCCAGCTGTGCCACCGCCCTTCAGCGCTCCAGACCTATCAGTGCCCACCCCCACCAAGTTCATAAGAAGAACCTTCACTCCCCGTCCCTATCACGCTGCACCTCCTTTGAATCTGTTTGAATTAAATACACACCAGACCCAATGAGGTCTGTAAGGATAGACACTCTTCAATTATAATCATCTGAGATCCTGTTTCTCTAGCCCAGTTTTCTTCTTTCCTGGGAAAAGATGGCTCATGATGGGTTTGGGGAAAGGAATTATTTTGAATAGAAAATTTGATTAAATCATCCTAACTTGACTGCTGATTTTTGCAGGCAAGTTTCCCACTTGTTTGTTTTAACTTCAGCTGCCAATCAAACAAGATCTTATCTTCATAGGTCACAAGCCTGAGATCCCGCCCTTTATATCATTTATATAGCCTTTGTATCTCTCCAACCTCCTTTTCCACATGCTGACAGTTAATAATAGCTATGTCTTTTTGGTTTTCAGATGAAGACAAACTTTTTCAAAGATAAAAAACAAATCAACCAAGGAAAGTAACATTTCTACTTGGGTGCTAAAATTCTTAACGATAATAACAGATTTCACACATAAAAAGCATAAAGCTTAAGCCAGGCCTCAAAATATTTGTCCAAATTTTGCAGCTTAAATAGTCACAAGCCCTGCTATATATCCTGAGCTTTGAAATGGCTGTGGCACTGGAAAAGACTAGCCTCCACTCAAGTCGTCCTCTGAGCTCCACACATGTGCTGTGGTATACAGTATACACCTATACACATCCTGCACACATACTTGCTAATGCTAATGGTGATGATGATAATAATAATAATAATAAATTGAATTATTGCTTAAAAAGAGAATTTTATGACTAATGGATTATGGACCTCTGGAAGCACTGTACAACGAACTCAGAGAAGGGTGAAAAAGGAGTGGTCAATTGGAGCAGTTCATGAAAGGGGCATTCAGGTATCAGTGTATGAAAAAAATGTATTTTCAGAAGTCTGTAAAATGACAGGTGTGAAGGGCAAGAGAATGAATCTCAGGCTTCTCAGCAGAAACGTGAGCAACAGGAGGTTTCAACCCAACACGACCCCCTCATGACTGGAGAACATGAACTCTCCAGCACTGAGTTCCAGCTATCACCAAAGGTGGCACACAGAACACACAGTGTTGTTTGACATGGCAAAGAAAACACAGAATATCAGTAAAATTTGAAACTGCATGCAATCCTGAAATAATATATGCCCAGTGTGATGCTTGGTACATCATTTTATAGAAATACTATTCATTATTTGGCTGGCACTCAGATCTTACTGTGGGCCCTTCGTTTTACCTGAAAACCTTAGAGTTGGGAAAGGAAATGAAACAGAGTCTGCATAGAAATGATCCCATCTAAATGATCCTGGTAGCTCATTAGGGCAGAGCTAGACCTGAGCCATCTACCTGCCAGACTAGTGCCCTCCCTCTTCCCATTTGCCAGGTTGACATTCTTTTCTTCGCATTCTTCATTTGTATTTCTTGGCCTTAAGATTTTTGTGGAGTCAAACACTAGCTCTCCACATGTCCCTACCACTTTTTGACTTGGCCAGCCACTTCAAGGTCATTGTGATGTTCCCATTTCTATCCCAGAGACCATATTCACACATTCTTGTGTACCAAGAGGGAATAAAATTGCCAGTTTCTAGAAACAGGGAGAAGAAATAACTTCCTCAGTCACATCCTCAAATCTACAACACTGAAAGAATACAGCCCTAACAAACCAGAAATGAAATCACCACTCGTTAATATCAAACAAGCTGGGCATAGATGTATGCTGCTGATCCCAGCACTTAAAGGTGAAGTCAGGCTAGCATCCTCAAGTTCATGGTCATCCTCAGTTATGTTGTGAGTTTGGAACCAAGCTGGGATACATTAGACTCTGACTCAGACAAATAAATAAATTAGGAGCTGGTGAGTTGGCTCCATCAGTTAAATGTCTGCTGAGCAAGTGTGAGGAACTAAATTTGATCTCCAGCACTTACACAAAAAGCTGAACTGGGTTCGGATGCTTAAATGTATAATCTCACATCTGGATGGGGACAGGAGGATCCCATGGGCTATCTGGCCAGCCACTATAGTCAAAATGCTGCACTCTGTATTGTGAGAGACTTGTCTAAAAAGGAAACAATAACGATAAAACAGAGAGTGATAGAAAAAGATATCTCACATCAACCCCTGCCTCTCCATACATGAACACAAACATGCACGCACACACACACACACACACACACACACACTCACTAGCACACACACATACACACAAACACAAGCACACAAACATGGACACACACACACTACCACCACCACGCACCCATCCACCCACCAATGAATTTAAAAATAAGTACAAATAGCATATTTAAATATGTTTAGATTTCTTATCCTTGGTTGATTATCCTCAGGGTTTGTCAGGAAAGCTGCCTCTTTTTATGAGCAGTGAATAAATACCAAAATTAAGTACTTAAAGTTGGCTTACAATACACCTCAGTGCAGAGCCAATAAATTAATAAAATGTGATACATTTTCAGATCCCTTGAGGGGAAATCCACAGCTAGCAAGGAGACAAATTCGCAGCAGCGTCACACAATGGTGCAAGCTATTTTTTCCATTCTCTGGGTGGAAAAGCTCGGATGATTTTTCACTGCCAACTCCCACATCTATTCCTTTTAAAATATATATATGGTTCTTAAAACATATTTCCTCATTGAGATTTTCATGTTCTCTTTTTTCAATTGCTTTTGAAAAATGCCAACTTCCAAACAAGAATTGCAGACAGCTTTTATCTTATTTAGTCAAGTGTTTTCTGTGCATTGGGTAATCAGTGGGGCACACTTATCCTGATGTTGGGCAGGGAATTGCATACCCAACTCTTATTACCATTCATAAATTATTGTTCCCATATGCACTATCCCGAAAATGGACCCCAGCGGACTTTCTCTGGGCTCTGTACTCCTGAGGTTGGTAGTGTTAGGAATCTCACCAGAAGTCTGGAAAATGCCAATTAAAAGGCAAATTCTCTGTTCTCATTCCAATAATTCTGACTAAAGCAACACAACATAAGGAGATAAAGGTGAATTATTTTCTATGTTTTGCATAAATTTTAAAATATATTTTACTACAGAATGCAGTATAATACCCCCAGAGAGTTCTGTTTACAAATCACTTAAAGACACATGATGTCCTCAGCTAGTTCTCATAATTATAATGACCTTGGGTATTTTTTTCATTGAAGGAGTCCTGGTGATTGAGGTTTGAACCAGCATAGAATTAAACGGGAACATGAAAATTCTCCTATTTTTTAAGGTACAGATGAGATACTTGATATGGGCAAAAAGTAATCAGATCAGGGTTGAGCCTCCCACATCATAAAAAAAAATACTGCTATATAGTTACTCATGGTCTGGGAGACTCCACTTCGGGGGAGAGGGGCCACCACATAGACTCAGCTAAGGGCCCAGGAGGGTGTGAAATCAATACTGACTTCTGTTTATTGAATTTCTGGGCATAACAGATTGAACAGGGTGCCAATCCTGCCCTCCAGGGACTTCCAATTCAAGAAGACAACTTTAAAGATACATCTAAAAGACGTTTCTGCCTGAGGATGCTGGATCCTTTATGCTGGACCTTTTAGTAAAGTGGTCACGGTGTTCCAGCCTCATTTCCTTCTCATTGTTTTAAAAACTTAAAGCACTGACTTAACTATCAGAGGAAACATTTTCATTTATTTCCTTTGCTCTATTTGTAAGCGTTGCCCCTTCTCCCCCCGCCCCCTGCAAAGCTGTCTTTCTTTCTGAGGGAGTCTTTATTAAAAATGGCTGCCACAAAATAATGTAGCCACATAATAATATACAATGACCAGCTAAATAAAAAGAAATACTGTGGCTCAAAGGAAAGAAAGAGAGGGAGGGAGAGAGGCAGGGAAGGAGGGAGGAAGAAAGACAAAAGGAAGGAGGGGGAAGGAGGGAAGGAAGGAAGGAAGGAAAGGAAGGAAGGAAGGAAGGAAGGAAGGAAGGAAGGAAGGAAGGAAGGAAGGAAGGAAGGAAGAAAGGAAGGAAGGAAGGAAGGAAGGTCGGGCACTCCCATAGAAGAAAACAAACAAATCATTAAAGACACAGGACTATTTTTCAACACTAGCAGTGAACCTCCCTTCTATGGACCTAAAATCCGTCCTACTGGTGAGCAGGTTGATTGTATGGGTCTATTTTATCTTTATTAGAGAGGTTGATGAAGCTTTTGATGTTGCAAAAAAACCACAATATAGAATAAATCAAACATCATTTTCACAGGCCTGCGTGCAGTGCGGGACTTGAGGCTTTTTACAGTCTAGCCCACCAGCGGCCAAGCATTCCTCAGGATTATTAACATCGTCTCCCACAAATTCCTCTCCCAGCCTAAGACCTCATTCTGATTCATGGACTAGTAGCAGGGACTACTTTCAAAAAAAAAAAATCTGTTTTGCTTAGAGTATCTATTTAGTTTCAACAAAACAAATAGTCGCACATATTAAGGAATATGGTGTTTTAGAAACAAAGAAAGCAGCCAAGATTACAGGAAAGTTAACTGTTCCCTGGGGAGAAACCCTAGTGTTTAAACTGTTTCATCAGCAACAACTCGGAAATTGTTTTAATGGTGTTTTGAACATCTTATTCTTGTAAAAATAATGCCTGTGCTCACAACACACAGTGGATGAAATCTAGGCTACAAGTTGGGCAAGTTGGCGTTTATGGGGTCTGGCTGTTTCTATACTGTCCGTTTAAGCCAGTAAGAAAGGCACAGAAACAACCTATGGCCTCTGTACTGTTGACAACAACAACTACTTTCAGATTACAGAGACAGTTACCTTCTAGTCCTAAATTACTGGGCAAACCCCACATCATAAAGCCTATTTAATAGCAGCCAACAAAAAAATCACAGAGGAAGCATAACTGAAGCCCTCTATTTATGTAAGAACAAATATGTGCCTATGGAGCTAGCTTTCTCTTCTCAAACGAAAACACGTTATCCCTTTCTTCTGTTCTGATAATCTAGGCCTCCATTTACAAATGGAGGCCCCTAAATATTCAGAAGGATGGACTCTTCCTACATTCTAAAATCTACTTCTGCATCTGCCTGCGGAGATTGTAGGGAGTCACAGGGAGAAACTACACTACTTTTTGATTTTTAAATCGTGCTGAGGGTGTGGGGTGTCATAAATTTCTGCTTTTGATATTAACCTGACAGTAGCTATTGTGTAATTTATGATTATTTTAGTGTGAGAGAGAAGCCTTCTCATAAATTTAAAAAGTAAAAGTAAATAAATTATCTCCACTCCATGCAGGCTAGCACCAGTAGACTACCTTGAAGCTTCAAGATTGTCAAAGGATGGAATTTTCACACACACACACACACACACACACACACACACACACACACACACACACACACACACACACACACAAGCTTATGCTAAGCTCAGGTCTTAAGTCTGAGGCACCACAGCCTTGGAATGTGACAGTCTCTCCTTCCTTGGTCTAAACTACGAGTGCTGTTCTTCCGCGGGATGTTTTGCTTTGCCTGGGTAAAGCCTGTTTGAACTGGCCTATGTTTGGAGGCAGAAGTTCTTTGGTAATACGTGTCATTATTTATGTACAAGAAAGTGAAACGTTGTTAAATTAATTAGAAAGTGTTTTGAAAAAGGATCTTTTTTTTTTAAATCAACTAAAACAGAAATCTTCGCGTAAAGGGGGAAAGAAGGAGAAACGATTCAAATCCAAAGGTGATTGTTTGCAGAGAGCCTGCCGCTCCTTTTGTGCCTAACTGAACCATGCCAGGAGCCCTCTTGAATCTCTTCAAGAATACAGTTTCAGATCATCTGCATTCAGGGCCAGAGTCATGGCCCTGGAACCGATAATTGCCTCTGACAGGATTTAATTACCTTCTCTAGGACCTTTTCTCTGTTTGATTGGAGACCACCCCCTGCCTCCGATCAAATCAGACAGTAATAACACGCTGAAGCGCAGCAGCCAATCACGAGTCAAGTCTGAACAGTGACCTTGCTGAGCCGAAGCTGATTGGTGGTGTCAGCCTTGTCAACGGTGTCAGTGAACCATCAGACAAGAGCGAGCGAGGGGGGAGCGCAGGAGAGCCTGGGAGATAAGAGACCCGCATTAACGCTAATGGAGGCTGTCAGCATTCAAGGCTCCAGGCCTCCTTGCTAGCGGCCTTGCACAAAAACAAAAATATGGGAGAACTCACACAAGTCTAAAATATTCAGAAGAGGAACGAACACGTTCGTTTTTCCAGTGTGGGGAAATCTATTCAAGGTATAATTCACATGCAATTCAGATAAAATGACAGATACAGGCACAGTGTGTGACAGAATAATTTTTATGAAAAGAAATAAGGTCCCACAGAATAACTAGATGCATTTGGGGGCTGCTAGGGTCTGGGGCGGGGAGGGGACTACGGGACTTTTTCATTTTTAAGTATAGGACTGAGAGACATGGGTGTGTAAGAGGCACTACAAAATTCTGCTTTTAATACCAAGTTGACTTAGTTGCTGTATTATTTTTGACTGTTTTAATGTGAGATGCAAGCCTATACAAGATCTTAAGGAGAGCAAATACACTCATTAAATGGCCAATTTTTATGTAGCTATCATTTTAAAGTTGTTTATAGTTATGCATTATTGGAATGATTTGTACATATGTATATATCTCCACCAAGACATAAAATTTGGCTAACCTCTGTTCCTTTTGCAGATCTGGTTCTTCTTAGAAGAATAACATCAAGACAATGTGAACTCAAATAGGCAGAAAATGTTACCAAGCAGCTGAGCCTTGGAGGAAGACATTGTATTATTAGGTCTATACTCATTTAGAGTTTAATTTATTCATTACATTTTTCTATAAACTAAGTAATCTTCCTTGTTACATTTATTTTGTTTATGACTCATTTACCTCCTTACAAGTTCAGCAAGAATTATGAAAACAAATTTACAGAAGCTTGTTGGATTTTTCTTAAAGACTCCTCATCAGCTACATGTAGTAGAAATGAAGTGTTTACTACTTGTATGCAATGTATGTCTTACATACATATTTTAAGAAGTTTGGTCCCATCTATTTCTCTCAAAAGAAAGAGAGTGTTTTTATGACTCTGTACTGTAACCAAATGCTCTGTTACTTTTAAAAATAATGTCACCTCCCACGAGTGTAAGGCCAGCTCCTCTGACATCAACACTGAGAGACTTCTTTGTACCATTTCCTGCTTGGTGGTGGACTTCCATGGAAACAGCTACTGTGGAAGATTAGTGATTTTTTTTAAATTCCTCCTTTAATTTTTTATCCTCCTGCTCACCAAGAAAGACATATTTAAATAAAGAATTTCCTTCAGATCTATGATTCTTCTCTGTTGTAGTCATGAATGTAAAAGACGGTTTAATTAATGTATAAATAAATCATGTTTTTGTATTGGATGCAAGTATGCAATGGATTTGGTAAGCTGAGATGATTATTTTCACTTTTGGGAGATTTTTTTTTTAAACAGACCAGAGGGATACAGCACCACCTTGAAATTGTTCTTTTTTTTCTCAGTCTTAAGATTAAAACACGTCATCTAGGGGGAAAATATCATGCACAGAAAATCAGAAACCTTAGAGTCTACTTCCGGCTTAACCATTGTCAAACGATCCACATTGGGTCAAACTGCTTTGTTTACGTGAGTGTTGGTATTCTCGGCTTTTTATAAAGTGCAATTAGAATGAGGTTACCCAAAGAACTGGAAGTTTGTATAATGCAAGTAGCATCGCCATGGCAACATGCTAACAGTTGTGATTCTCAGGAATTGTCAGTTGTGAGCTGCTAGGCTCTGCTGCATCAGGCCTATCATATCGCACACTCACAGACCACTGCTCAGACCCAAACACACTTGACCAGTATAGAAAAGTAGATAACACCTGTCACTATCGCTGTCGACACTAGGACCAAACATGCCAAGTCCCTTGGCTCTTTCTGATCCCTACTTTTTGCCACTTGGAATTAATAAGTTGTACTCAGACAAGAGATGAAGTGTGACTGAAACAGCATGACAAACTTTTCATTTCTAGACTCTAGAGACACCCTGTAATCTTAACCCTGGGACAGCAGGACAAACATTTTCTAGAAACAGGGCTAAACACGACCTAATTCACATGTGATGATACTAATCTATTTCTGATTTATGTTATCATAACACATTTCAAGTAATAGTCACTTCGGACCAGTATCTCCAACTCCCAAATATATAGAACTCATCTGAAAATAAGTACAAATTGGAACTACTTTCAAAGTGTCAAAGAGAGCCAAACACACAAGTATATACACCTCCATGCCAGAAGGATTTGATGTCTCAAAGCAACCAGTCAAGAACACTTCCTTTCAATAGAGGATTTTACACTTTCCAAAGACAATCTGCCCCAATCCTGAAGAGACAACTTTGGCTGCCTCATCTTTAGCCAGCTCAGAACAGACTGACCTCTACATAAGGGCAAGGCGTGATGCCAGGACCGTGGCTTCCTTTAATGAGAGCACTGCCCTTGCCCTTCTGGGGTGAATCACTAAAATTCATCTGACTCCACCCACTTTATAGTCCTCGTTTGCTTGTTCTGTGCACTTTAAGATGCTTTCCTGGAGACAATGCAGCCTGTGCTCATCCTTATGGTTTATATTTTTACAATTAAAAATTTTACAGTCAAAAACCTTATGTGCACTGTGTGGTATGTTTGTGTATGTGCACACGCTTTGTTAATAACTAAAAGTCGACAATGGCACGATTATTTTTTTCCAAATGGAAGACAGAAGACAAACCAATCTTTTGGTCAGTGGCCTTGTAAAACAGATAATCAAGCCTCCTGTAGCCCTCAGTTACGCTTCTACCTTTTAGTTAGGGAAATGATAAAACAAAATGCTTTTTGGTCCTATCAAAATGGAATATACTACCAAAACCTGGTCGATTAGAGAGAAGCCCTGTTCCCAATCCCTGTCACTGCATAACCCAAGTTACACAACAGAGTGACTCTAATTGCAAATTCAATCACTCTTTGACTGTGGCTCAGAAATCAATTGCTAGTAAAATATGACACTCAGTCACTCAAAACAATAGAATAGTCAATATTTCACCATCAGCAGCCTAGTTAGGACCTATTTCAATACAATAAAAATCCAGGTCTTTGACTGTGCCAGGCAAACCTTTTCTGTTCTTTGTAACCCTGCCTAACATTCCCAGCAATCAAAGCCATGATGAAAAGTTAAATAAAATCACGAGGATGCCAAGACTTATAGGGAGAATTTCATTCAAACACTTCTGAGCTCAGACTTGGAGCTTCCCCTTTAATTGGTATTGATTGTTCAGTTCTCCTGTATCCTTGTGGCTTGGCAATTTAAATTTAGACATAGCTCATTGAAGTGAGAGGGAGAGCAAGATGGACTGGAGGTGGGGGGCAGGGGAGATGGGAAAGCCATGTGTTCAATCAGACAGTCTAGAATCTGAGCAGAGATGATAGGATCCTGGTAGCTGTACATAAAATGGAAGTTGCAATGCTGTTTTCCAACAAAAGCCCCACTGGCATCGTTCTTCTCTACCTGCAAAAGAGAAAGGGTAGAACTCAGAGGTGAAATCAGACATCGACCCTAGGAGCTGGGAAAGTGGGTCAGTGGGTAAGAGTGCTGGACCTGTGAGCACAAGGATCTGTGTTTGAATCCCCAGTACCCACGAAAAGGGCCAGCACAGCTGCATGGTCCTGTAATACCAGCCCACCCACCCAGAGGGTGGCGTGAGAGACAGAGATATGTGGATCCTAAGAATTTGCTGGGCCTACCAGAAATGAAAAATCAAATATCAAAACAACATCACCAACAAAAGACGGTGTATTTTTGGTTCACTGTGAGAGACCCTGTCTTAAGCCAATAAGATGGGGAGGCTCCTGACTTCCTGCTCTGGCCTCAGTGCAGACTCCCAGTCACACGCCCACCTGCGTGCATGCGCACTGATTTGCTGGAAACATAGGGACACAAAGAAAGAGAACCTTTGTAGGAAACGGGTAAATGGATAGTCTTGAAGCTTTGAATGTTTCTAACCCTGACATTCCTTGTGCGATTTTCATTTCTTACTTATTGGCCCAATCATGAGATCCAAGTGAGGAAAATCTCCGTTTTTCTTTCTCAACCCTGGACTTTTAAGATATTAAGAGATGACTCACACATTTCAGTTTAAACTTCCCCATCACTTACAACACATCCAAGGCTTATATTCTTCAGTCACAGAAATGTTATTATTGTAACAAATTTAGGGTTTACCCATGTGCTTGCTAAGAGGTATACTAGAAAGACTCCATCTGATTAACTGCACTGTTTATTTACTTTCAGACACACACTTTAAAGGACCTGCACACAAAAGGCTCAGAAATGCTTCCAAAATGAAAAACTCCAGTCGAGTGATTACTTAGCTGGCAAAATGGATATTTCAAGTTGCAAAGACAGCTAATTGTGGCCTGCCTCGGGAATGACAGGTCTATAATTTTTAGTTTTGTGTGCATTGAAAGCCAGTCACCTTGACACTCAGTAGTCCATTATCCACCGGCCACCACCATCTGATGATGATCAAGGAATGACAGGCACTTTCCATTATGGGTGATGAAACACGCTGTGTTTTATTTGGATAAAGCTGCCCTAAGAAAAGAGAGCCAGGTGCCTATCCCTCCCCGTGAGCAACAAGCATCCTGGAACACCTTTAGTTACAAAGGAGCGACTTCTTTGTCCTGCGTAATAACAACCTTCAGTTACTCTGGGTGCTGGTTGCCAACATCCGTTAACATGTCAGGATCCGGGCCTTTTAAATATAAATTTTGCCTCTTACTGTCAAGAACTCTCTCCCATTAAATTATATTATGTTGGAACTTGAAACCTGGCTAAGCTTGTGTTCCATGGGAAATTTAATGCATTCTTTGCTTGTGCATGTCTATGTAGTGTGTGTGTGTGTGTGTGTGTGTGTGTGTGTGTGTGCGTGCGCGCGCTAGTGCATATGTGTATGTGTATGTTTGTATATGTGGGGAGCCATGTACATGTGAAGGCCATGGGTCAGCATGAGGCGTCATCCTCTGTAAATATTCAACTATTCTCTCACTGAACACGAAGCTTATTGATTTCACTAGTATGGTTGGGCAATAGGCTCTGGGAATACATCTGTCTCTCCCTCTGCAACACTGGAATTACAAGCCTTTGTCACCATGCCCTAAACAGCTTTTAAGATGGATTCTGGAGATGTGACAAGCACTTTACCAAAGAGTCCACCTTCTCAGCTTCCATCTTAAAAAACAAACACACACCCTCAAAGTTATCATTTTAATTGTTCCATGTATTCATGAAGTAGTGAGATCCGACTAAAGCAAGATGGAATCTTGCTACCGTAGTTGATCCATTGACTTGCTTCAACTTTGAGTGCTCAAATTATCTTATAGAGCTTCAAATCATTACCCTAAAGAGGATGAGACAGAAATTTCATCTTCTGTCCCTGCATCGGCATGCTTCTGCTTCTATATAACTAATTAAAGTTGCGGTTGTAAACTATTGTGACCAAGAATGTCACACTAGCAATTTTGGATTTTGTCCAGAAGAGTGGTACGGATGCTTCCAGCTGCAAACCATGCTCCCTAACTGCAGTGTGAACAGAAAGGATGGCTGCCCGTCTTGCCCAGCAGGAAATTAGAAGGCATGCCCTTGGTGATTCTGTGTATCGCAGCGCTATTGAGAACTGAGTCCTTGCTGTCCAAAGTGAGAAGGGCACTTCCTGCTTATCATTGGTTATCAAAGTCATAGTAGTAGCTCCAGCACAAAAGTTTCTTCAAAATATCCCCTAAAGAAGAAAGGGGAGAGTGAAAAGAGGCCTCTCTGGTTATTAGGAAGTAAAAATTCACCCAGAGTTCTTAGGGTAAACTAAGTGATGGCCACCATATCTTGGTTGTAGTTTCCGGAGCCCATGAGTGTCACCTTATATGGCAAAAGGACTTGGCAGATGTGATTCCACTAGAGATCTGGTGATGGACAGATTCTTCTGGAAATACCAAGGCCCTAAATAGAACAGTAAGTGTCCTGATAAGAGGGAAACAGTGGGAGACTGAGCACAGGAGAGAAGTGAAGGAGACAATTCAAAAACCAGGAGGCTGACTTGACAGAAGGAAGGACTCATGGGCTAGGAATGCAGGAAATTCCCAACGCCCTATCACAGGTGGTTATCACCAAGATGCCTTTTAACTGAAAAACAAAGGAAAAGCTTAGGCTGGAAAAGACAAGGACTCTGGTTCCCCAACCCCCAGCCCCGCCTTAGTAGCCTAAAGAAACTGTGGATCAGGTGCTCCACTCTAGCCCCGTGAGACTGATCCCAAGCCTCCAGTCTCCAGAACTAGAAGAGACTAAAACTGCCTCTTCGTTATGTTAAATTGCTCATGATTTTCACAGTAGAGGCATAGAAGCAAATGCAAGTCCTCAGAAACTTGCTTTTACTTCAGATTGGCCAGCTACCTCAGTCACATGTCTACGTGCCAGAGAAGCTGGCACATAGGAAGAAGATGACTGTATTAGACCTCCGCTGATTTGTCAGTCCCACTCCTTACTTGGCTAAGCGGGCTGCTGGCCTGAGAGCCATTGACAGTAAGGAAGTCAGCCATCTGAAAGCTCTAAAAAGCTTAGAAACTCCGAGGTTGTTTCCATCCTGAGATATTTTGAAATGATATCCAGTTACACTTCTGCTTAGTGACTAGTCCTAAGTTTCTCAAAACTTAGGCAAGTAACAGTTCTCTGTGGTCAACTACTGTTCACTCTTTCAACCGGATTCCATGACTCTCCAAGAACACAGCCTTACCAATCTTTTACCGTCTTTCTTCCTCAGTAATGTGTGGGTTCCTGTCCGTGAGAAGCAACCCCACTCATCCTCACCCTGCACTTTTCTATGACCATTTTAAACAGCAGTTTCTCAACAATGTTTTTCCCTGGTGTTTGCAGCCTGTTGTGGCAATCCTGGAAATATTCATTCTCTTCATTTTATGTAACACTCAACAGGCTGCAAACTACCTGCTTGGTGGTGTTTTATCACTCAGCTGAGGTGAAACCTGCTTAGAATGACAAGAAACGCCCTCAGAGAGAGGCCAGGCTGGGAAATGAGATCAGCCCTGATGATGTGTGAGAAGCCAAATGCAAGAAGGTGACACCATCTCCCACTGATGTGCTCAGTGAGCACCGATGCCTCCCTTGTGTGAAGCCAAACTCTTGACTTCAGTCACCTCCCTTGACGCCATTTTCATCACAGTCCCTAACAGGAAAGCTAATATATTACATTAAAAATACTGGAAAGGAGCCATGCTAAGAGAATGTCCTAAGAAAAGTGAAAGAGGTGAAGATGACACCCTCTACCATAAGTTCGTGAGTCCTGATGACTATTCTTTGCAACAGGGCCAGACACAAAGTATTTGCCATAAAGACGATTATATTTATTAAGCAATGGCAGCAAATTAGACACTAAGGCTGTGCAAGTATATGGCATAAGCTTTTTATCCATCAAATGACCAGATGCATCAAATCACCTAAAAGTATTTCTTAAAATTTAACCCATACAACCTACATATCCTAGAATCACTTCCAGTATTTGTTTGAATAAAATTCTTTTCTGCTCTTTATTTAGACTAATTCTTGATGTGTAGCCCTGGCTGGCCTAGAATTTGTAGTCTAGATCAGGTGGACCTGGAACTCAGAGATTCACCTCCCTCTGTTCCTAAAGTGATGATACTAAAGATGCCCCACTATGCGTGTCTTAATAATATTCTTAAGTCCATCCCTTAACCTACTGTTAGGATTTTCTTGAAGTGAAACACTCCAGTGATTTTAGGCAACAAAAGTTCAGTAATTGTCATTATTGAAATAAAAAATAAATTACTCTGTTAATTTTTACCACCTAAGAATCCTTTTGTTTTTATTTTCGTGAGTCTAGTATCTTCATACCATCACACAAGCACCAGCCTTTCTTCTGTGTGCATTTAGCCCAGGGTATTCCACACATGCATCAGTGAGGTATCACATCAGCCCAGGAATTCTGCATCTACTCTTCCACAAAGCTGTGGAACTAACACACTGTTCACAGCCCAGGACAGCGGGCATTGGGGGGTGTGTATTTCATCTAATTTCTTACAAATAATGAACAAATCCTATTGGTTTTAATGGTATTCTCAAGTCCACATTTTGACATAAATTATTTATTCTACTAATTTAATGGCAAACAGTCACCAAGGTGAACTTAAGGCAATAATTTCACAAGTATATTGAGTACAGGTTAATTATTTAGGTGCCTCAAACAGCCTTGCAATAATGAACTCTCCTGGGTAGAGCCCCATAAAATACATTCCTCAGCTTAAAAGGGTAGAGAGGGGGTATATATAATGCTTTCAAGTTTCTTATGTTGAGGTTTATGGAACTTTCTGAATTGTACTGAAATTTTAAGGAAAAGCACAGAAATGTTTGTGTGAAATAAACCAAAAGGGGAAACCAAAATGAAGGCCAGGGAGAGCTAGTGTTTCTATAAAACCTTTATGTGAAAGTTCCAAAAATTATCTTAAGTCACAAAATTATGGAAGTTAAAATACTAAATAAAAAAGTTTTAAGGCATGACTTGTTTTGTAAAGAGTCCTTGACTTCCTCCATTTGTGATTTACGGACTTAATATCTATAGTAGAGTTCGCTCAGTGCAAATCACTCATTAATTTAATTACAGTAGATAACATGGCTAAAAATACCCATCCAGGCTGATGGAACAGTGGCTTCCAACCACTGTGAATTGGCACTCCCCAGTGTTCTGTGTGCTTTCCACATGTGTGCGCCAAAGTTCAGCCACTCTGAAATCTGTATTTTTATAAAGTAGGAAGCATACTGTAAGACCAAGTAAGGAAACGGGCAGCTCCCACACTGCAGCAGCAGCAGCCTGCAGGGTAAAACCTGGGAGAGTTGTGATACTCAGAGCTGTTGAGAAAACTACATTTTCTGCAAAGCTTTCGACTTTAGCTTTTGCATGTGCAGATCAAGACTATGTTTTTATCTGAAGCAACAAGAAGCCAAAAGACTTCTACCTCCACAGTGTGATATTGCTGGATATTAATGCTCTCCCATGTTCTACCCAAAATCTCTGAAGTTGATGATGACTGAGTGGGTAAAGTGCTTGGTTGCTCAAGTGTGAGGACCTGAGCTCAAATCCTGCAAACTCCCCCAGAGAGAGAGGGAGAGAGAGAGAGAGAGACAGAGAGAGAGAGAGAGAGAGAGAGAGAGAGAGAGAGAGAGAGAGAGAGAGAGAGTGTCAGGTGTGGCAGCATGCGTCTGGAATTCCAGAACTCCTTAGGTGAGATGGGAGTCTGAGACAGGAGTATATCAAGAAGCTCACTGGCCAGCTACCTGGGAGGGCAGAGTGGCAAAGAGCAGAGACCAGGTCACAAAGAAAGTAGAAGATGAGAACTGACCCCCATAGTTCTACTCTGAAGCACACAAAGATACCATGGCACATCCACACTCATTCATGAACATGCACATACACACACACACACACACACACACACACACACACACACACACACATGCACGCACACACACACACCATAAATTAACTAATAATGAAGTCTCCAGAGTTGAGATCCACTACAATTTTGAGAGTCCAGACTAGGTCTTTAATGTTTGGGAGAGAGATTTAATATTTTAAGTTCCACAGTTCTGTTACTTAAGCTACCTCTAATTTTCAGAATGTTCACAAAAAGACTTTATAATCACACTTCCTCCACCAGGGTCTGCCCTTTAAGTTTAATTTGGCACAAATATTTCTCTTCTTTCGCCTGGAATTTCAGTTTTTCTTTTTTTTTTTTTTTCCGAGACAGGGTTTCTCTGTGTAGCCCTGGCTGTCCTGGAACTCACTCCGTAGACCAAGCTGGCCTCAAATTCAGAAATCCGCTTGCCTCTGCCTCCCAAGTGCTGGGGTTAAAGGCGTGCGCCACCACTGTCCGGCTGAGTTTCAGTATTTCAAGGAAGTTGTTTCAAAGGGACATATGCGAGGTATGTGCAGACAGGAAGGAAGAAGTCTTAATCTATTTGGGTTTGCAGTTGGAGCATTCCAGAGCTTAATGTTTCATAAAAGAACTGAAAATCATGGAGAATATGATATAATTCCTGAGGATGGTTAATGTATTTGTAGAAGAGTTGAAAAATAACATGTAGAGAGTACCTCAGTTCCCCTGCGGAGAGGTAGCTCAGCAGTTATGAGCTCTTGCAGAAGACCTGAGTTCAGGTTCTAGCACACTTGAGCACCAAGTGGATGATGAGAGCTGATCCCCATGGTTCTACTCTGAAGTCCACAAGATACCGAGGCACACCCACACTAATTAGGTCACTAATTACACCACTGTCCATAACTCCAGCTCCAGAGGATTTGATGCCCTCTTCTGGCTTCCACTGACACTCATACACACATGGTTTATTCAAACACAGACACATATAAATTTTCCTAACTCTAAATTTAATTTTTTTATTTCCCTTCCTCATAAATTGTTTTAAAATCACTTTAAATTGCCCGTTGTCAAAGATCCAATGTCCCTTCACTTGACATTTTTCCCACCTCTGCTTTCTCATGAAGATAATTAGGAACATATTTGACTGTTTTCTGGATACTTCACATCCTATTGGGAATCAGATAAATAAAGCATAAGAAGGAAACCTTTCAATAACCCATGTCGGTATAAACCCTGTCACGCCAGCGTCATGGCTTCTTTCTGCTTCCTCTACTCCAGTGACATCAGTACATTATTCATTGTCCCTTTGTTCCACTCAGTATTTAGGAGGAATATCAGTCCTCCAAAGCCATTTTTGAAAGCCCAGCAAACAGTGAAGCCTCGTCGCTTTTGCTCATAGTTACAAAAGAAGGCTCTCTTACAAGCCTGAAATAGTTTCCTTTTTGAAGACCCCAGTCCTGCAGCTTATGTAGAATGTCATAGCTCATTTTACTATGTTGTTCATGGCAAGCTCGTATTTGTCAGGGTGAGGAGGGGATTAAATGACGTGAACCCTCAGCTCAGAGCTCTGAGTTTCCTGAAGCTCTGACCATGACTTACTACAGAATTAACTACTTAAGATGTCATATCTAATCTTCCTTCCCCTAAAACAACACTGATGCTTCACCTCTTGGTACTCTACATGCTTTTGAATGAGTGGCAGGATCACACAAGATTTTAGCATTTATGAAGCCTTGGACCTGGAATAAATACCATGCTTGATGAAGAATTACTGTTTTCAGAAAATGAACCCAGTCCAGCCCAGCTTCTCTATCCATTTAGAAGTCTAGTTTGAGCTCGATTGATCAGATAAACTCCGCTGTATGTTATGTTCATTGCCTCTTGCAAGCTGTTCAAGGCCTGTAAAGAAGCAGTGCCAATGTTTTCATTGAAGTATCCTCTTTAATGTGATACGGGGAAGAAAGGTCATCTGAACTATAAATGTGCACATTTTCTTGGAATGCAGTGAAATAATTTTTATTTTTAGATTTAAAATATCTTTAGCATAACCTTTTCCTGAAAACTTATTTTTAAAAGTTAATTGCCATTATGGGTACAGACCATCCATGTCCAAACAATGATCCTGAACTTCTAAAAGTAAATGACTGACTTCTAGTTTTTGGTTCGGCATATAAAAAGATTAGAAGACTTGACAACATCCTAAAAAGATAAAGCCTTTTTATAATGAAAAGCCAAGTCTTCTTGGGTCTTGCTAATTCAGAGAAAGTCACAGGATAAGCCTTCAGCCCCTGTATGTGACAGAGAATATTATAACTTAGAGACTCAAATAGCTCCCCGTGACCAAGCCTGTGAAGAAAACCTACCACATGCGATGAATCAGTTGCTGGAGGCTCGCTGTGGACAAACCTGAAAAATTAAAGCTCCAATAGGAAGATAAAAGAGGATCCTTGCACTTCGGTGAGCATATTAGCCAATTTTTCATGGCTATAATAAATTACCTTGTTACAACTTAAGGGAAAAAGACTTTTATGTTGGCTCATGATTTCAGGGGAGCAAGTCAGGAGTGAGCCATGCTTACTCAGCCCTGTTGCTGCTGGGACAATGTGCGTTTGGGCAGAACACTCTGACAAAGAGCATATGCTGAGGCAAAGCGGAGTACTTCATGGCAGACATGAGACGGGGGAGGGGGGAAAGGTTAGGGCCAAGCCGTAGCCAGAGATCTGTTATCTGTGACTGGGCCTCACCTCCTATGTCCAAGCAGCTATGAATTCATCAACAGAGAAGTGGTGAAACTACACAGTTCCAGACTTCTCCAGCCCTGGTTTCCCATGTACATTGCAGAGGTTAATTAGGAAACATTTGGGAAATTTATAATAGAAAATGTGATAAGTTAAGCCTGCCTCCGCACATGGGTTTATACATGTGTGAGTGGGATACACAAGTATACTTGCATGTAAGTAAAATGAACCAATCCAATAATGAAATGAGAGAAGGAGGGACCAGAGACATTTTGTTATTATAAAGTGCCTGCACCGTCTGTGAGCAGTAGTTATTTCAAAATAGACTTAGATTTTTTAAATTAGACTTTGTACATGTATATTGCAAAATGAAAGCCACTAAAAAAGACTAGAACCACTAAAAATAGTTAATGAAAACATAAGCAATAGCCTTTGAGTGAGGAGAAATAAAATCATATCACATAACTTGGATATAGTTCACCAGGAAGTGCACTGTGCTGTGTGGTCCTTGTACCTCTAGTAGCATGAAACTGTAAAACTCCTTCCTTTGCAATGTAGTCTGCCTCCAGTATTTCATCAGAGTAACCAACCCAGGATAAGAGAGATATATAGTATTCAATTAAAACCATAAAAGGTAAAAAACTGTAGGACATAACATAGAAACCAAAAACCAGGACAAGATACAGCAAGCAGTGGGAGGTAGGTATGAACATAACCTCCAATAATCACTTGAAATATCAACTACCTTAAGATATCGACAAAGTGTGACTGGAGATGGGCATCAGAAAGTGAGATCCATGGATATGTTGTGTACAAGAAGTCCACGGTCAATATCAAAACAAAACAACAGCAACAAAAGCAAAGCCACACCTCAGATTGCCATCCCTGTTCCCCTCCTCACCCCCTCTCCCACCCAGATCAGGGGACATGGGGGCGTGGGCTGGAAGAACGGAAGTCAGTAGGAGGTATCTCTGAGACTAGCTGGAGGCCTGGGGTGGGGGCGAGGCTACAAGAAGTCTATTGGGGGTGACCTGAGCTGTGATTCCTACCAGTGGTGGTATATAGAGCCTGAACTGAACACCCCCTGTAGCCAGGCAAGACTTCCTGTGGAGGGAGGGGGACATCAACCTACCCATAAAACCTTCAACCCAAAATTTGTCCTGCCTATAAGATGTGCAGGATAAAAAGGGAGCAGTGACTTCCCCAACTTGAGCCTCATTCCATGTGAAAGAGCCAACCCCAGACACTATTAATGATGCTCTGCTATGCTTGTAGACAGGAGCCCAGCAGAACTGTCTCCTGAGAGACTTTATCGAGCAGCTAAGGGAAACAGATGTACGCATCCACAGCCAAACATCAGGCAGAGCTCGGGGAGTCTTGTGGAAGAGTAGGGGACAGAACTGAGTGAGCCAGAGGGATCAAGGACACCACAAGAAGACTTAAGAGTCAACTAACCTGAGCCCATGGGGCTCCCAGAAACTGAATCACCAACCAAAGAATATGCAGGGGCTGGACTTAGGCCACTTACACCTTTGTAGCAGATGTGCAGCGTGGCCTTCATGTGCATCCTCTAAGAATTGGAGCAGGGGCTGAATCAGGTTCCATTGCACTGCCATTGGCTCCCCTTCTCCATACCTGGACTGCCTGGTTGGGTCTCAGTGGGAGGGGATGTGCCTAGTCCTGCTGGGATTAGATGTCCCTTGTTGGGGCGATACCCAAGGGGGGACTTGCCCTTCTCTGAGAAGAAAGGAATAGAGTAATGAGGGACAGTTGTAAAAGCAGGACTGAGAGGAGAGGAGCAGGGTCTGTGACTGGATGTAAAGTGAATAAAAAAATAAATTATTGAAAAAAATGCACACACACATTTAGAGGAAATGGATAAAGGACAGTATACCGGGTAAAACCAACGGAGAGAACGCTGACATGTTACATGAATTTCACACAGAGCAGACTTTAGAGATGGAAGAAAGAAATGGATTGGTAAATACAAAATCTGGGAAGGCCTTGAAACTTCCTTGTATGACACCACAGTAGCCCAGACACGACAACCATTAATCAAAACCCATAAAGTACACAGCACCAAGAGGAAATCTTGGTGTGAGCTGTGGACTTTGGGCTACAATGGCGTGTCAGTGTGCATTCACTGGTCACAATACATATGCCACTGTGGTGTGTTGGAAGGTAGATAGAGGATCTCCCTGCCTCTCACTCAGTCTGACTCTGAACTTAATCTTTAAAATCACACTAATTTGAAAAACTCTTCAAGCTGGAGCTCCCATCCCTGCCTGGAATTCCCCACTGCACTAGGCACTCACACATCAGCCAGCTCATATTTTTGTTTTTTATCCCAAAAAGTCAGATAAAATACCTGTGTGTCATGTGCACTTGGGAGATGATGCCTCACTCTGTCATAACTGAGCTGTAATTTCCAGGTGCTCCTACAGTTACATTTTGATTAATGCTGCATACATTATTCATATTGATAAAATAGGGATTAGATTTTTTATTTCTGGGTTTTTTTCCTCTCGGGTTTCTTTTTTTTTTTTAATACTTCAGGAATATACAATTCAAGTGTTCTCTTTCTCTTTTCAGGGTATCTGATATGTCTCCTAAGCTCATGATCTTCAGCTGCTTCAAGTCCAACACCACATGCCAAGACCTGTTCAGTGCCATAAATTTTAATTTTTTGATTATCTGTTTAAGCATAATCTGTGTTTCATTAGAAGTATTATTTCTCCCCAGAGAAAGAGACAGGCAACTCACATCTGTTTCTCATAGTCTGATCAAAATAATGAAGATAAACCGTATGCACAAAAGACAGTATACTCTTTCAAAATATTTTCTACTAAGCTCTTTTCAGTTCAAGGCTCTTTTGTTAAAATTAGCATTCTATCTTTTATCATCTCAATCACAGCGGGAGTGGTGGAAAAATACAGCAAATGAGCCCCACTTCAACCGTCCACACATTGCAGACTGTTTATCCACTGTCGGGAAGCAGGTTCCAGAAAGGATCTAGTGATTCTGGTAGAGCTCAGCAAAATTCTTTCAACTTAAGATTTGAAGACTTTAAACTCACCTCTACCATAAACTAGAAACACCATTTCACTGAAATCTTAGAAGAGAGGCTAAACAGAAGTCCTTACAGAACCTTCTGGGCCTGAAGAGAAATTTGAATTCAGGCTAAATTTTTTTTTTATTTCAAAAAAAAAAAAAAAAAAAAACCCTGAAACAGGTTTAATTCCCCCTTGAGAAATTTAAAAAATAAAGCTTGTAGGAGCAGAAAAGAAAAGGGTGGAAGTTGCTTTTCCTTTTAATCTCTTCAGGAACCATAGTTTGGCCACAAGGCCAGCCAGTGGAAGCATCAAAAAGTTCAATTACAGAAGAAAAGATGAGCAGAAAAAGTCATAATGGATCACCACTGGATATTACCTGGTTCTTTATTTGGGGGACTCAGCAAATCAAGAGAAAATGATGAGGGACCATAACAGAGAAAAGAGCAGTTGGTAGCATTTGGGTTTGTTTGGTTCAGTATATCTTGCTTTGCTTACAGGATCTTGAAATTGTGTGGCTAAGAGAGTAGCCAACTTAGAATTCAAATAGTTTCATCCAACCATTCATTTAACAAAATGCTTATTTGAAGAATTGGCAATTAAGCTGAGATCTGCAAGACGTGCCCAGGTAAGGAAAGAGTTAAAAAGCACCACATGGAGATGACTTAGCATCAAGGCTCTACAACAGTTAAAAGTCTCTAGGAAAAGACAAGTAGGTGTCATTGTAACTTAAACTCTGAACAGAAAATTGGCATGAGGGGTTATGAAGAATATGAACATTAACCACTTTTGTAACAAAAATAAATGAAAGCACCTTTGAGCGACTTTATAGGAGATTTGCATACTCTTTGTAGAGCCATGAAATAATTTTGATGAGTGTTTACAACATACACGGATATGTGAATCTGTGTGTGTGTGTGTGTGTGTGTGTGTGTCTGTGTGTCTGTGTGTGTGTGTCTGTGTGTGTGGTTTCTTATTCTGAAAGATGAGTACATTGTTGAAAAAACATTTTCTACTAAAGTTTCATCCATTCAAATTTTCTTTTTTTGAAACTTCAAACTTTTGTGCTGGGATTTAGACATTTTTATGGATGTATTAATAAACTAATAAACCTATTAACTCCTTATTCTTTACTTCACGTATGGATGGATACAAATTGGGGTTTTCAGAGGGGCTGATTTTTTTGTCTCACAAAAAACTTTGGAAATACCTTCTCACAGGAGAAAGTTTTGCTCCTCAGAACCAAAGCGAGGAAGTGCGTGGAGGTTAGCACTCTTTTTTTTTTTTTTTTTTTTTTTTTTTTTTTTTTTTTTTTTTTTT